>JAZKJV010003470.1:600000-955545 GCA_037367405.1 Ottelia alismoides
TCTTAGATCTTAGTTCTGAAGTTGTTCAGAAGCAAAGAAAAGGGGGCATTGGGACCGCCACATTAAGTGGTACACCTTGGACATATTCCGTTCTTGGAAAATTCCAAGAAAGGCTTCTTTTCCTTATGATATGGTACTGACCTATATAAAGGGATAGCACCTCAAAGAGGTGAGGAAGTGAATGCTAAAACTGTTTGCCCTTGTGCATCAGTTACGAGAAGCCGAGTGTATGCTAGATGTATACAAAGCCAGATGTCTGCCATGTAGTGGGAGTAGTAAACTGTTACTAATCCTACTGTGGAAATAAAATACTTTGTTGCAACAATAACAATATCTTTAAAGATGACAATACTTTTTGAGATGGTGATCTCAAAGTCTCATCTTCAATAAATTAATACTTTATAAATAGTTATCTAAACGATCTTAATTGCAGATATCATAGGAGATAGAGATATCCAAGAATAAGGGTATTCTGATAAGGATGTTAAAAATTACAAACTAGTTATAATAATTATTAAGCTGTAGTGTCAATGACACTATAACTGACAAGATTGAGTATTGGTTGCATAAGATGCAACATTCGCATTAGATGCGAGAACTGTTACTGGGGGATATGCAAGTGTCGTAAAAGGACTTGGCATTGTCTCTTAGGAACAGAGTGACTAATCATCTTACCTAGCTATTTCTATAAATAGCGTATGATCGTCACATGAGTGTGGGTTTAAAGATTAGCCCATTAATGGCTCTTTGGGCTAGTAGGAGATTGTTGGACATGAAAGCCCATGGCAAGCCATTATGCAATAAATGTTATTGTAAATAACATTCCCTGATCGGAAATGAAGAATAACTAATTTGCATAATAGGTCCCTTAGTACAATTAGGGTTATGTACCATGGCCATCTTGATGATCATACAACTATTGATTCAATTATTGAATCATAGAGCATGGTGCTATGATGAATATCTAAAGAGTTAGATTGATGACTCATCAAGCACCATCAAATGATTATTAAGAGAGGATCTCCAACCTGAGAAGGAGATGGCAATCTTTTCTCTAAAGGCTGATATCTGACGGACCTCTTGATGCAGGTCCTTTGCATAGGAATAGAGACTCGGAGGTGTTGGATTAGTTAGGTTAAAGAGTTTAGTTAATGTTATTGCGATAACCAAAGTCCTATGATGTATGCTGTCACGATATAGGCACGCATCCTCTGACCGGAGACAGATGTGTTACTATATGTCTGAGTATGTACATTTGGCAGACCAATAGGTTGATGACCTAATCAAGATCTATACACCAACGTGTTAGTGTGCATGCAAGGGCATATGAGTAATACGATCTCTCAAAGGGATCATACATGTTCATTACTGAACCGAAAGACATGAGCTCACTCAACAGATATTGGGAAAATAAAATTTCGTACATTGTCGTCTCACTTTGGAAGCTTGACTAAATTTATAGGTTTGATATATGCTTTTGGAAAAGTATATGATCAACACCTGGGTATGATATATGCTTTTGGAAAGCATATGATCGATACTGACTCCCAATGATCTAATGAGAAACTTTATGATAAAACTTTGAAGTAGATAGTGTAAAATTTATCTTATACTTCAGGTTTATTCTGAGTTTTCTAGTATGCAGGATGTACAAGTATTAGGAGTACCTGAGGGTGATGTGATCATAAACGTTTGTATAACCATGACACTTCCATTCCTAGGGAGAGATGAAACATGTCTGAAATTTAGTGACTCCTCTCAGTAGAGAAGTGATCTAATCTATGTCCAAGTGTTGGACAGTAATCTGAATGTGATTCAGATGCAATGAGAAGATTGTATCTACTGTCTTGATTTAATCAAGCATCTATGGGAGGTCCGCAAGATCTGGATTTGAGATGCGATCTCAATATCCCAGACACTATACGTGGAACAATACAATCATCTTGTCCTTATCTCCAAGCATCCGTGGAGAAAGCGCATTATCCTTGAAAGAATTCATGGATAATTCCATTGTTGATATATGTATCAGAGCATTGAGAAAATAGATATTAAATGTGATTTAATTATCATGAATAATATGAATTTAATTCATAATATGAAGAGAGTTATCTTAGATAATTAAATGTGATTTGATTATCAAAGATGTAAATAATGTGAATGTGATTCATATTATTGGTACATGAGAATAGAGATTCAAGATGATTAAATGTGATTTAATTATCATGGACATGAATAATGTGGATATCACTGTCCTAATTATTCATATAAATTATAAATGCTATGTATTATATACAAGATATAGCTATTTGTAATTTATATTTGTTAATTAAATGTTGATGTGAATTGGATTCACATTGGAAAATGAATTGAAAATGTAATTTACAATTTTTTTGGGTTGTGAATGTCACAAATTTCCAATGGCATGATTACAATGTTCACAAAATAATTGTGAATTATTTGTGTGAATAAATTTACAACAATAGTTGTTGTAAATTATGGATATTTTCATGGGATAAGAGATCTCAAGAAAAATGAAGAGGAGTGACTCCATCCTTTTAAGGAGGATGGACGACCACCTTGGATTGGAATTCAAGGTGTGCCGCCCCCCTTAAATGGAAGGGAGGCATGCCTCCTTCCTAATTCTCCTATGTTGATTTGATTTAATTAATTTATATGTTGATGATTTATTCAATATATATATATATATATTTAATCAGATTAATTTTTATTGTAAAATTTACAACAAAATCATATCCACTAAAAGAAACACAAATCAATGTGAGCCATTGGATTTGTGTTGTTCATGGATTGAGATCCATTGATCCCAAAATGTTATAAAAGGAGAGGCACCCCATTCTCTTCTTGCTTACAACACACAAGTTGTGAACAACTTCTCTCTCTCTCTCGCATTCTCTACATGCCCTCTCTCTCTCTCATATTGTGGCCGTCCACCGTGGAGCCCTAGAGAGAATCTCCATCACCGCAGTGTCGTCGCTATGTTGCCAGATCATTTGCTCGTGGATCTCCATCTCCTTCAGTGCACCTCGCTCATGAAGAAGATATCGGATCTCGTGTGTCGAGATCAGGAGATTCGTCGCTTGGATCTTCAACATGGATTGCGAGGAGCACACGTTTCATCAACTAGCTCGCAAGTGTCTCCTCCGTCGGATCGGACATGAGACAGGAGGTCTTTTCATTTAGAGACTCGATCACAACTATGCTTCAAGAGGTAACCCTAATACTTGTTTGTGGTTTAGATGAAACGATCCGAGAAGTGTTCTTGGATCATGTGGTTTCATCAATGAAAATTTTTTAAATTCCGCTGCCTCGAGCAACTAGTGCGACTACTCACTCCCGATCACATATGATGCGATCCTCACGCTTCCATGATGCGCTTAAGGATCTTACCATATCCTTCACCCGCATCACACCATTTTGTAATTTCATTCATTACAACCTCTTAGAGATTCAGATTCAATCTTTGGTAAAATTCTCGTGATGGCTTGCTTATCTTCTTCAAGGTAGATGTGATGGGAACATAATGATTGGTTAATCCCATGGAGATATGAATTTTTCCAGTCTACATCCTTGCAATTTCTTTCTAGAAGCTCGGACAGATGAGATTCTTGTTCTTGTATTAATTGGGAATTGATGATCACTGAGAAAATATTCTACGCACCCGTAAGGAAGGCATACTTCATATTCGCTGGAAGTGGATTGAGCTTAGGTGGGGTTTGAGTCATCTCAGTGGTTACTTCTGTAATTTTGTAGGGTGGTAGTGTCAGATCTTTCAACTTTACATTTCCACAATTGGTATTGCAATCTCTGAATTGATTGTAGCACAAAAATTTTCAATGATATCCTCTAGATAAAAAATGTTTAATAATCTCCTCTTCCTTTGCTACGGATAGGTGGACAACAATAATCTCTTTTGGCAATTTAGCAAAAAATCCCGTCTTCATAAACACAGGGGAATGCGACTATGCTATCCTGTCCTTCCTCAGTGGATAGGAATTCGTAGGTCTCAATGTCATCCATAAACAGATTGGTGTCTCTGATATCGGTTCAAAAGTCACAGTCCTCTGTTCTTTGTTTTGTAGGCTCATTCACATCTGATGTAGACTTTGATGGTTTGGGCACTTGGATTATCTCAATCGGCACCTTGTCACTACTGGAATGAAAGGTGATCAATCCGATAATGTAGTCCACCACTGCTTCGGCTATTCTAAGGAATGACGTTCCAAGTTTAATACGGGTGCATTGTAAAGGGGTTCAGGTGTCCATGCCCAACACAATGAAGTCCACTGGGAATTACATCCCTTGAATTGTGACAATGACATCCTTCAGAATGTCCCTGGGCTACTTGATTGATGAATTTGCAAACTACAGTATCATTCTTGTGTTTGAGAAGTCCCAACCCAAATTCCTTCAGTAGTGAAGTAGGCATTACATTGATACACGATCCGTTATCAATAAGTGCTCGATCGAATTCTTTATCGAACATCTGACATCTGATGAGGTGATCCCATGTCTTTCTTCTTGCCTTGGAGATTGTTGATTGCATTTACTGTCACTGTAGTCAGAATGTGCTTCATATTTATTTGTCTGGCTCGACATGGTTGCCACTTTAAAGTACATGGCTCTTGGAATCCTTTCTTTAGGCATGTATTTTATGGCCTTTAACATAGGCATTTCTATAATAAGATTCTGAATTATTTCTACAACATCTGGATCTGACAAGGCTATTTTTAAATTTCTAATTTTTTAGATTTTTTCATGGCTACAAGAAATGGAATATTCACATAATCAAAAGTATTGTTCTTATTTACAACAAAATCAAGTCCATATCTTGTTGTACAAATGGATGACAAAAGAGTGCCTTCATCCATTAGAGGTGGGCATCCTAAAAATGTATATGAGGCATAATCTGCTGGCATAGGATTGGTTGCAGGTACGGTCCTCTCCAGTGTTGGCTTGTTGTCACTTTGTCTATTGATGTCTTTTTGTTCTGTTTGATTTTGTTGTTTTTTTTGAATTTTTTCTTCTGATGCTTATCTTCTACTTTTTCTTCATTACCCGACCTAGCTGTTGGATTGACTGATGTAGAAGATGACGATCATTCGCTAGTAGAAGCTTTATTTTTCCCCTTCATGGTGACATAGGTTGCAGAGTCCTACCGGTTCTGAGAGAGACAACATTAGATTGAAACATATCATTAACATCTAACTTTATGTGATTAGAGGGAACATCACAAACTACCTGCTCTCTCTTCCTGAAATTATTGGGCTTTACCTCCATCTGTGTCGGAATGTGAGTTTTGGCAACGGTGAGGTCATCTAACTTCTGGCTCATTTCTGTAAGGCTCTTCACAAACTGAGCCAAGCAATCCAAGGTAGGGTTTACAGGAGCAACCCCAAATGGTTCAGCATGCTGGTCACGCTGAGACTAGGAATGGTGTAGAGGATACGATTAAGAATACTAATAATGGCATTGAGGAGAAGGGTGTTATTGGTTTTGCTAAGGAGGGGGATGCTGACATGGAGCAACCATGTACTACTGATAAGGCTGCTACTAAAGGTACAACAGCTGGTGGTACTGATTCAATCTTCAATTTTGTTGATATGGTGGAGATTACTATTTGTGAGGCTGGTTACTCTGGATAAATCTCCTGCGATGTTATTGAGGGAATGGATGTTTGCCTGAAGGCTAGCCTTGCTGGTGTCCGCTTGGATGGGCCAGTTGTGCATCGTTTGACCATATGCCTCTCACCTCTTGAATGAGTGGTGGAGGTGGAGAACATGGATTTTGAATGATCTGGATCTCGGGTTGCTATACAATTAGATGTTGTTGTGGTTGCTGATGCAATGTAGGCTTAGGGGCCTACACGTAGTGTACGTGCTGGACCGCTGGTTGTGATGGACTCTACTGAGGAGGTTGAGGCGTTGATGGCTCCATGTCTCAGCAAGAGTCATGGTCGATGTAGAAACTGACTGTCAAGAGCGGATGGTGCTCACTAGCAGCTCCAACTACATGGTGATTTGATCGAGCTTATCCAAATTCTGAGTCCTTTGTTTGATCACAACTATTTTTTCAAGGTCCTATGATCATTTCTCGATTATGTCCACTTTAGACAGATGGTTCCCAATGATGCTCAAGTTGGAGCTTCTGTCACGGTCCGGATCATGTGATGCTCACCATATGAAATAGCTTCTAAAGATACTACAGTTGTTGTTGATAAGTGCGAGACAACGACAAGGAGGCCTCTCCTTCGGCAATTTCTTTGAAAATCTGCCACATGACGCCCTCATCTTTGTTAAAGTGTGAACTACTATAAGCAGCATCAACGAGCCTATGGCTCTCAAGAGTCAATCCCCCAAAAAAGTGTTGGACCAAGCTCGTCTGTAGAATATCATGATGGGGACACTTCTCTTGTAGATCTCTGAATTGCTCCCAAGCCTCATGAATGGACTCGTGGGTGTCTTGGCAGAAATTTGCCATCAGGATCGCATCTGGATGAGTCGACCGAGAGAGTAGATTTTGTGCAATAAAGCGGATTTTACTTCCTCCTAGGTCATGACGACCTTTCCTAGATGATTGATCAAACAAAGTGACTTGTCCCAAAGGCTGAATAGAAATGTCATCATTTTGACTATGCCTAATGGTATGTTAGGTTAGTGAGTTATTCCATAGATGCGAGCAAACTGTTGAAGATGAATATAGGGTTCTTCGTTTGCATTCCCATAGAAGGTGGGAAGAAGAGCCAAGCCTTGAGGCTTCAACTCCAAATGTGCATGGACCAGTGGGATTTGGATCCTCTCAGTCATTTGTCCAGTGCCTGGGTTGTAAGTCTATTTGAGAGTAGGCTTGGGCCTCTCTCCTCTAGGATCATCTGCTGGCCCTCCACGACCTCCATCTTCTATTTCTTTCTCTTCTTCTGGATTGTATCTCCTTCTACACATGATTAAGCATGTCCTGGAAGGTGACCTGGGCCAATGCATGATCGGTGAGCTGCTATCAGAATTATTGGACAGAAGAAAGTAGTTGAGCATTCACTACATTTTGATCCAGCTACTGGTCCTATTGTGGCTGTAGGTGTTGTAGTCCCTTCCCTTTTCCAGTTGGAGCCATCTCTGAATCTGAGTGTGAAAATATTTCTTGCTCCAGATCGGGCTCTTGATCTGCACATGGAATAATTCCTTGATCAGTCTGGATAGAAGCACCAGATGTAGAGAATCACTCTATGTTAAGGTCAACACAGAATTTCATTAAGGATGTAGATGCATATAGAGTGAAATCAATTTCCATCCAAAATAGAAAGAGTTTACGATAAGAGTGATCCCTAATTATTGATGAAGGAGGGGAGTCTCGAGATTAGCTCGCAAGGTCTGAACCGTAATCACAAAAATCACCCTAAATTATTGGGGATGGAGGCTACATGGAATCGATATATGTGTCGGCAGGGTCCCAACCAAGCCATCCATGAGTCGCCATCTCGAGGGTCAAGAGGGGGATCGATGAAGGATGAAAGATACAAAGATGAATAAGAAATCAAAGGAGTGGAAACCATTAGAATGATTAAAAGTGAGCAAGTGTCAAATGAGAATAAAAAGATAAAATGAAAGGCAAAATGGCACAAATGTGTGAGACTGATCTTGGATCTTAATTTAATAAAAAATCAAACAAGTTTGGATTCATCAACTCAACACAAGTGGAGCTGAAAGAGTTTGACTATTTTTATCTTTTCAGTTTTATTCTTTTTTTCAGGCAACATATTTTCATAAGTCCTTAGAGGTCTATCCCTATAGGAGTGTGTGTACTGGCAGGAAAGTTCCTCGTACTTATTCCACCTCCTATTTAACATGTGATCTGTGTTTTTAGAGGTCTTTGATCTTGTGTCTAAGGGGCTACTCAACCAAAGAAATAGAGAAAGGAAGCTAATAGGTGAAACTAATACTTCCCTCACAAGTGAGGTACTCGAACGCCGAGCAATGAGACAGACACCCCCTTGAGGGCAAGGCCTATGCTCAATACTTCAGACTAAGTCAAATGTGCCACACAAGGCGGGAACACCATCGTCAATTAGGCCCTCCTCGCCTATGTACCATAGAAGTGCCAATACTTCACCGTCCAAGGTGATAATCAAGGCTGCCACAAATCAATTTTTGGGCTCTAATCCTTAGGTGTCGTGCCTCACTCTATCTGAATGGTACCAGAAAATAATGAGGGCTTTATGAACTCAAAGAAATGATGTCCATTAAAGATTTTAGTTAAGTCAAAGTTTTATTAGTAGTCCCCTTGTTTTAGTTTTTGAATTTTCACTTTTTGAGTATTTTTCAATGCAAAGCACCTAACAATTTTTTTTATAATTCATTTTTGAATTAAAGTTCAGAAAAATAGAGGGAGATAGTGGAAAAGCCGTGTAAATGGATACTAGGGTGGAAATATCATCCTCGTATCAAACGATGAATGCAAAGTAAGAGGTCTTATTGTGCTTCCCAACTCTCTTCATGCAAGTTGCAAGACAGGAATTTAAATATCTACACTACATGAGAGGTATGAAAAAAATGTGAAATCACCGTAAACATGAATTTTTTATCAGGAATAATCAAATGTTAATTATCCAGAAATGAAACCCAAAAGTCCGATCTTAGAGACTCATCAGTGCCCTCCACAATGGATCCTGTAAGCATTTTATGGAGGCTCTCATGATGCTCGATCTCAAATCCAAATAATAAACAATAAACTTTTGGCTAGATCCAAGTGTATATCACTATAGGCACACGAGTCTAATTAAGCTATGGCTCTAATTTACCGATGCATGCATTCCTAATGTCTATGGGCTCAATCACATAAAATAAAGTAAAAGAAGGTGGAAAGATCAAAATTCGAGAAATAAAATAAAAGAAAGGTGAAGAAAACACGAAAAACCCAACGAGGCCCCTCAGTGAACAAACACCTGGACAATAGACCTTGTGAAAAAGAAGTGTCCAAGTGTACAAAATTATTACAAAATAATTTACAAGAATAAAAACACTCTCTCATAAAATAAAATGAAAAATACTAGAAGAGTCTGCTCTTCTCTCTCTGTCAATCTCTCCTACCCTATCTAATTTGCTCTCCAGAAGAAGAGTTAGTCTACTTGTGGCTCGGGTGCATCCACCTCATATGAAGTATTCGTCACCACGCGATCCTTAACTAGAAAGTCAACAAAAGGACAATGGATCATAACACATAAACAATTATAAAAAATAAATGAGCAGAATATAAAAGAGAAAATAATGTGCAAATATGTTCAAGCAAAAACCTATACTAACCATTTATTCCCAACAATGGTGCCATTTGAAAGAGCGCAGAGTGCCAATCGGAGCAGTCATGTGGTCCACACAAGGCAGGACCACCGTTGTTGAGGTGACCGACGCGGAGCTCGATGAATAATCTCAAAAATGAACCCACATCAATTAATAAAGCAATGTAAAATAATGTGGATTAAAATTTATTATAAACCCTACTGATAAATATGTATAGAGTAAGTACAAGTAAGGGGTCAAACACATGGAACAAACTTGGTGTAGCAGAGACTATTATTTATAACTAAATAATAATGTGTATGATGTATATATAGATGCACACTATTCACTTATTTAATGTTTTTGCGGGTTTCTAATTAATTACTTCTCGTATATTTATTTATATTTTTAGTTTTCAATATTTATTTTCTGTTTATATTTTTTGGTTTTTTATTTCTTTTTCTTAATAAGTGAATATATATATCACTGTATATAATAATAAGTATAATAAAGGGTATACATGCATAGTAGATAATATATATAAAAATCTGAAAATACAAATAAAAACAATCCTTTTCTTTATTAAAGTATTTAAAAATATTTACAAGGTATTAAGAATAACTAATAATAGTACAAACTATATATAACTATATATACGGATCTAACACAATATATAGAATATAAATATAAAATATCTATAAATAGTCAGAAATTACAAAATAAAATATTTTTGTTTTTTAAATATTCTTCTATTTTGCATATTTTTTGGTGATTTTTACTGATTTTTATGTGTTTTTAAAGACCAAATTATCCCAAATCAAGGATTTAGTAAATAAATCAAATTGTTTAAGATTTAAAAATTGTAAATAGTTCCACAATTTCTCCAAACTAATTTTAATATATAGTAACAAATAAATAAATAAATATATAGACTAGAAAACTATTTTTTTGTTATTTTTGAATTTTTTTATATTTTTTTAGGGTTAGAAAGGGTTTGTAATTATTATGGTTTTCTTTTGTTATTTTTTTGTGATTTTTGGTCTGTAGTGATAAAATTGGGTAATAAATAATAGTTATTTTTTTGGAATTTTTAGTCAAGGTATTATAATTTTTTATATTTTTCAAGTTAAATAGTGAATAAAATGTTCTTTTTGATTTTTAATAAATAGAAATTAAGCTAAAAATACCAACTAAAATATGGCGCATGAATGGGAAATTAATTAGGAATATCCATATATTTTTGCATAATTTTTGAAGCATGATAAGTATTCTTAGAAAATATAAATGCAAAAATAAAATTTAATCAAGTTGGCTGTAGTATTTATGCAAATAAATATAAAGGTAGGGGTACATGCAAAAACACCTTAAAATTTGAAATGAAATTCAAATTTATAATATTAAATTGTAAATACAACGTCTCAAGGGGTACATGTACAAATTACCTAGCTCACATTAGGGGCTCACAAAGGACCAACATGCAATTTCCAAAAGGTTTAGAGGATTTGTTGCAATGTTTTGAAATACTTTTACATGCAATAAAATATTTACAGAACTATTTATGAAATACTAAAAGTATGGAGGGTTTATATGCAAATTACCCACTTAAAACCCATTTGATCAAGTCTTCTACTGTACGTCACGTGTTCGATCAGATGGTTGAGGGGAAACATCATTTTGAATCAAAAGGATGGACGAGATTAAATCTGGGTCGTATTCTTGATCCTACGGTCGTCGAGTGGTCTAGAAGAATAGCCAAGGACAAGGAGTCAGAGATCCTTCAATCTGGCTTTCCTTCTATGTTCGACGTCTCCTCCAAGCTTCAACATCTGCAAAATGTTCCTGGTGGCCATCTACATGTGCAGGTCTTCAAATGAGGCCCAGATGGCCTCTAGCTCAATATGGAGGTCATTCTAGTTCCAAGAGACCTTGAGATGCTCCAGATGTGTTCCTTGCTTCTAGACGAGTCTGCTACACTACTAACTAAACCAAAAAGTTCCTTGACTCGTGTTGAGTAGCCACGACAAGGTGTTGAAGATGTAATGCAAAGAAGGAAGCGGAGGTGGTGAGCTTCTAGTGAGGGCGGTGGAGAGAAACTCAAATCACCGGATCTATGAAGAGTCCTGGTGGATCATAAGGAGAAATGGCAGAGAAAGTGTTGAGGAATGGTATGGAACAAAGATGGGGTCGATTCACTAGTGAGAACAAGGGAATTTGGTCTGGAGCTCAAGCTCGTGGTCAAATTAGGGGTTAAATATTATGCCTAAATTACGACCCAAAACAAGAAATTAAATGCTGGAATTGAAATGAGGACCTAAGATTTACCTAAAATTTTAAAGAAAAGGTCTCAACTTAGCCCGAAGACCAAGGAGTAAGGACCAGTCGGAGCTGCTCCGACGGTGCACTTGGATCTCCTCCTTCATCATTCCTCCTCGCTGCAGATCCGACCGACATCATGCTACCAACAAGGAGAATACACATAGAGGGTCTGAGGGGCTAATATTGGAAGAAGAGGGATTAAACATGAAAAGGATGGAGAGGAGCATAATTTGAAGGCTGGTCGAGGAGTGACATTGCAGCTGAGATGCTGCTCCAATCGATGAAGGTTGGAAGGTTGTATGACCTTGGTGTGAATCACGGAGATCACATCTCTATAAAAAGCTCAGCATGCCAAGCCAGGGAAAGATGAGCTTGAGTGGAAAATTTGACGAAATAACAGGCTTTGACAGTTCCACAGCTCGAGAAGGAGAGTGGTGTCAGTTGTCCGGGGTCAACAGATCCAGGCCTCTGGTCCGTCCATGTGGACTAACAAAAAAACTCCCTAGGAAAAAAGTCCTTATAAATTCCCTAATAAATAATAAATGAATTATTTAAATTTTTATTAAAACATGAAAAATGCATATAATTTAATGTAGTATCTTATGAGCTTATTTAGTTATTTTTTCATGGCTATTTATTAGAAGTTAATATTTACATGTATAAATATATATGAATATACATATATTTTGGTATTTTTTATTTTAATTTGTATTATTCATTTATTATTATATATAGGTATTATACATAATTTTAGTTTATTTAAATATATATCTCGGTATTTTTGTTGTGTTTTTTCTGAATTTATTTGTACACTAAAATAAATATGTATGTTTATTATATAAGTATGTACATATATAATTCATCTATGTATGATAATAGACTTATTTTTTTTATTTTCAATGGTTTTTTTAATTATGTAAATATATTTCAAATAATAATTACAAATTTATAGAAATATAAGGAATTGAAAAATATAAAGAATAAATATTTAGGATATAATATACATTTATAGTGCACAATGGGGGCCTAAAACCTAATTTTTGCACCTTTACTCCCGATTGAATGAAACCACCTTCATTAAATAGCTTACTTATCTTTATGAGAAAAGAGCGAGTCTGGTCAATTTTGATACAATATATAAAAGATGCAGGTCTGCAAAGTATTTATTTTGGCTTTTTATTTTGTGCATCCTAAGCACACTGTGCATTATTTTTCAGTGAAATAAATTTTGTATTTTTCTTTATATTTTTTGTACAATATTCTTGTTGAGGGTTTGTTATTTGATGTATAAAAATAATAAATAAAATACGTCCCAAAATACAATTATTAATGAATTAAAAATTAGGGTTTTTATGTGATTTATGTATAAATTCTCTACCCTATAACCCCCTAATTGATTCCATGTCGACCAAGTCATCATGATGGCTGGGTCTCGTGGTATAGTGTCGTTCAATACCTTTGGTATTACATTTTTTCTTTTCTTCCTCTATTCTTTTATTTTCCAATTGAATACATTAATTACACAATATTTTATACAATATTTTGTGTACTTTATAGAGTGTTTGTTTTCACAAATTAATGATATATACATGCATTTAACTAGGGTTTTAAGATCAAAATGAAAGAATAAGGGTGATGAAGTAATTATTCATCACCTACAACCATCTTCAGCAATTCTCTAACTTCTTTTGTACCACTAACTACCCAAACATTCTGTTAGGCATAGTCAAGATGGCATATTCCCTTTCAGTCTTTAGGATGAGGATCTTTATTGGATCAATCATTTGGGGAAAATTGTGACACTTGGGAGGAACGGAAGTCTATGTTCCTCTAGAATATTATCCACTTTATCATCTCAATCAGATGCGAGCACGGATCAAAAATTTCTCCCAAGGATCGCACGAGTCCATACATGAATCTTGGATGAGATTCCGTTATTTACAGGAGAAGTGCCCCCACCACGACATTCATCGTACCATCCTGATCTAACATTTCTTCGGAGGTTGACTCAAGAAAGCTAGAGGCTCATGAATGATGCATGTGGTGGCTCCTATTTCAATAAGTATGAGGACGTTTTATGGCATATCTTTGATGAAATGACGGATGGAGAGGTCGTTCTATCCTCATCCCGTGCTTACTAAAGGCAGTCGCAGATCCACCACAAGTGCATCAATGTGTAGACATATCTAGTGAAGTGGAAAAGTACGAGAGCTCTACCTCAGCATTATCGGAAGCCACATGTCCAAAGTTTATATAATTGAGAAGTGGTCACATAACTTGGAGAAATTATCCGTGATCGAACATAGGAACCAACACCAGGACAACCTGGATCAGATTTGAAAGCAGTTGGATTTCTCAAAACTATAAAATATAAATTAAATTTAAATTTTCTAAAAACTCTTTTTTATATGTAGTAATAAGTATATATAAAAATATAACATAAGAATCTATTTTTTTAGGATTTTTGGGAATTTTTTCAAATTTTTTAGGGTTAGAGAGGGTTTTCAATTTTTTGGGTTTTCTTTTGTTTTTTAGTAATTTTTGGTCTGTAGTGATAAGATATAGTAATAATATTACCGAACTTTTTTGGATTTTTTAAAGATGCTTTAATTTTTTTTGTATTTTTAAGTATAAATAGGGAATAAAAAAGCTCCTTTTAATTTTTCATAAATGGAAATTGTGAATAATTTGCTAAACAAAATACATGGCGTGAGTGAGCATATAATTAGGCATATCCCCTATTTTTAACAATTTTTAGAGCATGACATCTATTTATGAAAAATAAGAAAACATAAATAAAGATATAGATAGCAGGGGCATTTATCTAATAAAATTAAATGGCGAGCTGTTACATGCAAAATACCCATAAGTTTTGAACTTAATAGGCGATTTTTTTATACAAAATAGAAATTATAAAAGTTAGAGGGAAAAATGGAGATTTTTCCAACTCATTGGGGGGGGCACGTGAGCTGAGCTGGTATTGGATCGATGTTAATATCCGATACAAGTGGGGGTTCCAATTCAAATTTTCCAAAAAAACTAAGCCTAATTTAAGTATTTACATGCCTATTAATAAATTACAAAAAGGTAGAGGGGGTCTTCAGAAATTAACCCACTTAAGTGTGCTTTATCGGACCATCCTTTTGCTGCCATGTGTGGGATCTGACGGCTGATGTCTGACGTCGCTTTGACTCGATTGGACAACCCAGATTAGGCTTGTTTATTGTTCTTCATCCAACAGTGGGCGAGGTCTTTAGAAGAACCGATGAAGAACATGTGACAGGGGCCCTTCGATCAACTCGGTCTTCTTTGTTCGGCGTCAACACTTCGATCTGACGATGGCTCAGGGTTCCTAGGTTCGCTCCACGTCTACAGTTGGTCACCTTTGATGTCCAAGTCCTCCCGATGATGATCTGGAGATCTGTTTGCTAAGGGTGACCTAGGGCTCTATTCCTCGTTGATTCTAAGCTCCAGGAGGGTGTTCAGACCACAAGACCTGCACCACGAAGTTCTATGGCTTGAGGCGAGTCGCCTCGACCAAGAAGTAAAGCTACTAATGGTGTAGGATGGAAGTACAACGAGGCTTCGATGAAAGTGGATGGTCGAGCCTCAATTCGCCAAATTCAAGAAGGAACTTGGTTGACTTTGCGAGGCGAATGATGGAGTAGATGAAAGGGAACAATATCGAATGGAAATCAAGGTATATAACTATTGGGAATGATATAATTTTGGCATGGAGCTTGAGCTCCAGGTCAAAAGGGTGTTTATGATTTGATGAATATACAATTGCTCATCTTAATAAATTGATCTTAGCTTAACTCTTTGATCAAATTACCAAATAAAAGTTCTTAAATTAAATAAATTAACAAAATTAAACTATTAATAAAATAGACTAATTATCTTCTAAATAAGTTCACAAAATAATTGAAAATAAAAATAAAAAAAATAAAAAAAACGTTGTAAAATGTTTGTAAATAATCCCCAGTAATACCCGAACTTCCTTGATTTTTAATAAATTTAAACTAACTCCTTTTAACTTAATCATTTTTCTATATTTTACATAAAATGTGTGTAAAAATACAAAAATACAAAATGATTTTTACCTCGAATAAATACTCTTATATCTTGAACTAAAAAGCCGTAAAGTCCAACTTCCCGGCTAAATTCTCGCTTCGTATGAACTCCAAATTCACCAAACTCACTTTTGAACTTCAAGTTATAAAATTATCTATCCATTAAAGTGATTGTTTAAACTCAGAGCTCGTTTGCAAAATGTCAGCTTTGGGACCTAATTGTATATTGTATATTTTGTACATACCTTCTTTTGTTTATTTTATTTACCTTTTTTTGGAATTCTTAAAAATCCAAAAAACAGATTAATGTGTATTTATTTATTTTATATTTTATATCTAAATTTATATTGATTTTACCTTATTTAAAATTATAAAAAATTTCAAAATTCAAAAATACGGTATTTTATTTTCTATAGTGTACCATCAAAATTGGTTTTCGTGTAGTTGACCTCTTTTGATTTTAGGTCATTCATGAAATTGTAGATCCCGTCGAGATGAAGAACTTTCAAGTTGATTGCTTTTTTATTTGACTTCATTATTGTTTTTTTATTAATTTTTTACATTCTACTTCTATTTATTTTATTTTTTTATTTTACTATATTTTAATTTTATTTTTTATTAAACTTTTATTTATTTTTATTTTTTTGAATTTATTCATTCCTCTCTCTCTCCTTTCTCCCTCCTCTCTCTTCTTTCTCTATCTGCTCTCTTCTTTCTCTCTCATCTCTCTTATCTTTCTCTCCCACTTGCATAGCACGTGACATTGAGTTTGCTAGAGGGGCGACCAGCGTATGCAGCTGTAGATGGAGGGAGATGTCGCACGACCGGCAGGTGTTGGAGGTGTCGGTGCGATGATGTATGAGCATTGGTGGTGTAGACATGATGAAGGGGCAGCCAGCGCATGTGGCTACGGCTAGAGGGGGAGGCCACATGAATGGTGAAGGTGTTGGAGCGGTTGTGGGCGACACGACAGCTGGAGGCCACTGGAGGAGGGCATGCAGTGGAAGGGCGATGGAATGGCTACAACCACTATGGACATGGCAACCACGCATGGGATGGGTTACGCTCCCGCTACAATGATGGTGGATGAGAGGAGATGGTCTCCGATCGTAGACTCGGTTGGAGATGGATGATCATTCTTTGTAGAGGGAGAATGCAAAATGGATGAACAACGAGATGGTTGTCAGTCAAGTCAAAAGAAGAAGAGCAAAAATCAGGGAGAGTGATGAATGTAATAGAGAAATATAAGGGAAAAGAAAACAGAGACAAAGGATGAGATACTATACATATAGTCATCGAAAGGTATGAAGCTTGAAGTAACACCATCGTGACCTCGATCGATGTAACAGAGGATGCTGCGAAGCTAGAGCAAGCTTCGATTTAAGTTGTGGCAGGAGGTAGAAGCCTCCTGGATCTCGTCGTGAGCTCATCTTCACTTAAAGGTGACTCGTCAAGCTGTAACCTGAACGGGAAGACAAGGTGGGGTCTCTCCTCTCGGCTGGATGCATATAAGAACCATCATGCTCTACTTAGAGATCATATAGGACAGTTAAATGTAGGGGTTGATGCACCCATGGATGCACCATACAACCCCGGACATTATAGAGTGCAAAATTACCTTAGTCTTGCAGAGCCAGAAATAGAATATGAGTTGAAGCCGCCATTTATGAATTTGTTGTCATGTTTCAATGGGAATGCCACAGAGGAACCCTATGCATTGCTGAGGGACTTTAAGCTCGCATGTGCTAACCTACATCACCCTAGGGTTAGCCAAGATTATATTAGGCTCACTGCCCTTCCATTTGCCTTGGGGGATAAGGCTGATTACTAGGTTAAGAATTTAGGTGTGGAACTGACCACCTATGCCAAGCTCAAGGACCCATTCTTAAAGAAGTTATACCCTATGAGTAGAATGAACCAGAGGAGGACACACATCACGAGTTTTTCCCAGCTGCCTAATGAACCTTTCTGTGATACTTAGGATCGATTCTAGGACATACTACAAAAGTGTCCTTGTCATGGATTAGATGATAACATCCTAGTCCTATATCTATTAGCCGGTATCAACCTAGAGATGCATGGTCTAGTGAGAGCTAACTGATGATGCAGTTACACATCACATGGAGTGGATACCATTTGGAGGGTATTCCAACAGATGACTGACAATTATCGTGGGTAGACGACCAGTAGGGCATACACCGAGTCCCCACTTGCATTCATATCAAATGGTGGAAAGACTATGGACGATCTCATAGAGGACCTGGTCCCCACCATGGGGATTATTGAAGATAAATTAATTTTGGCTAAGCAGATTGATAAGAGGATGAATGAGCATGAAAGCTTAACCAGGCTCCCAAAGTAGGTGGAGGATTTATCAGATAGGGTATACAAGATTAAGATACATGTTACGACTACACCTACTACTCCTATTTCCGTATACACCATGTACATGTGCAGCTGATGTTAGGACAATGCCATCCATGGCTAGAAGACAAATCTTATACCCAATCCTTTCAACAATAGACACCATCCACTGAGATAGTTCAGGAGGACCCCCCACAGTGTGGGAGGAGAACAGTGTTTGGTACAAACAGGTCTCTACTCGACAAGGAAGTACGATGGACCGACAGTCCAAACAACATCCATCACCTTCCACACCACTGCATTCACCTCTGCATCACATCCTACACCACATCACAACCCTAGTTCTTATCATCCCCAATAGAGGCAACAACAACAACAACAATAGTTTGACCGCCAGGGCCAATACCAATCAGGCTAGCAAAGCCCGAACTACCAACATCAACCCCAGCACCAGCAGTCCCAACAGTAGTATCAGGGCTACCAGGGACAGTCCTTACGATCTCTTTCGTCTCGGCCGTACACCTCTACTTCAACTCCCACCGACATTCAACGCCAGATTCTCGATGAGCTTCATTCCTAGCGGAACAAGATTAAGGACATACCGATTGACAAGAACTTCTTGTCTTGATGGCAAGATATGCATATGGCTCCACATACCTCCATTCCTGCCCAAGTTCAGGATAACCCTAATATCCTGAACAAGTCTCAGTCACAGCAACACATGGGTCAGGTATATTGCTTAGACACTCTAAGATTTGAGCATGAGATTCTTTCCTGTGATGATGCTTATCATATGTCACTCAGGAGCAGAAAGAGCGTAGCCATACCTGACCAAGCTAGGGATAAGGAGAGGGTCACTTCTGAAGCTTGACTTGAGGAGTCTACATAGCATAAAAAGGAGAGGCATCACATTCAGCAGCAAACATCTCAACAGCATACAAGGTTACCTAATAAAGAGATAGAGAGGAGGAAGAGAACACGAGGATCACAGTAGCTTGGACACACTTCAGAGTCTACAGAGGGCCTTGCACTTCCAATTTTGGAGAATTCACTAACAACATCTAGTCCACATTCTGTTGTAGATGGCTTTATTGATAATTCCAAGTTGTACAAAAATAATCTATCTTTGAAGAAGTTTATTTCTCATAATACCATGAATGTTGTTTTCAATTCAGATTCTCCTTCCGTGTTGCTTTCCTCTATACCTTCCCCCATGATCTTATGGCGAGAAAGCACATCAAGAAGATTCAAAAGGATGACCCATACATGGCACGATTTTGTAAGGAAAGCATCATCGTTAAAATGCCATTTGAGGATTATGTGGCTAACGATCCTGCATTTCATAAGTACCCAAAGGTGATATGCACACCTACTAGGGCTAGCCGGAAGAAACCAGATCAATATACAAAGACTCATATCTTATTAGTATACACTACCTACTTTCTAAAGAATCAGAAACTACTAAGGAAAAAGAGAGACATGGGTGCTCACTACATGGAGAGTCATATCAATGGCATTGCATTTGCACACACTCTCCTTGATAACAATTCTTCTATCAACCTTCTACCCTTAGCACTTTATGATAAATTAGAGTTAGGATCAATTTGAAAATCATGAGCATTGCTCTAATTCCAAACAAGTAAATGAAGAGACCTAACGGAGAAGAGAAGAATGTGGTTATCTCGATTGAGGGACAAGACTACAAGGTGGGCTTCATAGTCCTTGATATAGAAATCCCCGATCATTGAGAGAATATCATATCATTCTTAGGCAGCCATTCTTGAGGACCGTTGGTGCAACATATAATTATCAGATGATAATAATGAAGTTTCATTCTCCAGATAGAGAAGTGAACTTAGAGATGAATCAAATAAAGTGGCAACGATCTGATTCCGAGACCACTACAAAGTACTCATCTTCAAAAGGCAGATTGCAAGATGATCAACATAGTTGGGATTTTGAGATAGACCCATGCACGGCAGAGTGAGACCCTCTCATCTGGAGAGTATTTAGTGCATGATGCAATTTTCTTGGTGTTGCATGATTTCTTGAGAGATGTCCCCCTATTCCCTTGATGAATCAGAGATACCTTTGTATCTATTAGTTCCACCACCTTTGGAACAGTCAAGGGACATAGATGATAAGTCGGACGTGGCTTTGGCCAAACTACCATGTTTCTTTGACGATCTGACTACTGATACAACAGATTTGGTGGCAAGTACATAACAAATAGATCAATATCCATGCAACACTTAGCCAGATGCAGATGTGATTCATCAAGATTTGATTGATGACACAATATTGTAAGAGCTGAAGCTGCTCCTACCTACACTGAAATATGACTTTATTGAAAGACCAAAAGAAAGATGTCATGTTATCATTAGTGATGATCATATCTTAGATTAGGAGTCTAGGCTTTTAGATGTATTAGAGCGGAACGACCGAGCGCTTGGCTAGAAAGTGCTAGATCTTGTGGGTATTAAACCCACTATATGCTTACACCACATATATGATGATGATAATGTGGGATCTTCCTATGAATTCCAAAGTAGACATAATCCAAATATACGGGAAGTAGTTAAGGATGATATTGAGAAGAGGTTTAAAGCAGGACTTATATACCCCATTTATGATTCTAAGTGGGTGGCCCAACTACATCTTATGCCGAAGAAGTCGAGAATTCAGATTATCACCAACGAGGAAGGGGTAGAGATTGCAACATGAGTATCCACATTGTGGCACGTCTGCGTCGCCTAAAGGAACTTGAATGCCACGACCAAGAAAGATCACTTTCCCTTTCCATTAATTAATCAGATTTTGGATAGATGAGCATGGAAAGAATAGAAAGATCACTTTTCTTGATGGGTATTTTGGCTACAATCAGGTAGTCATCGCTCCAGAGGACCAAGAAAAGACCACGTTCACATGTCCATTTAATACTTATGCATTCAATCGCATGCCATTCGGGCACTGCAATAATTCCCTCGGTACATTTCAGCGGTGCATGATCATTGTATTTGCCATGATGGTTGGAGATTTCCTGGAGTTTTCATGGATGACTTCTCGGTCCATGGTGATTCCTTTGATACATGTTTATCACACTTGGACCAAGTCCTCAAGAGGTGTAGAGAGGTGAATCTGGTACTCTTCTGGAAGAAAAGCCATTTCATGGTGAAGGACAGTATTGTGTTGGGGTACGTCATCTCCAAGAAGGGAATGGAGGTTGAGATTTACCAGATCGATGTGATCAAGAAACTCGATCCACCAACCAACGTGAAGTCAGTGAGGTCTTTGTTAAGGCATGTTGGAATCTGCCGGAGATTTATTCAGGATTTTTCAAAGATCACATGCCCACTGACTGAGCTCTTAGGAAAAGACACAGAGTTCATTATAAATTACAAGTGTATAGAGGCCTTTGAGATTTTAAAGAGGAATATTTGTGACTCGCTAGCCCTACAAGCTCCTGACTGGTCTCTTCCCTGCAAGATCATGACTGACACTTCAGATTTTGGTATAGGAGCTGTGTTATGACAAAGGCGAGATGGGATTCTGTATGCTATATACTACACAAGCAAAGTCTTAGATTCTACCTAGAAGAATTATATGGTGACTGAAAAGGAAATGCTTGAGGTAGTATGGGCCCTCAGAAAGTTCAGATCTTATGTTTTGAGATACAAGGTGTCAATTTTCACAGACCACACATCCATTCGGTACATAATGGAAAAGAAGGGTGTGAATGTGCATCTTCTTAGGTTGATTTTACTACTCCAAGAGTTTAATTTGGTGACTGAGGATAAATGTGGAGTGAAGAATGCAATGGCTGATCACTTATTCAAAATTGAGTTGAAGGAATCTCCTGAGTTTGACCAGATCAGAGAGACCTTCCTAGACGAGTCAATCTGTGCTATCGACTCACTACAGTGGTGCGCCAACATGGTGAACTTCCTTGTCTTCAAGCAGGTTCCACATGGTTGGACTAGGAGTAGCATTGACCAACTGAAGTTGGATTCGAGGAGATACTATTGGGGGATCCATTCCTTTTCTTTGAAGGAGCGGATTGTGTCTAGAGAAGATGTATTCCTCAGTTGGAGTATCAGAGTGTCCTCCCCCATTGTCATTCACTTTAATCTGTAGGACACCATTCGGGAAAGAGAATCACACATAAGGTACTCCAATGTGAATTCTATTGCTCGACCCTATTTATAGATGACTTTGATTTTGTATGGTCGTGCCCAATCTGTCAAAGGATAGGAGGAACTGTTGGATATAGATATGAGATGCCCATGCAACCAATGATTTTATGTGATGTTTTTGACACATGGGGCATAGATTTTATGGGTTCCTTTCCTAGCAGTAATGGACAATAATACATCTTGGTGGCAGTTGAATACTTGGCTAGGTGGTTGGAGGCTATCCTAACCCTTGTCGCAGACAGTAAAACTGTCTATAACTTTTTGAGAGAACATATCAATGCAAGGTTCGGGGTTCCCAAGGTTTTAATTTATGATGGGGGTAGTGACTTTGTTAACGAAATGTCAGATCATTAGCTAAGGACTATGGAATTGAGCATAGAGTAGCCAGTCCTTAACACCCACAGTCTAACGACAAGTAGAGGTTTCGAATCGAGAGGTCAAGAGAATTTTTCAGAAGTTGGTTCGTCCTGATAGGAAGAACATGTCCCAGCTTTTGGACCATATTTTGTGGCCCTATAGGATAGCCTACAAGACCCCACTCGAACATCACCTTTTCGGATGATCTATGGCACGCCATGACATTTGCCTGTAGAGTTTCACAAATCAGAATGGGCAATCAAGAAAGTGAATCGGAGTTGTCGCTTAGGGAAATTGTGTTGTGACTTGAAATCGAACGAGATCATGGAGATAAGAAACTGAACGTATGATAGCAGCTTTATTTATAAGGACAAGGTTAACAAGTGGCATGATTGGCACATTAGGTGCAAAAACTTTGTCCTTGGACAAAAAGTGTGGTTATTTAACGCCAAGGTCAAGTTTTTCCACGGGAAGCTCAAATCTAAATGGACGGGTCCCTACATTGTTAAGGAAGTGCACAACAACGGAAGTGTAGAGATAACAGATCTCATAGATGAAGCATCCCTTTCCAGTTAATGGACAACTGCTGAAGCACTTTGTAGATTCAAAAGAGTAGTTGGTACAAGTTGAGGTCATCCACTTCATGTAGAGCAAATACAATGCAGTTACATCAGACCACTCTTTATGAAGATGCTACATCAAGATTCAACATCAAGAAGATTCACTCATTCTTTCCTAAAAACACACACATGATTTGTTCATTCTTTTAGAACCTCGATTCCCTCTCTTGTTGATACTCATTGGTGCTTCGACTATCTAAATCTTAATTATAGGGGAAGCCTTGCTCTTTTCTACGCATCCTTGTCATCTTCGTTCCTTTTTATACTTCACTCATTGATCCCTCTTCTTGGTCCTATTCTTATACTTAGGTTATTTTTAACCTATGTATAGGGCGTGTCCTGAGTTAGTTCCCATATATCCTTTTACATTAAGCATGAGCTATTGCTTCATATCACTTAGTGCTATGAAGGCATAACATAAGCTAAGTATATGGGGTATACCTGATGAATCTATGTTTCATCATCTTTATCTATCATTTTGGCCTTAAAAACCTAGTAAATGCGTGTAAATACTGTTAATTTAGTTATTCTATCATTCATTCATCATTGTGTAAATATTGTATAAAATACGATTTTTTAAAGCCAAAATTATATAATAAATAAAAGAAAAGAAAAAGAATAAAATATTTGCAAATATTTTATGACCCGAAACCTCGAGACCTAGGCATCTCGATGACTAGATCGATAAGGAATAAAGTAGGGGGAGATAAGGGCCACAAAAAATAAAAATGCCTTTTATTTTATTAATTTTCCTTCATTATTCAGACCTATTTTTAGTTCCACTTTTTATACCTCAAATAAATAAACTTTCAACGTGATATAGAAAAATATAAAATTGATTTCATACAAAAATAATGTACAGATAAAAAGTTATGATCTGGAATAAAATTCCAAAATCCCAAATTCCCAGACCTGTATCTCTCAAATAAAAACTCAAAATATATCAAAACCACATTAATTGTATATAATTTTCAATAAGCTATTTAATGAAGGTGGTTTCATATTTTTCTGAATTACGTTTGAAAGTTAGGTTTTGGACCCCTATTGTATACTTTAGTCGATTAAAATATTCATTTTATTTATTATTTATTATTTTTGCTAATTTTATATTTTTATAATTTTGTAAATATTATTTTTAATATATGTGCATATTAAACAAGAATAAAAATATAAAGAAAATGTAAAAATAAAATATTTGTATAAAATACATAGGTATAATACCTATATCTATACCTATAAAGAATATACTTCTATTTATTTAATTATATAAAATACATCAGAAAAATAAAATAAAAATATATTTAAGTTTACAAAAATAAGTTTAGAAATTTATAAAATAATAAACAAAATTAATAAAATTAAAAATACAAAATAAAAATAAAACATTAAAATATATAAATAAATACACCTATATAGCTCATAAAAGATAACTTATAATTCCAAACCTCGAAAAAATGAATAAAAATCATAATAAAAATAGTTTCTAAAATAATATTTATTTTTCATTTAATAATCTAAAATTAATAAAATCATTTCGTATTTTTAATTGATTTTACAATGATTTTTTCAAGGCTTTTTACTAGTTGGTCCACGTGGACGAACCAGGTGGCAGCAGAAGTTGACCTTCGGTTGACTCTCTGCCCAATGCCTGACCCCTTGTCAGAAGTCGTTTTGTCCCGTTTTTGTGACTTTTTCGAGGTCGCATCTTGCATACTTTCACGATAGTGTCTTCATCACTTTTTCTCCCCTTGCATCGAGGATATACGCCCAGGCTTAACCTTGGGGATTAGATCAACGATTCGCGAGATACGCATTGTTCTTGGGAGCTGCTCGTCAACATGCATAAAACCTACCACTGACTTTCCTTTGACTTCTGATCACCCCTTCCACCTGCAAAACTTCATCCTTGGAGCTCGAGAATCCTCCTGGTGACAGTAGGAGTGGATTGCACTCTCCAGAAAGTAGTAGCTGGCGTCGAATTGAGCGGATCCAACTCGAGAACCCTCTAGGTGATATTTCTGTGTTTTTTGCAAATTGCCCCAGGAACTATTCGTATTTGCAATTTTACCTGGCCACGTCACCTCACGTGAGTGACTACGTGAGGAGGACATTTTGCGGCCAAGCCCTTTAGTTTTTGTATATTTTGATTTAGTCCTGAAACTATTTTATGTAGAATAAAGTTTTTGGACATTTTGTTCTTTTAGCTTAGGTTTTTTGATAAATACAATCAGGTACGACCTTAGCGTACGTGACCAGTCACGTAGTCTGTGGCAGTTTTGCAGGAAAGGTCCTGTAGCTTTATGCATTTATAATTGGTCCATTAAATTTTTGAGTACGTTATATAGTTTGCGGAAGATTACACTGAGGCCCTCATACTTTTAAATATTTACAAAATACCCTTGTCAGTATGTATTTTCTCTTTGTTTCTAGTATTTATTTCATGCATCTAAAAAATTCAAAAAATCCCAAAAAATAGGCATAAGTTCCTGTTATATATTGCTCTATCACCGCCATATTTTTATTTCACATTTTTGTAGCATTTTAATATTTATAAAAAATAAAAATATGCATTTTTGTATATATTTTAACTAGAAAATACATAAAAATTATAAATCATTTTTGAAAAATTTCTAAAAAATTATATTTTGTGTGTTTTTGCGTCTTTTACCTTCAGACCAAAAATCATTAAAATTACAAAAACAAAATCATAAAAATTACAAAACCATTATAACATTTATAAAAATATAAAAATCCATAAAAAATCCCAAAAATCGATTTTCTATCTCTGAATTTTTTGAATTTTATTATCTTTATTTTAAAATTAATTTTGGGAATTTGTCTTACTGTTTACTATTTTTCTTTTCCATTTTGATTTCAGATATATATTTTATTCCCTGTTTTGAGTATTTTGGATTTTTAAAATACCAAAAAAATTAGCAAAAAATATTGAAAAAACTCAAAAATGTTAGAAAATTGTTAAACACCCAAATACATTTATTTACTGTATTTTAATTATTTTTACCTATTTATATATATATATATATCTTTCTCTTTCCCTTATTGTATATATATCTTATTTTATATTCTAAAAGAAAAAGAAAATACAAAAAATATAAAATATAAGAAAGAAAAAAAATATAAAGTCGGAAAAAAATCAAAATATAAAAACATAAAAATAAAAAAATCAAATAAAAATATAAAATTAAAAACCCACAAAAAGTTCCCATTTGGCTAAGTATTTGAAAGGATATTGGGTGCTTGATTTTTATATTGGAAGCGGAGTCGGCTATTCTCCCCTAGCTGCAGGAGATAGCAGCAACCTCTTGAGAGAGAGGATAGTTTAGGATTTTTTTTTGATTTTTAGTGAGAGAGATTTATTTGTCTATTAACTTGCAATAATACAAGGACTATGAACTTTGGACACTCAGGCCCAATTTCCAAGTGTTTGTTCACTTGGGGGCTCACCGCGTTTTTGATGGATTTTGTCGCCCTTTTTTTATTTTGTTTCCCGATTTAGTTTTCTTTATTTTGTGGAATGATTCCTTAGTCTTTAGGCTTGCTTGATCATGCAATCTAAGGTCAACACCTAATAACCATTGCGCGTACCTATAGTCTTCACATTTGGACTTAGAAATTAATTAATTGCTTTAGTACTCAGTCTCGAAGCCGCGTACCGCTAGAGGTCGTATACAGCGCGTGCAGGACCCGTTGTGGCGGGCACCGATCGACATCAGATATCGGACTTAGGCTTCATTCTGAGTACTTAGCATTTGGTTCTTCACGTATAGTAATTGCCTGCTTAGGATGATTTCTGTGTGCATATCAGCATTTAGTATAGGTTTACAAATTCCTATTTTGCATCCCGCATGGAGAGAGCTGGGAGGCACTGTAAGTCTTCTAATTGAGCATTCATCATTTAGGCACTAAGTGAGATTTCCATCTTAGTGTCACCTTGCATTGCTTTTCTGATCTTCTCTCTCTGTTTTTGGATCAATTAGGAATCAAAGAAAACACCAAACATTAGGCGCTTGTATTGAATCTACTCAAAACAAAGATAACACAAAAATATTAAAAAAGGGACTGCTAAAAATACTTGACCTAAATAAAATTGATTAATTGGAATCATTGCCTTGGGGTGAGTAAAGCCGCATTTACTTTCAGGTTGCATTGGAAGGTCCCTTCCCAGTGAGAGAGCGACTTCGTAACGATTAGAGCCCAAAACCCAATCTGTGGTTGCCTTGTGTATCGCATGGATTTTCAAAGTATTGGCGCTTCTATCATATGTAGACGAGTAGGGCTTGGTCACCAATGATGTTCTCTATTGTGTAGAGCATCGACCATGTCCAAAGTATCGACCATAGGCCATGCCTTCACGGGGGTGTCTGTCTCATCGTCTTGCGTCCGAGTAGGTTCTTGCATGCTCACGGGTGATTCTGTTGTGAGCAAGTTCCGAAGTATTGGTTTCACCTATCGGCTTCCTCCCTCTATTTCTTTGGCTAAGTAGGAATCTAGGAAGGGTTACAAGGACCTTAAAAAGTGCAGACTATAGGTTACAAAGAAGGAGGACAAGTACGGGATACTTTTCCGGTAGTACTCTCGCTCCTATAGGCGTAGCACTCTAAGGTCTTGTGCAAAGAATAATTGCCTGAAATAAAATCTAAAATCGACAAAGATAATTGTCGAACCATCACGGTTTCACAGGTCAAGTTGGTGAATCCATTGTTTTGAGGTTTGATTGATTAGTTTAATTAAGGTCAAGATCAAAAACATCGCGCACTTGCGCCATTTTTGCTCTCCTTTCTTGTTGACCCTTGCTCATTGTGAGCCACTCTACTGTTTTGTGCTCCTTTTGTTTCTCGTTGACCTCCGTATCTTTCATAAACATCGATATTCCTCTTGACCTTCGAGATGGCAACGAATTGGCTGGAGACTCTGTCGACACCCACATCGGTTCCATCCGCTCGCCTTCTCCAATAATTCGGGGTGATTCCCGAGAACCTGGTTCGAACTCCGTGAACCGATCTCCAGACTCCCTGCCTTCTTCAATAAATCAGGATCACTCTTGTCCCTAACTATGTCCGTTTTGGATGGCCATTGATTTCACTCCTTATACATCGCCATCCTTAACAAAGTTCTGAGTTGACCTTAGCAGAGAGTACTTTTATCCATATGGTGCTGCAATTCAGACTGATCGGGGCATTCTTCCATGTGCAGACCGAGAACCTGTTTCCAGCCAGAAAGTCAAGCAGAATCCGAGATGGCTGGTGGAAGGGGAAAGGGACCGCAACCCCAACCGGACGCAGAGTCATCCCTAGGGAATGGCAGTACACCACACAAAATGATGTCAATAGCTAGCTGCTTGCATCCATACAGGAATTCAGCATCAGCCGAAGCCGAATTTGTAACCAATCAATCCCTGGCCCAAACCACCTTCCAAGACATGTTGAATGATCTGAGGAGGAGGCTTGATGCAAGATATGGATGAAGAGAGGACGGGCCGAATCCAGACCAGGAGTTCAACTTTGGATTTGCTGGAGATGAACTTTCAGTGGGAAGACCCAAATTTGATAGAATGGATGTAGAACCACAATAGTCGAAGCCGACTTTGAAGCAGACATACAACCCTGGAGCGGGCTATATCACTGAGTGGATCCAAATTCCATGAATTCACGCCCACTTCGAGCTGAAGCTGTAGTTTCTGTCTCTCCTTCCCACATTCCATGGGAACACACCTGAGGAACCATATATCCATCTCAAGAAGTTCGATCGCATCTGTGCTACTTCTCACTACCCTGGTATTCCATTGGGGATAGTCAAGATGACCTCCTTTCCCTTCAGCCTCCAACATAAGGCCTTATATTGGGCCGACCACTTGGGTAAGGTAGTCATGACCTGGGAGGAGCTAAAGTTTGCATTTCTCCACAATTCTACCCACTCGGTCCCTTGAACCAGATGCGTGCCCGCATCTACAGTTTCTATCAACAACCCCACAAAACCATCCATGAAGCATGGGAAAGATTTAAATACCTCTAGGAGAAATGTCCCCAGCACGAGATTCCAAAGACTAGCCTTATACAACACTTCTTTAGCGTGCTCACACTTGAGAGCCAAAAGCTCGTAGATACCGCTTGTGGTGGCTCTCACTTCAACAAGGACGAGGACGTGGTTTGGAATGTTTTTGAGGAAATAACTGAAGGAGAAGCCGTCCAATCCTTGTATCGCATGTACATGAAGATGCCAGCCGCCATCAGCAAGCCTGTGAACTTGGCTACTCATACCGAAGACAGGGAAGAGAGCTCGAACCTAAGCATCATCGGGAGCCACCTGTCTAAGGTAGATATTATCAAGAAGAGGTCGCAGGACCTCAAAAAGTTATCAGTGATTGAGAAAAAAACCCAGGGCTTGGAAAAGCGCGATATGATCTCCCAACGCCTAGAGCAACTCGTTCGAGCCTTGAATGCCAACATGTGCAACTTGTTTGACATGCGAGTCCACGGTGAGCCATTATGCAATAAATGTTATTGCGAATATCATTCCCTGATCTGAAATGAAGAATAAATAATTTGGATAATAGGACCCTTAGAACAATTAGGGTTATGTACCATGGACATCTTGATGATCATACAACTGTTGATTCAATTACTGAATCATAGAGGCTGGTGCTATGATGAATATCTAAAGAGTTAGATTGAGGACTCATCAAGCACCATCAAATGATTATTAAGAGAGGATCTCCAGCTTGAGAAGGAGATGGCAATCCTTTCTCTAAAAGGTGATATCTAACCGACCTCTTGATGCAGGTCCTCTGCATAGGAATAGAGATTCAGAGGTGTTAGATAAGTTAGGACAAAGAGTTGACTTAACGAGATCGAGATAACCAAAGTCCTATGTCGTATGCTATCACGATATAGGCACGCATCCTTGACTGGAGACAGATGTGTTACTATATGTCTGAGTATGTACATTTGGCAGACCAATAGGTTGATAACTTAATCAAGGTCTATACATCGGCGCGAGTGTGCATATAAGGGCATATGAGTAATATGATCTCTCAGAGGGATCATACAGGTTCATTACTGAATCGGAAGAAATGAGCTCACTCATGAGATATTAGGAAGAATCAAATTCCTTGTGCGGTCATCTCGCTTTGGAAGCTTGACTGAATTTGTAGGTTTGATATATACGTTTAGAAAAGTATATGATCAACACCTGGGTATAATATATGCTTTTGGAAAGCATATGATCGATGCCGACTCCCAATGATCGAATGAGAAACTTGATGATAAAACTCTGAAGTAGACAGTGTAAAATTGATCTTATACTTCATGTTTATTCTGAGTCTTCCAGTATGCAGGATGTACAAGTATTGGGAATACCTGAGGGCGATGTGATCCTAAACGGTTGTATAACTATGACGCTTCCATTCCTAGGGAGTGATGAAACGGGTCTGGATTTTAGTGACTCCTCTCAGTAGAGAAGTAATGTGATCTTAGTCCAAATGTTGGTCATTGATCTGAATGTGATTCAGATGCAATGAGAAGATTAGATTTGTGGTCTTGATTTAATCAAGCATCTATGGGAGGCCCAAGATCTGGATTTGAGATATGATCTCAATATCCAAGTCACTATACGTGGAACAATACAATCGCCATGTCCTTATCTCCAAGTATCCGCAGAGAAAGCGCATTATCCTTGAAAGAGTTCAGGATAATATCATTGTTGATAATGTATCCGAGCATTGAGAAATTAGATTATTAAATGTGATTTAATTATCATGAATAATATGAATTTGATTAATATTATAAAGAGATTTATTTAAGATAATTAAATGTGATTTGATTATCAAAGATGTAAATAATGTGAATGTGATTCATATTATTTGGGCACATGAGAATAGAGATCTAAGATGACTAAATGTGATTTAATTATCATAGATTTTGAATAATGTGGATAGCATTACCATATTAATCATATATATTATAAATATGATTTATAATATATAAGAGAGAGCTATTTGTAATTTACATTTAATGTTGATGTGAATTGGATTCACATTGAACAATTAATTGAAAATGTAATTTACATTTTATTTTGGGTTGTGAATGTGATTCACAATTTTCCAATGGTAAGATTGCAATATTCACAAAATAATTCTGAGTTATTTTTGTTGAATAATTTACAACAAGTGTTGTTGTAAATCTTGGAGATTTTCAATGAGTAATGTTATCTCATGAGATTGCACGAGATTACAATCCATAAGATATGGTGGATGGCCACCAACTTCTATAAGGAAATGGTGGTTGTCCCCCCATAATCTTGGATTAATGTAATCTCTACTATTTGATCTCCATATGAGGTTGATTTAATTTTGGGATTAATTTATATTAGTTTATAAATATATATTAAATCCAAATTAAATTAATTATTGTTGGTTTTTATCAATACAATTTTAACCATTAAAAGAAACACAAATCAATGAGAGCCATTGGATTTGTGTTATCCATGGATTGAGATCCATGGATCCCAAAATATTATAAATAGAAGGGCACCCCTTTCTCTTAATATGTTAATGAGAACATAAGACTCTCTCTGTCTCTCGCTTTCTCTCTACACACCCTCTCTCTCTATCACACATGACCGTCTACCATGGATGCCCTAGAGAGAATTTCCATTGCCGCAGCGTCGTCGTTATGCTGCCCGATCGTTTGCTCATGGATCTCCATTTCCTTCGATGTACCTCGCACGTGAAGAAGACGTCGGATCTCGTGTGTCGAGATCAGGAGATCCGTCGCTTGGATCATCAACATGGATTGCGAGAAGCACGTGTTTCATCAACACGCTTGCAAGCATCTCCTCCGTCGGATGGGACTTGAGATAGGAGGTCTCTTCGTTTAGAGACTGATCACAGCCACGCTTTAAGAGGTAATCCTATTAATTGTTTGTGGTTTAGACGAAATGATCCGAGAAGAGTTGTAGGATCATTTGGTTTCATCACATGAAAATTTTTTTAATTTCTGCTGCCTCGAGCAACTAGTGCGATCAGTCGCTCCCGATTGCATACGATGCGATCCTCATGCTTCCGTGATGCGCTTAAGGATCTCCCCATATCCTTCACAACTTTGTGTCTGCCTCTACCGAGCCGTTCATTGAGAAGAAGGGGCCTTCACTGAATCAAACACCTCAGGTGACTCCACCACAGCCCCGGCCTATTTAGCACGTATATTACGTGCAGGTTCCAGAGCAGCCCCCGCAGCCACAAACACATATGGTTGTATAATAGCCATAGTCCCAACCAGCTTATTCCGAGCAGTTCTCTCCACTTCCACCACTAATCCAGGAAATCAATGACGTATGGAATAATGAAGCGTAGTTGACCCGTCCTCAGGGACATTCTCTGGGTCAAAACATGGGCAACCACCCCTATCACCAACAAAGGCAGGGTGGGAGAACCTTCCAGCCCTCATATCAGCACCAACCTCTGTCTCAGAGTAACACCTGGAAGCAAAACTATCAGAACGGTCCTCAGCAGTCCGGATATTGCAATAAAGGATATCATCAACAACCGACTGCTCAGTTTCATTAGCAGAACTCACAATATTCCTCCAACCCTCCTCCTCACCAGTTTCCACAAGGATACTAGCCACATCTCACCCTTCATATCCGCATCCAAGGCCCCATCAAGGGGACTCTTTTGAGATTGTGTCAGTTAACCCAACCCATGCTTGCCTTGAGTAGTTGATGAAAAATATGGCTGAGATGAACCAGAAGATCGATTACCTAACGGTTGTGAAAACAACCATACCTACTAAAGTCAAAGATGAACCGAACAATTTCCGACGCAAGGAGCATGTAGTCTGTAGTGTCCAACCCGATTTAGGTTAATTAAATTGCTTCTTATCTAATGTTGTTACTCTCAGGAGCGGTAGGATACTCCATCCATTAGCGATGGAGAAGGTAAAACATATTGCATCTGACGGCGAATCGTCAGTCCAGCCAACGCAAGGGCCAAGAAGCATTTTTGGAGCATCATCACCAACCAGAAAATCATAGAAAAATGAAGAAAATAGCAAAATACAAAAAATAGCAGCAACCTCGGTGGAGATAGGCCAGCATTGGAGACGCCTGCACATACCCCAGAACCAGCTCCTGACATGAGGAATCTTGCACCTGTAGCGAGTCCAACGCTAGCACCAGAAGCTGAGCCTGTAGTTTTTGGCCATTCCTTTTCTCCATCTACTGGTAGAGAACAATATGGACACTATTTTGAATGATATTGTTAGAGATTATGTAAATATTCCTTTCCCAGAAGCAATGAAAAATCACAAAAAAATGAAAAATTTGAAAAATGCTTTGTCCGACCCTGCCATCATTGAGATTATCTAGAATCTGGTATTAAACATGCCATTAATTAAAGATCTTGAGTACATACCTGATGTGAAGAAAGGATTGAAAGATGCATGTACAACCAGGCGCAAGCCTCACCTCATAACTCTAGAAGTAAGGGTGGCATGTCTGAAAATCATATTTTCACAATGGCCAGAGTTAATGCTATCAGCAACCTCCCAGATAAGAAGCCATATATGGGAGCACCTCTTGTGCATTGTCAAGTGTTTAATCAAGAGTTTGAACGCACATTGCTCGACATCGGGTCTTCTGTCAACTTGATGCCAGCCTCACTACTCACAGAATTCAGGCTAGGACTGCTCAAACCCACAAAGATGATTCTGCAGTTTGCAGACAAATCAGTTAAGCAGTCTAGGGGCATGTTGGAGGATGTAATAGTCATGGTTCTAAGGGAAGCAGTTCTCGATCGATTTTGTCGTACTAGATATGGACGTCCCTGCTCAATTGCTCCTGACCCCAATCATACTTGGACAACCATTCATGCGGACGTCGAATGCAGTGGTGAATCATGGGACTGGAGAAATTACTTTCGGTGCTAGCAGTGAAACAATCAAAACCCTGTCTGACATAAAACCTCCAGAAGGAACATCTGCATCATGTGCTAGGGTGATTGAGTATTCTAATGACTGCAACTTTATGGCAGAAAGTCAAGATACCGACCTATTTTTGGATGACAATGAGATCCATGAACTCCTCTTCCCTAAGGAGGGATCGGAGACTGCAGTCGAATTTCCCCTTATCGATCAGGATGAGGTACTTGCTGACACGCTGAATGAGATTTCCGTGGGGTTGATGCACCTTCAAGATCAAGAGCAAATGATTGAAGAGTTCTGCAATGATGAGGAAATCATTGAAACATTCTGTAAAATATTATATGAGGAGGTAGAACAGAGCATGGTGGACGGCAAACAGATGAAAGAGTCACCACCAGAAATAATAAATGAAGTCACTTTTGAAGCAGCTCCTAGCCCACCTGAGTTGAATCAATTGCCCTCCAATATGAAGTATGCCTTCCTTATGGGCGAACCTAACATGTACCTGGCCATTATCAATGCTCATCTGACCTAAGACCAGGAATCTCGTCTGATGGAGGTTCTTGAACGCAGTTGCAAGGCGATAAATTGGAAAACTTCAAATCTCCATGGGATCAATCCATCTTTGTGCTCACATCACATTTTCCTGGAGGAAGATTGCAAACCCTCTCTAGAACTTCAAAGAAGATTCAATCCTAATATGCAGGAGGTTGTTATGAAAGAAATCCAGAAATGGTGCGATGCGGGATTTATTTCTCCCATCTCCGACAGAAATGGGTGAGCACTCTGCATGTGGTGCCAAAGAAACCAGGGATCACCGTTGTGAAGAATGACAAAGGAGAGGAGATCATGACCAGAGTATCCACTTCTTGGCGAGTGTGTGTATATTATAGAAGACTTAATATTGTCACCAAGAAGGACCACTTTCCTGTACCCTTCATCGGCCAGATTTTGGAGAGATTCGCCGTGAAGGAATACTTTTGCTTCTTGCATGGATACTCTGGGTATAATCAAGTTGCTATAGCTCCTGAAGAACAAGAGAAGACCACGTTCACCTGTCCCTTTGGTACGTATGCCTTCAGACAGATGTAATTCAGGCTATGCAATGCCCCAGCCACATTTTAAAGGTGTATGCTATCAGTTTTTACCGACATGGTGGGCAACTTTCTTGAGGTCTTTATGGATGATTTTTTGGTCTACGGGGACTCCTTCGATCAAAGTCTGGATTATTTAGACCGAGTCTTATGGAGGTGCTGCGAGGTAAATCTGGTGCTCTCGTGGTATAAGGGCAAGTTCATGGTGACCGAAGGATTTGTGTTGAGTCACGTTGTTTCTAAACATGGTATGGAGGTTGATCCAGCCAAGGTGGAGATGATTTCTAAATTTGAACCACCTACAACAATCAAGCAAGTTAGGTCATTCATGAGCCATTTCGGTTTTTACCGACGATTCATCAAAGATTTCAGTAAATTGGCTAGACCTTTGACTGAGTTGCTAGGCAAGGAGAATGATTTCATTGTGGATGATCGTATGCTCCTTGCCTTTAATAAGCTGAAAGAACTTATCACTCAGGCCCTTGTCCTGCAGCCATCGATATGGACTCAGCCTTTAGCGATAATGTCCAATGCATCAGATTATGCCATTGGAACTGTGCTCGGACAGAGGAAAGATAATGTACCATTTGCAATTCACTGTGCTAGTCGAATGATCGATGAGGCCCAGCGAAACTATACAGTCACCAAAAAGGAGCTGCTAGCAGTAGTCTTTGCCTTGGAAAAGTTCAGATCCTATCTCCTTGGGTCCAAAGTTATCATTTACACAGACCACTCGACTATCCGGTATTTACAGCAGAAGAAGGACGCCACGCCTTATCCGATGGATCCTTCTCCTCCAGGAATTTGACCTTGAAATTAGAGATAAACCTGGGGTAAAGAATGTGGTGGCCGACCATTTATCTAGACTTTCGGAGCCAGAATCTCCTGAGCTGAGCCAACAACCAATCACAAAGACCTTTCCAGATGAGGCAATTCTGTCAGTCACCTCGCTTCCGTGGTATGCGGATATTGTGAATTATCTCGTGACCAAGAGAATCCCACAAGACTGGCCGAAGTTGAAAATAGACAAATTCTTGTCTAAAATCCATTTCTACCAGTGGGGGGATCCATATCTATTTCATGAGGGGGCAGACTGTATCTGGAGGAGGTGCATTCCTCAGGATGTTCCAAGTGTCCTTACCTTGTGCCATGATCAAGACTCCAGAAGACATCATTCAAGCAGGAGAACGGTGGAAAAAGTTCTTCAGAGTAGCCTTTGGTGGCCTACATTATTCAAGAATGCAGAAGATTATGTCAAGTGTTGCATTGACTGTCAGAAGATGGGCAGAACCATCAGAATGAGAGACACGATGCCTCTAAAATTCATTTAGATATTAGACATCTTCAACGCATGGGGCATCGACTTCATGGGCCCATTTTCCAACAGCCAGGGCTATGAATACATTCTGTTTGTTGTCGACTATGTGAGTCGCTAGGTGGAGGCTATTCCCACCCGATCCGCCGACAGTAGGACTGTCTATCGATTTTTGAGAGATCACATCTTAGCACGAATCAAGATCCCCAAGATTCTAAAGTCTGAAGGGGGTAGTCATTTCATAAACAGAGAGGTGAAGAAGCTAACTCAAGAATTCTGCATTGAACATCGTGTTGCTTCACCTTACCACCCACGGTCCAATGGCTTAGTTGAATGTTCAAACAGGGAAATCAAAACAATTTTACAAAAGCTTGTGCGTCCGGATCGCAAGAACTGGTCTCAGCTGCTTGATTCAATTCTTTGGACTTACAGAATCGCGCACAAGTCACCCTTGGGAATGTCTCCCTATTGCCTTGAGTATGGAAAGACATGTCATCTGCCAGTTGAGTTGATTCACAAATCTTTATGGGCCATCAACATTCGCAATTTGGATTTTGAGAAAGCTAGGAATAACCAAAAATTGGATCTGAACAGATTATTGGAATTTAGAGACTATGCATACGACAACAGCCTGATGTACAAGGAGTAGGTCAAAACATGGCATGAGAAGCACATCCACCGCAAATCCTTCGAGTCAGGTCAGAAGGTGTGGTTGTTTGATGCGAATATAAATATCTTTACAGGTAAATTGAAGAGCAAATGGATGGGACCGTTTATAGTAAACCATGTGCGTGACAATGGAAGCGTATTGATATCTAGTGTGTCAGCTGACGCATAGCCATTTGTAGTCAATGAACATCTCCTGAAGCCTTATCTTGAACATGATATGTTTATGTCTGTCGTTGACTCTATTCAAGTGATCTATGAGGATAAACTTAATACTTCCGAAGTGGCAGTAGAAGGCAAAGCAGATCAAAATATTTTTGAATGACTTTTCTTATTTTCTTCTTTTTCTTCTCTCTTTTCTTATTCTACTGATAAGATGTCATCCCTTTCATCATTGCTACACTTAGGATGTACTTTATCCTAAGTGTAGAGGGGATGTACATCCCGAGTTGTTCATATTTCGTCTTCTGATCTCTTTTCTTCTTTTCTTCTTTTATTCTTTTCCTTTTCTATTTTCTTTTTCTACCATAAAGGTGCTACCCCTTGTTGACAGTCTTCTATACTTAGGATGTACTTTGTCCTAAGTATGGGGGGTGTGCACCCTGAGTCTTCTATTCTTTGATCGTCTCAACTGTCTCCTTTTCTTGTCTTTATGTAGGGATATCTTACCCTAAGGTTAGGGGAGACAGTCTTAGTACGATATGTTCATTCCGACCCTTGACCCTCCGCGCTTTGTGTACAGTCTGCTATACTTAGGATTATTCGATCCTAAGTATAGGGGGGACGGTCGACTTCTCATTCGTTCATCCATTCCTTCATCCGTTCTTTATTCTTTAGACTTTTCTATACTCAGTACGAGTTATATCTTCTTTTTTTCTCTTTGATCTATGAGGACATAGCTCAAGCTAAGTATAGGGGGTCGTATATAATGCGTATATACTTTAGCCATAACTCGTACTTTTGTATTTTCTTAATAATTATGGCTAATTATGATGTAAAATTCATTAAAAATATTTAATATTATTCCTCAATTTAGTTTGTATTTACTGATTAATTAAATCAGGTGAAAATGTTTTTTGCGAAATGTTTGAAAAATAGTTTGAAATCTCTTTGAAAAATCTTTTGAAAACTATTTGGAAAATATTTTGTTCAATATTTTCAACCTTTGTGCAAATATTTTGTTTTGAAAAATTTTATTTTTGTTGTGTGAAATAAAAATGTTTGAAAAACTATTTGCAAATGTTTGGAAAATGGTTGAAAAAATATTTTGAAAAATCTATATATACCGTTTGAAAAACCTTTGCAAAATGATTTCCAAATGTGTGTACATGTTTGTAAAAATTGTTTGTAAAAGTTATTTTGGACTATAGTTTTCAAAAATTGTTTGAAAAATCATTTTCAAATAAGTTTGAGGAATATATACATCACACCAAAATTCATTATATCTATATATTTATATAATTGACCACTCACTCTTTGTAAATTCTTAAAATCCACTTCTTGTAAATATAAGATGCATCCCTGTGTAAATATTTTGTACCTAGTTTTTAGCCAAAATCTTTTATCTTTTTTTTATAAATCCCAAAAACATTTGCAAAATTAAAATACCAAAAACATTTGAAAAATATTTTTGAAAATACAAAAAATGAATATGCGTCATATTTTCAAAAATCCATAAAAAGCTCAATATCTTTGAAAATTGCATCACAAAAATATTTTTTGCATAGCATTTGCATGGCATCAGCAGTTTTTGGATTGGGTTTGATAGTTGAACAAGTCTAAGTAAAATCCGAAGATTGGAGCTTGGTTGGACCTTAAAATCTACCTAATAATAGGAACCTTATAGGATCTAGAATTGAGGTACTTCATGTCTAGTTGACTTACTTCTTTGAGGATCACAATACTTGGTTCAATGGATTCTTGACTGCCTAAGTAGAGTCTTTCGGAGCACATGCATGACTCTTGTTGATAATGACCTAACTTGGACACCTGCACCTTTCACATGGCTCAACTCAGTTGGAGTGGTGAGGGGGTTGGATTTGCCGGTATAAGATGCACGCAAGTGGAAACATTTGTCCTCCTCTAGGGAGGGAATTGTACCCCAATCTATCCAGTGATGAGGAGTTCTAAAGATAAGAGAGTGTGGGTTGCAATAAATCTTCAAAAGAGGGATAGTCTACTAGCTCAAGAGGAAAAATACCTTATGTAAATGCTACTATGAATAGTATTTCAAAAAAAACTCCAAAAAAATGGACAGGCCTATACAAAAATAAAATGTCTGCCGGAGTATATATATGTTGTATAGTCAATAAGCAAGCTTGAGCATCAAAGTCAAATTATGTGAGCCTACAGTTGGATGACATGACTACACTAGTCTTGCATCCTAGGATAGGTAGCTACACTGGCTACCATCCATTCTTCTCTTCACCCACTCCTCTTGAGCTGGTTGTCACTTGAACTTAGAAGGGAATACCCTGCTCCTCGAGGAAGGAGTTACTGGATTGGGGAATTATTGGGTTGTCATGCTGGAGAAGTCAGTCTCTTTGTCATTCTAGTTGGGGAGAGCCACTATCACTTACACTATACGAGTCAGATTCATATTCGTAGGGGTTTGCGTATGAGTTGAAGTATTCTGACCTGGCTATTGGGGAGACTTAAGCAGAGTTTTAGGATTCTCGAAGGCTGTTGGATTTCAAATCCGATTCCCATTAAGGTTCTACACGCACTAAAATTCTAAAGGCCTGACTTGGGCTCCAAACTTTGATTTTGTGAAGATAAGTTTGATAATTTAATTTAATCCATCTTTCTTCCTTTTCTTTTCTTTGTTTTTCTTTTTCTACACATTGCATAAGTGTTTGCTAGGGACTAGCAAAGTCAAGTATAGGGGGATGATGAATCTTCATTTCATCATCTTTATTCTATCATTTTGTCTTAAAAATCCTAGTAAATGTGCGTAAATACTGTTAGTTTATATATTTTATCATTCATGCATCATTGTGTAAATATTGTATAAAATAAGGTTTTTAAAGCCAAAATTATGGAATAAAGAAAATAAAAGAAAAAGAATAAAATATTGCAAATCTTTTATGACCCGAAACCCCGAGACCTAGGCATCTCGATGACTAGGTCTACAAGTAATAAAGTAGGGGGAGATAAGGGCCACAAAATCAATAAAAATGCCTTTTATTTTATTCACTTTTCCTTCATTTTGGGGACTTATTTTTATTTCAACTTTTTATACTTCAAATAAAGAAACTTTGAACATGAAAGTTGTAGATAATTATATATAAAAAACATAAAATTGCTTTCATACAAAAATAATGTACAGATAAAATGTTTTGATCTGAATAAGATTCCAAAATCCCAACTTCTTAGACTTGTATCTCTCAAATAAAAATTCGAAATGTATAAAAATCACCTTTAATTGTATATAATTTTCAATAAGCTATTTAATGAAAGTGGTTTCATATTTTTCTGATTTACGGTTTGAAAGTTAGGTTTTGGACCCCTATTGTATACTTTACCCGATTAAAATATTCATTTATTTATTATTCATTATTTTTGCTATTTATATTTTTATACTTTTTTAAATATTATTTATAATATATGTGGATGTTAAATCAAGAATAAAAATATAAAGAAAATGTAAAAATAAAATATTTGTATAAAATACATAGGTATAATACCTATATCTATATCTATAAAGAATATACTTCTATTTATTTCGTTGTATAAAATACATCAGAAAAAAATATATTTACATTTATAAAAATAAGTTAGAAATTTATAAAATAATAAACAAAATTAATAAAATTAAAAATACAAAATAAAAATAAAACATTAAAATATATAGATAAATATACCTATGTAGCTCATAAAAAATAACTTATAATTCCAAACCTCACAAAAATAAATAAAAATCATAATAAAATAATTTCAAAAATAATAAATATTTTTCATTTAATAACCTAAAATTATCAAGATCTTTTCGTATTTTTAATTGATTTTACAATGGTTTTTTCCAGGCTTTTTCCTGGTGGGTCCATGTGGACCAACCAGGTGGCGGTAGAAGTTGACCTTCGGTCAACTCTCTACCCAACGCTTGACCCCTTGTCAGAAGTCATTTTGTCCCATTTTCGTGACTTTTTCGAGGTAGCATCTTGCATACTTTCACGATAGCGTCTTCACGAATTTTTCTCCCTTTGCATCGAGGATACACGCCCAGTCTTAACCTTAGGGATTGGATCAACGATTCGCGAGATACACATCGTTCTTGGGAACTGCTCGTCAACATGCATAAAACCTACCCCTAACTTTCCTTTGACTTCTGATCACTCTTCCACCCGCAAAACTTCATCCTTGGAGCTCGAGAACCCTCCCAGTGACAGCAGGAGTGGATTGCACTCTCCAGGAAGTAGCACGGGCGTCGAATTGAGCGGGTCCAGCTCGCCGGAGTTTGTCGCCGGAGCTAGCAGTTGGCGTCACCATGGTGAGTTTTTCTTTCTTCTTTTGCACTCTCTTAAACCCTTAGGGTACCAATAGTAGATCCTCGCACGTTGTTATTGTCAAATCCATCCAAATCATCACGAAATCCCCTAATTTCACGTCTCGCCAAGCTTCGGGGTCTGCCGACTAACGTCGAACATCGCCAGACGCTTCCCACCTTCATTCCACTTCCTTACGAGGACGGAGCAATTTGCCCTCGACCCCATCACCTTTTCTTGCAGGTCCAAGCACCTAAGAAGCTGCTGGGGGCATTTTGATCATCCACCGGAGATACTTGGGAGCTTCAAGCTCCGTCGCCTTCGTGGTCGCACCTCAGCGCTTCGTCGGACATTTTGAGGCTCTTGGCATTTGTTAAACACCGACAGGAGGAGACGAGGCCATTTTGGAGCATCATCGAGCTACGGGAGAGGAGGATCAGAGCCAGGGAAGCTCGCCTCGTTGGAGGAGGTTTCCTGTTCTTACATCGTCCCTCGGCACCGTTGGATCTGGCCCTGATCTTCCAGACCATTCAGTTGCCATTTGATCACGTGCGCCCAACACCATCCGATCGTCATCAACCTTCTAATCTGGGCAATAGATGCCGAACCATCATCGGTGCACCAGTGAGCAACGCGTGTCCGAGTCAAGCAGATCTAGTCGTCCGCTCCTGTTAGGCGTGGGTATTTTGCACTTTTTCCCTCGCCAAATTTTGTGATTAATAATTGTCCTTTAAACTTTCATCGGCAGTTTAGATATTTATGTGTTTTTTTGCAAATCACCCCAGGAACTATTCGTATTTATAAATTCGACCTGGCCACGTCACCTCACGTGAGTGACCATGTGAGGAGAACATTTTACTACCAGGCCCTTCAGTTTTTGTATATTTAGATTTAGTCCTGAAACTATTTTATATAGTATAAATTTTTTGGACATTTTATGCTTTTGATAAATACAATCAGGTCCAGCCTTAATGCACGTGACCAGTCACATATTCTGTGGCGTTTTTACAGGAAAGGTCCTGTAGCTTTCTGTATTTATAATTGGTCCATTAAATTTTTGAGCACGTTATATAGTTTGTAGGAAATTTCTACTGAGGCCCTCAGACTTTTAAATATTTACAAAAATAACCCTGGTAGTGTGTATTTCCTCTTTGTTTCTAATATTAATTTCATGCATCTATAAAATTCGAAAAATCCTCAAAAATAGGCATAAGTTCCTATTGTATTTCTCTATCATGCCATATTTTTATTTCGCATTTTATAGAATTTTAATATTTATAAAAAAGGGGTTTTATCCCTGTTTGAACTAGAAAATATATAAAAAAATATAAAACTTTTTGAAAAATTCTAAAAAAATATATTTGGTGTGTTTTTGCATCTTTTAACTTCAGACCAAAAATCATTAAAAAATACAAAAGAAAACTCATAAAAATTACAAACCCCTAAAACATTTATAAAAATATAAAAAATCCATAAAAATCTTAAAAATCGATTTTATATCTTTGAATTTTTTGTATTTTATTATCTTTATTTTAAAATTAATTTTGGGAATTTATGTTACTATTTTACTATTTCTCTTCTCCATTTTGATTTCAGATATTTATTTTATTCCTTGTTTTGAGTATTTTGGATTTTAAAAATACCAAAAAAATAGCAAAAATATAGAAAAATCTCAAAAACATTAGAAAATTGTTGAAAACTGAAAAAACATTTTTTTTTTCTATTTTTTAATATTTTTACCTATTTTTATATATACATTATCTCTCTCTTTCCCTTTTTATATAAATTTCTTATTTTATATTCTAAAAAAAAGAAAATACAAAGAAGTATAAAATATAAAAAAGAAAAAAATATAAAATCAAAAAACTAAAAATCAAAATATAAAAACATAAAAAATCAAAAAATCAAATAAAAAATATAAAATCAAAAATAAATAAAAAGTTCTCATTTGGCTAAGTATTTGAAAGGATATCATGTGCTTGATTTTTATCTTGCCTGCTTGACACCTTTGCTTCCTGTGATAGTTCCCTACATGCTTGCCACTATACATTTTAGTAGGGTATAATAAATTTTAACTATTGCTCTTAATTGCTCAATTATTTATGTGGGTTAATTGTTGATCAACGGAAGGATTTGAGTAGTCACCTCAGCGATAGTGAGCCTGAATTGTCAGGCCATTATTTAGCGACTCCCATCTTTCCGTTTTTCAATACCATATACTTTTCATATATACATTATCCATAGCTCATATTTTGAAAATTTTCAAACTTTTCGAGGGGCTAGGGTAAAGTATCTTTTGAATTGATTTTATGTAAAAATGTTTATAAATGCTTTGAAAAATTTTCTTACTACGTAACATTATTTTGAAAAATGTTGAACAATGGTATGAAAAATGGGATTTTACTTGTTTTGAAAACCTTTTTAAAATGTTTTGAAAATTTTTATATTTTATGACATGGTTTGGAATTTTTTTTCAAAATTATTTAAAAAATAAGAGATTAATTGAGACCAACTTGTATTTGTAATTACTTCTAACCTTTCCCAAAAATGTTTTGAAAACAAAAAACACATCAACAATATTTTCAAAAAAAACAAATCAAAAGCCTTTTTCTTAAAACAAAAAATCTCTTTTTCTTAAAAACCTAAAAAAATAACTAAGGAGTTGGAGGTATGCCTGACACTTTCACATTCACACAAAACTTATTAAGTTCAAGAATACTTGGTTTATGAGGTCTTATAATTAGAGTTAACCATCTTTAATAATTATTTTCGATGACTTAATTATTCACACCTCTCTAGTTTGAAGGTGTTTAAACAAGAGATAACCCCAAGAGCGGTCTTGTGGTCCACACAAGGCGGGACCAACAGTTGTTGTGTCAACCTCTCTTAAAGACCAACTGATTAAAAAACAATCAAGCCACACAATAATATCAAGAAATGAATAAGAAGTGTGAATCAAAATTTATATAACCCTACGATCAGTATGTATAGTTGACAAGCAGATAGGGGTCGAACTCAGGGACACACATGTAGCACAGGTATATTATTTATAAATAAATAATAAATGTATAGATGTATATAGGTATGCACACTATTTTCATAGGTTTTTAAGGTTTTTGTATTTTTAAATTAATTATCTTTTATTTTTTAAAAGTTTTGTATATATTTTATATTATATTTTTTAATTTTAAAATAATTATAATTATATAAAATATAATAATTTATATTATAAATGTCATATAGCTATATATAGATATATAATACACTATTGGGTAATATAATTACAAATATATGTAAAAATAGTCAAGAATAATATAAAAAATGTTTTTATATCTTTTACAATTTTATATTGTTTTTATGATTTTTCAAGTATTTTTGCTAATTTTTAGATATTTCTAAATTCCTAAATATCTTAAAATAGGGACTAAATAAATAGATCGGATTGATCTGGGGTTTTAAATAGCAAAAAGCCTTAAAATTTTCCCAAATCAATTTTAATATATAATAACATGTATAAATAAAAATACATGACATGAGAAAATATTTTTGGGATTTTTTGATGATTTTTTATATTTTTATTAGAGTTTGGAGATTTTAAATTTTTTATCATTTCCTTTTTCTAGTTTTATGGATTTTTGGTCTTCGCGTACTTAATATCGTAATAAACACATACTATTTTTGTGAATTTTTAAACACAGTTTTATAATTATTTTTAATTTTTAAGGCTAACATTAAATAAAATGTGATATTTTGATTTTAATAAATAGAAAGTATGTGCAAAATGCAGAATAAAAACTATGATGTGAAAGAACACTGCATCAGGCACATTATCCTAATTTTTTACAATTTTTGGAGCACTGATGATATTTATAAAATTCAGACAATCACACATAAAAATACTTAAACTAGCAGGGTTATATTTGTAATTAAAAATAAAGTTAGGGACTATAATGCAAAATAACCATTAGTTTTGAACTAATATTTAAACTTTTATTAATAAAACACAATTACAAAAATAGCAGGGGTATACAAGCAATTTCCGCACGCACGTGGGCCACCGTGTGAGATGACGTGGTGGAAAACTAAATCACAATATTAGAAAAGGACATGGGTGTGTGTGCAATTTTCCACGAGTTTTTAAATGGCATAAATATTTACAGATGTTATAACAAATAACAAAAGGCAGAAGGGGTTGTTTGAAATTTACCCCCTTAAGTGCTCCTAATCAGACCGTCCTCCCACAACCACATGGAAGATTAGATGGACCTTAACGCATACCCCTTCATTTCGACTAGACGAGCCAAATTAGATCTGGGTTGTGTCCTTCATCTGGCAGTCAACGAGGCATATGGAAGAACGACGAAGAATAGCAGGGACGACTTGCTTGGATCGATGATTTCGGTCACCTCCATGATCTGATCGCTACATCAAGGGGTGCCTCTCCTTCCTGCAATTCTTCCGCCACTCTCAGGGGTACCGGACTGGGACAACACCTAGTGATGGGGGCCTGGAGATCTTAGAGCTTTCTAAGGCACCGGGAGGTCTTCTTGGATTGAATCACCTCTAGATGAGGCTTTAATCATGTGTTCTCTGCACAAGAAGGTTGAACGGCTCGAGACGAAAGTCTCGACCCAAATAAATGGCTGCTGGAGCTGTGTGTGATGGAGGCAATGAGCTTTGATGAAGTGGTGGAGAAGGTACTCTGTCGACTCTATTCAGTGCAAGAATCGAGGTAGGAAGTGGGGCGAAACGTGGACAAGTTGAAGGGGGTTGAGCATGGTGCGACACATGGATCGATAATAGTAAGAGTCCTAGTGGAATCGACTTGGAACTCGTGCTCCAGATCAAATATAGATTTATTTATTAAATTTACTCCTAACGATTAACAGCTTAATTAAATACATAAATAAAACCTACAAGGTTAAGATTACATAAAATGAGAAGAAAATGGCTCGACTCGGCAGGGGGACTGAGAAGCAGAACCTCAACGGCAACTCCCCGGAGGTGGTCGGGTCTACTCCTCCACTCCTCCTCACCGCAGGACCACTTGCCTGCTTCCAATCATGAAGGAGATGATGATTTTGGTGGTATGTGGAGCTAATAACAAGTGAAGAAGGATTAAATGATCGAAAGGGACGATGGGGGTTTATTTATAGATAAGGTTTTCGTGAGTTGCAAGGCTCGAATGCATGAGCAATCGAGGTGGTTGGTGAAGAAGAAAGGGTCGACGAGAAGGACAGACGTGGGAGGTGTGTGGGGGGGGAGGAGCTCGAGTTCGGAGGAGTCATTGAGACGGAGTGAAAATAGGGAGAAGAAGGGCACCCCATGAGGTTCTTACACAATTCAGAGCCTAAAGCAGGCAGTTGACCCACGGTCAACAAACGTAGCCTCTTGGTTTGTCCACGTGGACCAACCAGGAAATTCCAAGGAAAAAATGCCTTGAAAATGAAAAGGAATTTATAGATGAATTAATTATTTTTAGATTCTAAAATAAAAAAGTATTTTTAATTTTATGAAGAATTCAATGCCAATTTATATGTATTTTTTCAAGTTGCTTTATTACATGTTACTTTTTACAAGTATATTTATAGGTATACTGACCTATGTTTGTATATTTTATTTTTATTTTATAGTTTATATTTTATTATTTTATATAAATAATTTATATATTTATAAATTATTTAAATATAAATAAATATATTTTTATTTTATTTTTCTGATTTAATATGTATACATAAATAAATAGGGGTATTAATTACATGGGTAAAATGGGTCTGCCCCTTGGGAGTAGCCAACTTGGCTACTCCCACCCCTATTTTTCCCTCATTTTTTTATTTCTTTGGAAAATAAAAATTTGTATATTCATCACTATAACCCTCTAACATTCTATTAAAATTTCGTCAGAAACAGAGACTCCTAGGCCCTCCATCCAGACGCCATTTTTTTAGCGGTCGCAGGATTTTTTAAATCGACCCTGTTTGGAAGGAGGCCGTAGGAGTCTCTGTTTCTGAAGAAATTTTAATAGAATGTTAGTGGGATATAATGATTAATTTACAAATTTTTATTTTCCAAAGAAATAAAAAATGTGGGAAAAATAGGGGTGGGAGTAGCCAAGTTGGCTACTCCCAGGGGGCAGCCCCATTTAACCCTAATTACATAGGTATAAGTATAGTATATTCATCTATGTTTTTATATGTATTTTATTTTAGTGTCTTTTTCATGGTTTTATTATATCCTGAATACATATGCTACAAATAATATTTAAAAAATTATAAAAAAATAAACTAATGAAAAACATAAAGAATGAATAAAATGATTATTTTATTCATGTATGTTGTACAATAGGGGTCCGAAGCCTAACTTTTGCATCTTAACATCAAATTGAATGAAACCACCTTCATTAAATAACTAATAAAAAGTTATATACAATTAAAGGTAATTTTGGTACATTTTGAGTTCATATGGAGGAGATACATGTCTGGGAAGTTTAGATTTTTTATTTTTTATTTTGAGTTAAAACTGTACACTATACATAAATTTAATGTGAAATAAATTTTGTATTTTTCTACATATTTTTATCTACAACTTTCATGTACAAAGTTTAGTGATTTGATTTGTAATTAAAAAAGAATAAAATGGAACCCTAAAGTTAATTATGTGCCTATATCTTTAGGATTTTCAGATTATTTGATTTCTACAATTCGTCGCCCCATCTCCCCCTACTTTATTTCTTGTCAAATAAGTCATGTGATGATTGAGTCTCAGGGTTTAGTGTTATTCAACACCTATGGTGTCTCATTTCTTTTTCTTTTATTCCTTTATTTTTAATTTTGTAATCAAATATATTAAATATACAATATTTTATACACTATTTTGTACAAATTAAAGAATGTTTACATGCATTAAGCTAGGGATTCAAGGCAAAAATGAAAGAATAAAGGTAATAAAATAGGTTCATCACCCCCTTATACTTGACCTTGTCAGTCCCTATTAAACACTTATGCCTAAAAGTACATAAAAGTAAAGAAAAAGAAATAACTTGGAATATGTGTTGACCTTTAAACGTATCCTAATAAAATCGAAATTTAGAGCTCAGAGAAGGCCTTTGGATTAATGTTGTGTTCGAAACCTCATAGAGTCAGGAAGGTTTCATACTCCTATCCTCCATTCCAATTCACAGGCAGGTTAGAGCCATCCTCCCAGTCGCATACTCTTTCCAGTTTGAAGCTATAGAACCATGTGTGTGAAATTGTTCAGCTCTCCTCAGACAAAACTGTTGAATTATCAAGGTATCTTCTCTTCTAGTAGCTCATCCTCGTGGAGATAGATATTCCCTTCTAAGGTCAGGTGCTCCCGATCTTTACAACTGAATAGGGAAGAAGTTAGAAGAATGGAAGAAAAAAATGGGAATGGACCAATGTAGTCTTCATTCCCTTGTGAAGTCAATAAGTGTAACTAATTCTTCACCAAGAAGCAGGCTTTTTTTCTGAAGCTCAAATTTTTGTAATATTTTTGGTTGTAGGCTTCTTTCTATATTTTCTTTGACTTTGTGCAGCTTCTGCATTCTTTCTTCTGCCCCGGTGGATATAACATCTTTTGTTCCACCTATTTTTCAGGGTATTGGAAAAAAGTTGCACCGGTAGACCATTCCTCATCCGAAGCATTGTCTCAATTCATCTCCCGTCTTTAGATATCAATGTTACCAAAATAAGTGGGTTTGAGTACAGGTGTCGGCAATCCCCAAGGATGGTTCCTAAGCCACCCTTGTTGAAGCGGCTTTGCATTGTCCTGACTTAGACTCCATGATTTTTGAACAGACCATCTGAGTTGAGCTAAGTGAGAGGTTTCTAGTAAAGTCACTATCTCAAGAGTCTTATAGATGATACGAATACACATTGAATTAACTCATGAACATAGTTTTATGGAACCTAAAAAATTAAGTCAGGGTTCCTAGAAGTATTTCCAATTTGAGTCCTCAATAAGTTCCTCTGAAATTACGTGTATTAAGGTCTATTCCAAGCTCCAATCTTCATATTTAATTTGGACTTGTTCAATAGTCTAGATTATTCTAAAGAATGAAAATGATATATACAATGCAAGAAAATATTTTTATGAAACAATTCTCTGATTTTGAACTTTGTATTGATTTTTGAAAAATATTACAAATTTTTATGCAAATTTAAAAAAGATCTTGTAAATGTTTTTGGGATTTTTCAAAACAAAATTTTTGGTAAAAGAAATAGATGCAAATATTTACATGGGAGTGCATTTTAGTAATTTTTGAGAAATAGGATTTAGGAATTTACAGAAGGTATTTACAAGATTTGAAAAGAATATTTATTTGCTTGAATTATGTACATAGTTCTCAAAATAATTTGAAAAGATTTTTGCAAACATTTTGAAAAATTTATTCTGCAAATTAATTAGACAAATAAATTTTACAAACAATTTATAAAAATTGAAAATCATTTCAAAAGTTTTTTAAAACAGTATATAATGATTTTTCAAATTTTTTTTGCAATCATTTTCCAAACATTTGCAAATAGATTTTCAAAACATTTTATTTCAAATAAAGACAAGAACTTTTTACAAACAAGATATTTTTACAAAGGTTGAAAAAAATTACAAACCATTTTTAAATGATTTTAAAGATTTTACAACCATTTTTCAAACATTTTGCAAAATATTTTTGCCTGATTTATTGACCAGTATATACAAAGAATTTTGATGTGTATTCTAATTGTTTATTAATTAGCCATACTATTAAAATACGAAATAATGAGTTATGGCTAAAATATATACCTAGTTCATATTGACCCCTTATACTTAGCTTTAGCCATGTACTCACAAATTGAAGAGAAAAGGAATACATAACACGTACTAAGTATATAAAAGTATATACTACAATGACTCAATAAAGAATAAGAAGTCGATCATCTACCTATACTTAGGATCAAGTAATCCAAAGTATAGAAGAGTGCATTTTACATGCAGGGAGGGTCGATTGTGGGAATGAATAAATGAATCATCGGTTCGACTTGTCTCCCCCCTATACTTAGTGTCCAAACAACTGTGCATAAGCTAACAAACCAGATACAATAATGCTTCCATTGTCACGTACATACTTTAGTATGAAAGTCCTAGTCCTCTTGCTCTTCAACTTCCCTGGAAATAGTCTGAGCTTTGCATCAAACAACCAAACCTTCTAATCCTCTTCGAAAGCATTGCGGTAGATGTTCTTGTCATTCCACTTATTGACCTTCTCCCTATACATGAGGCTATTGTCGTATGCATAGTCATGGAATTCGAGAAGTTGATTTAGAACTAGTTTTTGTTTCTTTCTAGCCTTCTCAAAATCAAAATTACCGTCAATTATTGCCCCTAAAGATTTATTAATGAGTTCTACGGGCAGATGACATGGCTTTCCAAACACCGTGCGGTAGGGAGACATTCCTAATGGTGACTTATGGGTGGTCCGATAGGCCCGAAGAACAGAATCTAGGAGTTGTGACCCATTCTTCCTATCATGGCACACAATCTTCTACAAGATTGTCCTTACATCCCTATTTGATCATCCGGCCTTGTCGTTGGGCTGTGGGTGGTACGGATAGGTGACACGATGTTCAATGTAGAACTCTTGTGTCAGCTTCTACACCTCTCTGTTGATGAAATGTCTACCCCCATATGATATAAAAATTTTAGGGATCCAGAACCTTGCAATGATGTTCTCCCTCAGGAACCGGCAGACGGTGCGACTGTCGGCGGCTCGGGTTTTGATAGCCTCCACCCATGACTCACATAGTCAACAACAAGCAGAATATACTCAAAACCTTTACTGTTGAGGAATGGGCACATGAAGTTAATGCCTCACGCGTCAAACACGTCTGAAATCCGAATGTACTTCAGAGGCATTGTGACTCTCACTCCAATATTGTTGCCCAGTCTCTTACAGTCAGTGCAATGTTTAACAATTTCTTCTGCGTTTTTGAATAGAGTCAGCCACCAAAGGCCACATTATAGAACTTTTGATGTTGTTCTTCTCCCAGAGTGGTGTCCTTCTGATTCTTTGGCATGGAAATGCTCGAGGAAAGTTTGGAATTCCTCCTAAGTAATGAACCTCCTCTAGATGTAATCTGCACCCTGAAAGAGGGCCAAGAACAAGGTATCTTGCCAGTCGTGTACTCCACTCAAGGCAGGAAAACAGTCGTCAGAGTGACCTACAAGAAACTTTGGGCTCTTTTCAACAATCAACCCACACAATATATCAATCAATGAAGAAGCACGTGTGAATCAAAATTTATTATAAACCCTACAAATAAATGAGCGTATAGTGACAATAGAGTAGGTGTCAAGCACATGGAACACACGATGTAGCACTTAATATTATTTATAAATAAATAATGAATAAATAATATGGATATGTATATATAGCTATGCAAAATATTAGTCCATGATTGTGGGTTTTAATAATTTTTAATTTTACTATTTTTTTATTTTTGTTTTTATATTTTTTATAGATTTTAATTCTTTGATTTTTATTTTTTTATGTTTTACAAATGTTTAATTTGCTTTTCTTTTAAATACGTAATATAGAATATATGTAAGACTATTTATATAATATAGAGTAATATAATTGTAAATATAAATAAAAATATTCAAAATACTAGAAATAAAATATTTATGGTTTTTAGATATTTTTCTACTATTTTGTATTTTTAGGAAAGTTTTCTAATTTTTATGAGTTTTTAAAGTAAAAAATACCCCAAATCACGGATTTAATAATTAGTCAAAATTGAAATGAAAAAATAACAAAAAAAGTAAAAATTCTTTAAATCAATTTTAATAAATAGACAATAAAATAAAGAAATTTAGAGGTTGAAAAATATATTTTGGGATTTTGGGCATTTTTAATCTTTTTACAATGGACTTTGGAGATTTTTTATTTTCATATATTTTCTTTTGCTATTTTTTGGATTTTCGGTCTGAAGGTATTAGACACTATAATAAGTATAAACTTTTTTGGGAATTTTTAGACACAATTTTATATTTTTTTGTTTTTTAAGATAAACAGGGGCTATCCGTGACATATTTATTTTTTATAAAATAGTAAAAGTCTATAAAGCACAAGTGTAATTATATAGCCTGAACAAGCATGCATCCAAGTACCTTTCCTATTTTTTTGGTGATTTTTATGGATGGTCGATATTTTTAATAAATAGCAAATCACACAAAAAATGATTAAACTGGCAGGGCTATCTTTGTAATTAAAATTAAATGTGAGGGGCCCAGTGCAATTCAACCCAAGCTTTAAAACTAATATTCAAACTTTATATACTAAATGATAATTAAAACAACCCACGAGGGTGTTCATGTAATATTTGCAGCATAAAATGTGCGTACGCACGTGACTTTGACTTGACGAAAAAGCAGTATTTGAAAAGTTCAAGGGGCATATGAAAATTGTCAACTACTTTTTAAACCACGTAAACTATTTACAGGACCTTTAGCAATTACAAAAAGTACAAAGGAAGTCTACGAAATGTACCCACTAATCGCTTCATATCGGAGTATCCCTCACGTAACACGTGGCCGATTGGATGGTCGTGGAGAGGTAACGATTTGAATGGAACCAAGGGACAGGATTAGAACTGGGCATTTATTATTGATCTAACAGCTCCATGTGCCTCTGTATGATCCCCCAAGAACATGACACCGACAAAGTTCAAGACGATATTTCTTCATGGCCCGACAATGGAATGCATCCCTGACAAACCCAATAGGGAGCTTAGCATACTTCGTGTGCAGCGACAGGCTTTAAGGACGACGAGGAGGTCAATGATGCTCCAAAAAGGTCGAACGACCTCGAGTGACTTCAGAAAAATTTCTACGCTTCAAAAGAGTCCTCAACCCTGCAAACCGATACCAAAATGCTCCTGGGCACAAGGGGAACCTCGGCCCAGGAGTTGATCGAAACATTGGGGGAAATGGAATGAAGGTGGAGCTACTGCGTTGGGTGGTGGTGGGAACTCTGAATCCCATATCCACAATGGATTTGGGTTGGATGAAGTGGGGATTCGGTGAAGAAGGCATGGAGGAATGATATGTCGTGAAGATCGAGGCGAGTTGGTGGTCGGATAACTATGATTTGACATGGAGGCTTAGCTCCAGGAATTGGGGGAAATCTGATTACGGCTACACTACTTTATTAAGGATGAAATTATAGGTACTAAATGAAAATAACATGTGAAACATACCTAAAATACTAAGGAAAATTGTCTCAACTAGGTTGAGATCTCAGGATAAGAACCTCATGGTGCCATTCCGCTGGAGGTGGTGGATGCGGCTCGATGACCGCCCTCCTCACTGCAGACCAACACCAGGAGCTTCCTGTCACCAAGCTGGAGGTGTCTAAAGGGAATTGAGGGGCTAAAATAGATTGAAGATCGATCAATAAACAAAAAGGGGCCATGAGGGTGTAATTTATAGGTGAATCTTTGGAATGGGTTATGGTGTGCTTGGGAGTGGAGGTTGGTGGAGATTCGAAGATGGGCGTGAGGCTAGGACGGAGAATCTACATGGTAGTGAAGGGCTCGAGCGAAAAGGGTGAGAATGGAGGCATAGAGAATTGGTATAAGTGGCACCCTCATGATGTTCTGACAGAATTCAGAGGGGGTGAGGTACAGTTGACCTACGTCAACGAATGGAGGCGCCTGGTTGGTCCACGTGGACCAACCAGGAAATTCCAAGGAAAAAATGCCTTGAAAAAAGGATAATAAATAGTGATAAATTATATTATTTTTAGGTTAGGAAATGAAAAGTGTTTCTAATTTTTTGTAGTATTTTATACTTATTTTTATTTATTTATTTATTTGAGGTGTTTTATTAGAGGTTGCTTTTTGATGTATACATATAGGTATTTTCATCTATATTTTGTATATTTTATTTTTATTTTTTATTTTAGATTTTGTTATTTTATTTTGATAATTTATATATTTATGACTAATTTTATGTACATAAATATATTTTTATTATATTTTTCTGACAAAATATTTATGCTTAAATAAATGGGTATGTTTATTACATAGATCTATGTATTGTATAATCATCTTTGTAATTGGTATACATATTTTTTTAATGATTTCTTCGTGGTTTTATTTTAGTTTTAATATGTACATATATTATAACTAATATTTACAAAATTATAAAGATATAAGATTATATAAATAATAAAGAAAAAATAAAATGAATATTTTATTCGAGTACATTGTCCAATAGGGGTCCAAAACCTAACTTTGACACCTATACTACAAAAAAATATGATACCACATTCATTAAATAGCTTATTAAAAGTTATATACATTTAAAGGTTATTTTGATACATTTTGAGTTTTTATTTAGGAGATATAGGTCTGTGAAGTTTGGGTTTTAGGATTTTATTCTGTGTATAAAATGTACATTGTATATTACTTTTATATGAAATAAATTTTGTACTTTTCTATACATTTTTGTCTAGATATCATGTACAAAGTTTTGTAATTTGAGGTGTAAATAATAAAGAATAAAATAGGTCCAAAAAGTAATTATTGGCCAATTTTTTAGAGTGATCCGACTGTGGTTTCTATAAAATTATCCGCCCCATCTCCCCATACTTTATTCCGTGTCGACTGAGTCATCATGATGATAGAGTCTCGGGAGCTAGGGTCACTTTAGTGTTCTTGACACTTCGTTCTTTTTCTTTTCTTTCCTTTATTCTTTTATTTTGGCACTAAATACAATAAATGTATAATATGTTATACACTATTTTGTATAGATTAATGAATGTTTATTTTGATAAATTAATGATATATTCATGATTTCATCTAGGGTTTAGAGGCCAAAATGAAAGAATAAAGGTGATGAAATGGAGATTCATCACCCCCTAGACTTGCCTTTGCAAGTCCCTAGCAAACACTTATGCCTATAAGTGAGGAGAAAAAAACAAAGGAAAAAAAAGAAATAACTTGGAATAACTTTCAACTTTTAAACATGTCTTAATGATGTCAAATTTTGGAGCACAGAGAAGACCTTTGGATTTATGATGTGTTTGGAACCACTTTGATGTTAGGATTTGTGACACAACAACCCCCATGTGCCATAATCCTATCATTCAATCCAAGTCACAGTCAGGTCAGAACTATCCTCTCAGTTACATATTCTTGCTAGCTTGAAGTGATAGAACAACGAATGTGGATTGTGTTAGCTCTCCCCAGACAAAACTATTGAACAATCAAGGATTCTGCTCTTCTGGTAACTCATCCTCGTGTAGAATGATATTCCCTTCTAAGGTCAGGTTCTCCTGGTCTTTACAACTGATTGGGGTAAGGAAGTAAGAAGAATTGAAAATAAAAATGGGAATGGACCAGTGTAGTCTTCATTCCCTAGTGAAGTCGATCAGTGCAACTGGGTTTTCACCAATAAGCATGCCTTTTCTGATGCTCTATTTTTTGTGGAATTTTTAGTGTTAGCTTCTCTGGATATTTTATATCTTTGAATAGCTTTTGCATTCATATCTGTGCCCCAGCGTGTATAGAATATTTTGGTCCGTCTGTTTTTTGTGGTCTTGGAAAAAGTTGCATCGATAGACCATTCCTCATCCAAAGCATTGTTTCAATCCATCTCCATTCTTTAGATATCATGGCTACTAGAAGAAGTGGGTTAGAGTGTCGGTGTCGGCAATCCCCAAGAATGGTTCCTGAGCCACCCTTGACGAAGCGGACTTGCATTGTCCCAACTTAGACTCCAATATTTTTCAACAATCCATCTGAGTTGAGATACGTGTTAGGTTTGAGGTTTCCAATCAAGTCATTGTCTTAAGAATCTTACGGATGTATGAAGGGCTCTATATAGACACATTGTATTAGCTCATGAACATAGTCTCATCGAACCTAAAGAATTAAGTTAGGATGACCTGAAGTATCTTCAAATCTAGTCCTCAATGGGTTCCTTTGAAATGAAGTATATTAAGGCTTATTCCGAGCTCCAATCTTCAGACTTTATTTGGACTTGTTCAATTGTCTAGATTACTCAGAAAAATGTGAGTGCTATGTATAATGCAAGAAAATGTTTTTGTTATGCAATTTTAAGCTTTTTAGATTCTTATGCTTTTTTGTGTGAGGGTTTTGCACATTTTTATGCCATTTTTGGGAAGATTTTGCAGATTTTTTTAAAAAAGTTTTGCAAATGTTTTTGGTACTTTTCAAAACAAAAGTTTTTGGATAAAAACTAGGCAAAAATATTTACATGGGGATGCAACTTATTGTTTACAAGGAGTAGGGTTTTTTAAAATTTACAAGGGATGTGTGATTTTTTTATAGGCGCATATCTATATATAGTTAGTGGAGAATTTTTGTGTAATGTTTATATTCCTTAAACTTATTTGAAAATCATTTTAACAACAATTTGAAAACTACAGTCCACAATAGTTTTTGCAAATAATTTTCACAAGCATTTACAAATATTTGAAAATCATTTTGCAAAGGTTTTTCAAATAGTATGTATAGATTTTTTAAATTATTTTTGCAATCATTTTACAACCCATTTGCAAATCAGTTTTGAAAACATTTTTATTTCACACAAAGAAGAAAAAAATTTACAAACCAAGCATTTTACAAAGGTCGAAAACAATCTAAAAAATATTTTTCAAATAGATTTTAAAAGGATTTTTTATCTAATTTATTAATCGATATATACAAGCGGAATTTGAGGAAATATAAACATCTTTTTATTAAATGATTTAATGAACTGTATATATATAGGTACAAAGTATTAGTCATACTTGATTGAGAATATGTAAGAATGAGTTATGGCTAAAATATATACAAAGTATATATTGACCCCCCATACTTAGCTTGAGCTATGTCCTCATAGATCGAAGAAAAAGGAAGACATAACTCGTACTAAGTATAGGACATACTATACTACAACGACGAAAGAATAGGAAGTCAACCGCCCCCCTATACTTAGGATCAATTAATAATATTAAGTATAGCAATCTGTGTATAAATGCTAGGAGGGTCGAGGGTGGGATCGAATAAATGAATAAATTAGAGACTCAACATGTCTCCCCCTATACTTAGGGTAAAATATCCCTGCGTATAGAAAGAACGTCAAAAGTTGAGGAGACATGTGAGGGATAGTAGAATCATCACCGAGGCACTCGTTCCCCCTATACTTAGGATGAAGCATACCCTAGGTATAACGATGATGTATGAGATGAATGATACTTTATTGAAGAATAAAGAATGAAAAGAAGAAAAGAAGAAAATGATTAACTATTGAAATTTTTTTCTCTGGCCTCATCTGATTGAGTTGATGTTGTGGCTGTGAATTCTTCCTCATAGACCACCTGAATTGAATAAACCACAGACAGAAATGTGTCACGTTCGAAAAAAGGCTTTAGAAGATGTCCATTGATCACAAATGATTGTGCATCAACTGACAAACTCAACAATGCTTCCATTGTCACACACCTGTTTCACTATGAAACGCATTGTCCACTTACTTTTCAGCGTCCCTAGGAATAGTTTGAGCATTGCATCAAACAACCAAACTTTTTGCCCTGGTTCGAAGATCTTGCGATGCATGTGCTTATCATGCAACTTTTTGACCTTTTCCTTGTACATTACGATATTGTCATATGCATACTCGCGGAATTCAAGCAACTGATTCAGATCCAACTTTCTGGTCTTTTCGGCCTTCTTGGAATCCAAATTACAGATATTGATTGCTCACAAAGATTTGTAAATGAGTTCTATGGGCAAATGGAATGGCTTGCTGTACACCAGGCAGTAGGAGACATTCCTAATGGTGACTTGTATGACGTCCGATAGGCCCAAAGTACTGAATCCAGTAATTACGACCAGTTCTTCCTGTCGTGGTATACGAGCTTATGCAAAATTGTTTTTATCACTTTTTGAACATTCTTCCAGGCCATTGGAATGTGGGCGGTACGGAGAGGCGACACGATATTCAATGCAGAATTCTTGTGTCAGCTTCTTCACCTCTCTGTTGATGAAATGGCTACCCCCTTAAGATATAAGAATTTTGAGGATCTTGAACCATGCAATGATGATTTCCCTCAGGAACTAGTAGCAAGTGTGACTATAGGAAGCTTGGGTTGGGATAGTCTTCACCCGTCGGCTCACATAATCGACAACAAGCAAAATATACTCAAAACACTGACTGTTAGGGAACAAGCCCATGAAATCAAAGCCCTAGCATAAAAGATGTATGAGATTTGAATGTACTTCATGGTCATTGTGTCTCTCATTCCAATAGTATCACCCAGTCTCTGACAGTCAGTGCAATGCTTAACAAAGTCTTCTGCATATTTGAATAGAGTTGGCCACCACATGCGACATTGGAGAACTTTTGCTGCCGTTCTTCTTCCAGAGTGGTGCCCTCCTGATTCTCTAGCATGATAGTGCTCGAGGACACTTTGGACTTCCTCTTGAGGAATGCATCTTCTACAGATGCAGTCTGCCCCCTCACAAAAGAGATATGGATCTTCCCACTAGTAGAAATGAATTTCTGACAAGAACTTGTCCCTCTTCAACTTAGGCCAATCTTGTGGAGTTTTCTTTATACAAGATAATTCACAATATCGACGAATCAGGGGAGCGAGGTGACTGACAAGATGACTTCATCTGGAAAAGTCTCTATGTTCGTCAATAGGCTTTGCTCAAGAGTGTCATGCTCTGACAATCATGACAAGTGATCGACCACCACATTTTTGACTCCAGGTTTATCATGAATTTCAAGGTCAAATTCCTAGAGCAGAAGTATCCATATGATAAGTCTTGGTTTCGCATCCTTCTTGGCTTGTAGATAGCTGATGGACGAGTGTTTTGTATACACAATAACTTTGGATCCAAGCAAATGGGATCTGAATTTCTATACGACAAATACTACTGCCAGCAGCTCTTTTTCAGTGATAATGTAGTTTCTTTGAGCTTCATCTAGAGTTATGATTGTATAGTGAATGGAAAATGGAATATGATCTCTTCTCTATCCTAAAACTGTTGGACATGCGAGCCCACGGCGAGCCATTATGCAATAAATGTTATTGCAATTCACTCCTTAATCTGAAATAAAGAGTACATAATTTGCATAATAGGTCCCTTAGTACAATTAGGGTTATGTACCATGGCCATCTTAATGATCATACAGCTGTTGATTCAATTATTGAATCATAGAGGCTGGTGCTTAGATGAATATCTAATGAGTTAGATTGAGGACTAATCAAGCACCGTCAAATGATTATTAAGAGATGATCTCCAGCCTGAGTAGGAGATGGCAATCCTATTTCAGTTAGGCTGATATCTGACCGACCTCTTGATGCAGGTCCTCTGCATAGGAATAGAGATTCGGAGGTGTCAGATGAGTTAGGTCAAAGAGTTGACTTAACAAGATCGAGATAACCAAAGTCCTATATCGTATGCTGTCACGATACAGGCACACATCCTCTGACCGGAGACAGATGTGTTACTATATGTTTGAGTATGTACATTTGGCAGACCAATAGGTTGATGACCTAATCAAGGTCTATACACCGGCGCGTTGGTGTGCATATAAGGGCATATGAGTAATACGATCTCTCAAAGGGATCATACAGGTTTAGTTTCTGAACCGGAAGACATGAGCTCACTCATGAGATATTGGAAAGAATCAAATTCCATGCGCATGGTCGTCTTGCTTTGGAAGCTTGACTGAATTTGAAGGATTGATATATACTTTTTGGAAAGTATATGATCAAGACCTAGGTATGATATATGCTTTTGGAAAGTATATGATCAATACCGACTCCCAATGATCGAATGAGAAACTTACTGATAAAACCCTGAAGTAGACAGTATAAAGTTGATCTAATACTTCGGGTTTATTCTGAGTCTTCCAGTATGCAGGATGTACAGGTATTACGAATACCTGAGGGTGATGTAATCATAAACGATTGTATAACCATGACGCTTCCATTCCTATGGAGTGATGAAATGGGTTTGGATTTTAGTGACTCCTCTCAGTAGAGAAGTAATCTGATCTTAGTCCAAATGTTGGACATTGATCTGAATGTGATTCAGATTCAATGAGAAGATTAGATTTACGGTCTTGATTTAATCAAGCATCTATGGGAGGCCCGAGATCAGGATTTGAGATGTGATCTCAATATCCATGTCACTATACGTGGAACAATACAACCACCCTGTCCTTATCTCCAAGTATTCGCGGAGAAAGCGCATTATCCTTGAAAGAGTTCATGGATAATTCTGTTGTTGATATATGTATCCGAGCATTGAGAAAATGGATAATTATATGTGATTTAATTATCATGAATAATATGAATTTGATTCGTATTATAAGGAGAGTTATCTTAGATAATTAAATGTGATTTGATTATCAAAGATGTAAATAATGTGAATGTGATTCATATTATTTGGGCACATGAGAATAAGTTATCCAATATAATTAAATGTGATTTAATCATTATGGATAAGAATAATGTGGATAGTAATATCCAATTATTCATAATATATTTATAATGTATTAGAGAGAGCTAATTATAATTTATGTATGTTGATTAATTATTATGTGTATTGGATACACATTATGTAATTAATTAATAATGTAAATTGTATGTTGTTTTGGGTTGTGAATATGATTCACAATTTTTCAATGGCAAGATTGCAATATTCTCAAATACAATTGTGAATTATTTTTGAAGAATAAAATCCAACAAAAGTTGTTGGAAATAAATAAAGAGATTTCAATGGAGATATGCAATCTCATGACATGTCATGAGATTGCTCTCCTCATGGAAAGCTTGGGCGGCACCCAATTCCAAATAGGAATGGGTGGTCGTCCATATGGAATGTACATGGAGATGAAATCTCCATGTATATTCTCTCCTTATTTATTTGGTGTAATTTTGGATTAATTTGTATTTGATTTTGTCAAATATATTTTGATCTAAATTTGTTGGTTTTTCCAACAACAATCTTAGCCATTGGATTGACATAAATCAATCTCATCCATTGATTTTATATGTCACATGGATTGAGATCCATGGATCCCAAAACCCTATAAATAGAGAGGCATACCATGCTCTCTATTTTACACACAACGCTTGAGAAGCATCTCTCTCTCTCTCTTTTTCTCTAGACGTCAGCCCTCCCTCTCCCTCTCATGGCCATCCACCATGGATGCCATGGAGAGAGTCTTCATCGCCGCAGCGTCGTCGTTATGCTGCCGGATCGTCTGCTCGTGGATCTCCGTCTCCTTCGGTGCGCCTCGCTCGTGAAGAAGACGTCGGATCTCGTGTGTCGAGATCAGGAGATCTGCCGCTTGGATCATCAACATGGATTGCGAGAAGCACGCGGTTCATCCCCGCGCTCGCAAGCGTCTCCTCCGTCGGATCGGACTTGAGACAGGAGGTCTCTTCGTTTAGAGACTCGATCGCAACCACGCTTCAAGAGGTAGTCCTATTACTTGTTTTTGGTTTAGACGAAACGATCCAAGAAGCGTTCTTGGATCATGTGGTTTCGTCGTGAGAAATTTTTTTAAATTCCGCTGCATCGAGCAACTAGTGCGACTAGTCGCTCCTCGTCGTATTCGATACGATGCTCACGCTTCCATGATGCGCTTGAGTATTTAACCATATCCTTCAGGTGGTATCAGAGCCTTAGGTCGACGGTTTCGAATAGTGATTCGCTAACCGAGGACGACTTGGGTTCGTTAAGGTCGCGAAAGTTTTCATCGCATTTGATTTTGCAGATCTGTTTAGTAAATAAATTCGGCACTGTTTAAATTGTCTAGCAAATTTCCTTATAATCAAAATTGTTTTGATTACTATATGGTATAATTTCGGTTGAAGAATCGATGATCATCTCAAGTACAAATTAATCAATTTGGCATTATCCTTTCTCGAGGCGGATATGGTGTCTAGTCGGGGATAGCTGGGGTAGCGGGTTGCAACGTATGTGGTCCGTCCCACTCCCGCCGGTACTGGCCATGACAGCGGGTAGGGCCGGGATAATGTCCGAGGGATTAAGTTGTATTTTTCTAATTATTAAAATACGAATTAATACGTACTTTGAGAATAATACCATATATATTCAAGCATAACAATCAAGTTTGATTGATTCAATTGGATTGATAATTAATTTAATATGATTGAATTGATTATGTCCAATTATACTCTAATATGATTAGAGTTAATAATTCCCTTGGAAGAATTAATTATATAAATGTGATTCATAGTAATTAATTAAAATTTGAATAAGAGGTGGAGGATCACATAAGTGACATCCATGGTCTCCCGTGCGAAGGGTTTCGTCGCCAGATATTATATGTGAGAGACGCCTGTCCGAAGTGACAACTCCTGCATATGATCTATTTGGATCGGGCTCGTCGCTTCTCGAAAGAGTAAGGACGTATGCGTAGTGACCCCAATATCGGGTCCTCATATTATTGGGGCGATATTGGATTACGCATAGCGAGTTGTATTCCTGTTGACAGTTGGTTCAATTAATGATGGGTCAACATCACCTTAGGGGTGGTGGGCCCGGGTATTAAAGACCGAATTGGGAGATGCAAGTTGGACTTGCAAGGTGGAATGTGTTCCCGCTTCTTTTTTATCCGAGTTGTAGGTTCTCATATTATTGGGATGCAACAAAGATAGGGAAGGAGATCCCAGATCTTGCTTGAGATATAATGGTAAGTATATCTCTTACATTGAAAGTGATTAAGGGAATGAACTTTCAGTGTTGACATGGCAAGACAACTTTGATATAAAATTCCTAAATCAAAGTAAAATATGTATATAAATATGTACACTTATGCAAATTTCTTATTTCAGAGAATCCTTCATTAAACCCACTCAATATTATGCTCAATAATAACCAGTAAAATATCATGGATTGAACCCTTGATCCAGATATTGTACTTGCAATTGGACACATAATGTATGTGGTTGCAATGTGCAAGTTTCCTCGTAATAATGAGGAATGATAATTAAATAAGACAATAGGACTAAAACCCTAGGGTTTGTATGTCTCTATAAGTCTTGATCTTATCGAATGTACTTTTGAAGTGACATGTCGATAATGGTCGTAATTATCAAATAATCCTTATAAAATTCTAAGAAGATGTTCTGGCATACATATGTGCTCTCGACATTTAATCATGAATGATGTGGTTCTCTGCATCATGCAGAATGGTGGCTCTATAAGAGATGATGTATTCAAATTGTTTGAGTACCTACCTGAACCAATATTTTAAGAGTCTAGATGGATGTAGATACGATTATTGTCATCATTCTACTATCTATACTCTAGTCATTCATGAAGCTTCATAATATTCATATTGTATGAAGCTTGTATAAATGTTGAAATACTCTTATATTGAAATTTTTGATTTTAACATAAGAGATCCTTGGTCTTGAGCAATAGTTGCTTATAGACAAAGGGAGCACAGTGGAAGCATGGGTTGGACCCAAGTAAGAGTTATGGTCAAAGAGTTGACTGTGCTTCTGTGACTTCCATATGACATCCAAAGAGTTGGATGAATGCCAATACTGCAATAAATTGATGTGCTGATAGTATGACTATCAAATCTATCTAGAATCCTTAGAGAAGGAATCAGATAGTACATCAGAAAAATCTACATATAATCATTGAAATTGACTTACTTATTTGATAAGATAAAGTCTAATAATTATATCTCAATCTTCTAATGACACTTGCAATTGGTTGCATCTGTATTAGAATATTAGAAATTTGATCTTAAGGTTTATTGATCATCCATGTTGGAATTGATGCAATTATTCAATAATTTTCCACCGAATGAATAGACTTCATAATTTCAGTGGGAGCCCTTAGTCTTAGAGAATGTATCTATGACCTAGATATTAGAATGCACTCATTGTTTATTTCTAAATGTTGCGAATAAACATGAAATATGGAATAGACCTATCATAAAGAGTTATGATAGAGATATTTCAGATAGTAATCTAACATCTAGTGGACTCCACTAAATTAGAAAATTAATGAATGGTTCATTAAGATTTCTAATACTGAAAATTAAATCTTTAAAGATCAATAGGAGGATGAAGATCATTTGATAATGATCTAGCATCATGTTTTGGACATTTGTCTGTTGATGTGATCAATAGACTGAAAAGAGATGAAACTTTAGATTGTCTAAAGGTTCAAATCTTGCATACTTGTGTATACTGTATTTAAAGTAAAAATGTCCAATACACCCTTCTTTAGGAAAGGTGTAAGATGTCAAGGTATTCAGGATCTCATACATATTGATGTATGTGAATCACCTATATCATAGAAAACATTATAAATATGTGATATCTATTGATGATTATTTGTGATATGAGGTTTCTTCTCTTCACTTAGAAAACTTTGAAATGTTCAAAGATTTCATAATTTTGGTTTAGAACCAGAGTTTGAAGGAAGATGAAATGAATTTGATCTGATCAAGGTAGCTTGTGCCTATTAGATGAATTCAAGGAATACCTTATGGAGATGTGAATATCATTCCTATCTCGATCCTCCTAATGAAACTTAACTCAATAGAGTTGTAGGGAGATACAATTGATCATGTGTGACATGATTTGATCAATGATTAATCTTATCATAATTATCTCTTAGTCTCCAAGTATATATATGTGGTAGAGACTACATTATATATCCTTAATAAGGTTCCATGTGATTAAGCTGGAATCTGGCGCTAGAGAGTGCTACTTCATTAGGAAAATAAAGGGTGGTATTGGATACCTACTTTATGACTTTGAGATTCTTAAAAGATCTCATCTTTGAGAATATGATTCTTATAGGATGACTCTCTTGAGAATCAAGATGAAAATGAAGTAAAGGAACTCATTTAATCTTTAAAAGATAGTGAGGCTCCTAAAATTGGAAACTAAAAATAGATAATTAAATATGAAACTTTAATACTTCTTCAAATAAGTTTGAGGATGGATTCCATGTGTTAGTTAAATCTAAAAATGATCGGACTTCATGTGATGAAGCTCCTGAGGATCATGACATGGAAAGATGGATGTTAGCAATAAAAGTCTAATGTAGACTTCATATACAAGTATTGTATATGGACCCTCGAGGATCCACCTATATGGGTCAGACCCATTAAGGTGTAAATGGATCTTCAAGAGAAAGAGGGAACCTGATGAGAAGGTAGAGACCTTCAAAGCAAGGTTCGTAGCCATAAGCTACACACCGAAGAGAAGACATCGCTAGCAATGAGACTTGCTCTCCGGTGACCTTGCTTTAACCCATCAGAAAATTGCTAAATATAGCTACACAACTTGACTATGATATCTTCATGATGTGAGTCAAGATTGCATTCCTCTATGGATACCTCTCTGAGGATATTCGTATGAAGCAGCCCCAAGACTTCATGGTTGAGGAAAGCAAGGTGTGCAAGCTAAAGAACTCCATCTTTGGACTCAAATAAGATTCTTGTAGTTGGAACATAAGTTTTGATGAAATTATAAATGTTATAATTTCAGATAAAATCTTGATAGACAATGTGAAGCTTAGTGGGAGTGCCATTGTGTTCATCGTGCTAAATGTAGATATTATCCTAATCATTTGGAATGATCTAAGGATGATAATAATAAGTGTTTTATAATCTGGTTATCCTATACCTCAAGATATGATCTCAAGGATACCTCTTAGATCTTAGTTCTGAAGTCGTTCAGAAGCAAAGAGAAGAGAGTATTGGGACCGTCACATTAGTAATACACCTTGGACTTATTCCAATTTCTGGAAAAATCTAAGAAAGGCTTCCTTCCCTTAGGATATGGTACTGACTGATGAATCAACATTTCATCATCTTTATTCTATCATTTTGGCCTTAAAAACCCAAGTAAATGCGTGTAAATAGGCTTTATTCATGCATTTTAGCATTCATGTATATGTGTGTAAATATTGTATAAAATGCGGTTTTTAAAGCCAAAATTATAGAATAAAGAAAAGAAAAGAAAAAGAATAAAATATTGTAAATATTTTATGACCCGAAACCCCGAGACCTAGGCATCTTGATGAATAGGTCGACAAGGAATAAAGTAGGGGGAGATAAGGGCCAAAATACAATACAAATTCCTTTTATTTTATTCATTCTTTACTCATTTTGGGACCTATTTTCGGTTCCACCTTTATACATCAAATAAAGAAACTTTGTACATGAAAGTTGTAGATAATAAAATAAAGAAAAATACAAAATTGATTTCACAGAAAAATAATGTACGGATAAAAAGTTATGGTCTGAATAAAATTCCAGAATCCCAACTTCCCAGACCCGTATCTCACAAATGACAACTCCAAATGCAGCATATTCACCTTTAATTGTATATAGAAGAAAATAAGCTATTTAATGGCGGTGGTTTCGCATTTGTCGGAGCTACGGTTTGAAAGTTGAGTTTTGGACCCACATTGTACATTGTACATATTAAAATATTCAATTTATTATTTATTTATTATTTTTTTTAATTTTATATTTTTATAATGTTGTAAATATTACTTATAATAATTATGTGCATTAAAATCAGAATAAAAATGCAAATTAAACTCAAAATAAAATACCTGTATGTATAATACGTAGGTAATAATTCTATAAACATACATGTATAAACTATACTTATTTTATTAAAAATACAAAACAAGTCAGAAAAATAAAATAAAAATATATTTAAGTCTATAAAAATACTTTATAAGTATATAAAATAATAAACAAAATAAATAAAATTAAATTTACAAAATAAAAATAAAATACTAAAGTACATAGAATAATATACCTATATAGGGGTATAAAAGCAACTTGTAAAAATACATCTCATAAAAATAATTAAAAATCATAATAAAATAATTTATAAAATTATAAATATTTTTTATTTAGTAACCTAAAATTAATAAAATCGTTTACTATTTTAAAATGAATTTTTAAATCATTTTTTCAGGCTTTTTCCTGGTTGGTCCACGTGGACCAACTAGGGGGCTGGAGAGTTGACCCGCGGTCAACTCTCTGACCCCAGCCTGTTACATGTCAGAAATGAGTTTTTCTTGATTTTCGCCCCTTTTTGGGGGCCGCATCTTTCATCTTTTGATGACGCGACCTTCACAACTTTTGTTCCTCGAAGACCCATCTTGCACGTCTAGTGCTTATCTTGGGGAGTGCATCGTTGTATCAATGACAATTTCTCGATCTTTGCACCCCCTTGGCCATTGTTTTAAAAACCTCCCAGCCACCCCCATTTGATTTCGAACCGCATTTTGACCGTTTCTCCTCCATTTGGCCTGCGCTCCGGACCGGTGGCGGTGACAGCACCACCTCCAGCCAAGCTGGGAGAAGCTTGACGCGTCTCTTGGGCGTTTCCACCATCTCTTGCCAAGTTGGCCGTGAGGTACCACCTTGGGCTACCCAGCCCTTGAGGTCCTGTTTTATGCTTTTTCTTGTTGCTGTTAGTTTTAGGATTAGTGTTTAGCATTTAGTTGGTTCATCTACCCATCAAAGCATCCCGATTACGCCATCAAACACCTCGCCGGATCTAGCTCCGGCGAGCTCCTCTCCCATCGCATTCCACCTCACTACGTGGTCGGGGCAACTTGCCCCCGACCATATCACCTTCTTTTTACAGGTACAAGAGCTTTTAGGCACGGCTGAAGCAAGTTTTGGTCCTCGACGGAAGCAGCTGGAGCTCCTCCGCTTCGAACCCTCCGTGCGAGGATGTCAGTGCACGCCGCCGACTTTTGACGCTCCAGACGCTCAGACCACACCTGCAGGAGCACGAGGACCCTTTTTGAAGCTTCGGTGGACAACGGAAGAGGGAGATCAGAGCTCGGGAAGCTCAGCCCCCCGCTCGTTCTTCCCAGTTCGTCCGGGCTTCCTCCTTGCCGTTGGATCTTGAGTTTCCCCCAAGAAGTACAGCTCCCGTCCGATTAAAGCCCCAGGCACCGTCAGATCAGGGGCTGAGATCTAATCTCAGCCCTCCGCTCGTGAAGGGGTATCGGCCGTTCTAAAGCCGACACGTGGTCAAGTGGAGCGCACTCCACCGTTCGATCGGCTGCCTGTTGGGTATCTTGCAATTTCCGTCCTGCAGATTTTTGTAATATTTTATTAGGATGCAATCTTTCATTTGCAGGCATATAAGTTGTGTAATAATTTTAAGAAGGACCTCGAACTTTCTGGTAATCACGAGTGGGTCCCCGCCAGGTCGCGTGCTTCGCACGTGGCCCCGGCATTTTTGCAGGGGACCCCCCCCCCCCCCCTGTGTTTTTGAGCATTTGCTTTTAGTGCTAAAACAAAAGACTGCAGTATAAAAACTTTTGGAATTTTTCAATTAAGCCCTCGCCATTTTTGATAACTACGGATTCACCCCTGACAGGCACGTGTTTAGTATGTGTTTTGAGGGAATTTTGCACTTGTGACCGCAAGACTTTGAGCATTTCTTTCTAGTCCAGAAAGTTGGCTATTGTCTTATAATACTTGTGGACATATTGCACACTGGCCCTCACATTTCTTGATAATCACAAAAACACCCCTGCAAGTGTGCTTTTTCCTTTTGCTTCTTGTATTTTATGCATGCGTCTATAAAACCCCAAAAAATTCCCAAAAATCACAGTAGTGTCCTGTTGCATAGTAGTTGATCATCATATTTTTATTTTCTATAATTATTGCATTTTAATATTTATAAAAAAATCAAAAACCTCCATTTTCAGCATTGTTTGCATTATAAAATCCATAAAAAATATAAAAACTTATCAGAAAAATCCCAAAAAAATATATTTTGTCTACTTTAGTTTTTTTAGCTTCAGACCAAAAATCATTAAAAAATACAAAACCAAACTCCTAAAAATTGTAAAACCCTAAAAACCTTTATAAAAATATTAAAAATTCTTCAAAAATCCTAAAAATATAATCTTGGTGTCCAAGTTTTCCTTATTTTATCATCTTTAAGTGAAAATTAATTTGGAGAATTTTTGCTACTGTTTTCTATTTTATTTCTCCATTTTAGTTTCAGCCTTATCTTTTCTCCACTATTTTAAGTATTTCTGACTTTAAAAATACCAAAAACATTCTTAAAAATTCCCAAAAATCACAAAAATAGTAAAAAAAGTAAAAAAGACCAAAAAGACTTTATTTGCTTATTTTTGAACATTTTTATCTATTTTTATAAATATTTCTTTCTCCCTTTTATTACATTGTCTTTATTTTCCAATATTGAAAAAGAAAATAAAAAAATATAAAATATAAAAAAAGAAAATATAAAATCAGTAAATTAAAAATCAAAATACAAAAATATAAAATTAAAAATTAAATAAAAAATATAAAATTAAAAACCCACAAAAATAGCATAGTAGACTCTTGATCACATACACACACATTTTGAGCATTTTTGCCCCGTTCTACCTGTTTGCTCCCTGTGTTCGACCTCTACACATACTTGCACTATACACTTCTTGTTGTAGAGTTATAATAAATTTTAACTCCGCACATTTACTTTCATTGCTTGATATATTTGCGTGGGTTAATTGTTGTTTGAACTAGGATTTCTCGTGGGTCGCCTCAGCGACATTGTGATCCTGCCTTGTGTGGATTACTTTGGACCTGTGAAAAATCTTGTTCAACAAATGGCGCCGTTGCCGGGGAGCAACAGCGCATAGTTCGGGTCTTGAAAAATCTGGTTCATTACATGAGACGGTTGTTATAACCGTCCCATATAGTCAAATGAGACGGTGGCTGAAGGGACGGTTTAGGAACCGTCCCCGTTGATCAGAGGGGACGGTTCTAGAGACAAAAAGGACGGTCTACGACCGTCCCCTTAGACCCACCCGCCTGTAGTGGTGTTTGTGATTGATTGTCTATTTCGCGGCTTTTATTTCTGCTTGTTTTATTTTGCATTATTTTTTATATATCTTTTGAATTGTCTAACCACTCTCCTTGTTTAGATTTCGTGCGAGGTACGCGGATCGAGGGAGGAGCCCCTCTTGGAGCACCTTGGCACCCACGCGAAGCGGCTCTAGCTTAGCACGAAGAAGGACTTGGAGGATTTTTGCAAGACAACTTCTTTGCATTTCATTTTCTTGCATTATATCTATTTTGTAATTTAAGTGAGTGAGAGACTCCAAATTTGTAATAATACAGGTACCCCCGAATACTTGGACGTTCGAGCCTAACTTCCAAGTGATTGTTCACTTGGGGGCTTGCCGCGGCTTTTCTCGCGTTTTCCATCGCATTCTTTTATTTTGTTTTGTTTTTCGATTTTATTAATTTTGTGTGATGGAGCCCCTAGTTCTAGGATTGCTTGCGATAGACTAAGGCCAAACACTTAATATTTTGCATGCACCTATAGTTTCGTTTGGACTTAGTCAAATTTTAAACAGTTGATCATCACCTTCAATCCGTCGCGCCGCGAGCTCTCCCCGCAAAGCGCTTTCTCCTAAACTCAAGTGTGTTGAGCAGAGGAGGGGTGAGCCTAGACCGGACTGTAGGGTTGAGGATTGGTGGTCAACTTGTGGTTCTTCCCGCTAATAGCAATTTCTAAAACTTAGGACGATTTCATCGGCTTCTGCATTTGCATATAGATAAGTTTCAATTCTGCTGAGCATCCTTGCATGTAGAGTGCTGGAGGCAAGGTGAGCATTTCTCTTTAGCATATATCATCGTTTTGCCGCTTGCATTGCTTTTCCTACTCTACCTCTGATTTTTGCAAACTTAGGTGCTTAAAGGAATCGATTCCCCGATAGGCTCGTGCATTTCTTATTTAAAATCCAAAAAAAAGTGATAATCAATAAAATTGGGACTGCTAACATTACTCGACCCTAAAATCAACCAAAAAGAAAAATTCTCTTGGGGCGAGTAATCCCCTCATTGTCTTCATTTTTTATTTGCCCGCGCACACACTAAGGTTAGTGCCCAAATCCCATCTTCAGTCCCCTAAGTGTTTGCAAAATTTTGGACTTCTCACCTAACTCTAAAACAGAAAAGATAAAAAGACCGACTTTTCGGTCTCTACCGAGTTGAGTAGGTGAATTGAGGGTTGACTTGTTTTCATTTTTGTCTGTGATTGTTTTTGTGTGTCCTAGATCTCCTCTACGCAATTGCGCCTTTTCCTTCACTCTCTTGACTTGACCATCGTGCTCCCCCGAATCACTTCCTTTTGTTTTCGAGATGGACACCTGGAGCGCATTTTATCTGGACTTTGTGGATCCCTCGCTCGCTCCAGCCGATCCACCTGCCTTTTATCAGGAGGATCCTCCTCCTATTTTTTCTGATTTTTGTGCATACCCGCCTCAGCCACAGTATCATGACTTGGACTTCTACCCACATCCACCCCCACCTGTGTATTATCCACCTCCACCTTCACATCCACCCGAGTCTGACCTGATGGAGTCACCTCCCTCGATCTCTATGAGTGATATCTTGAATCAGATGACAAAGCGTATTGATTTGATGAATGATGATATTGCCTTCTTGAGGAAGAATCAGATTAATGCTCCTTTCGTCGGGAATACGGCTTCACTTGTAGGTGATCATGGGAGCTTGCAATCGCCAAAAATACAAAAAAATGAGAAAAATGTAAAAATCCAAAAAGAGTTTGGGAGACACTTGGTTGATCAATATTTTGAGGAGAGAGTCCACTTGCCAGAACCTTGGACCACACATGCATTCACACCTAGTCCCACCTTTGACCCCGAGGACGCCGCTGTACAGACTGCTCTTGGCATGCCTCGTGTATATGCTAATTCCGATTTCCTCCCTTGTATGGAGGAAGTCCAAAAATTCAAAAAAATGTTATCTGAACCCGAAGTGGTGGCTACTATTCATGAGATCATCCGTGCCCCACTTCAGCAGGCCATGACCCAATTATCTGCTCCTCTTCCCAAGAAGAGAAAGCGGAGGAGCAGATCTGAGTGTCACATTCTGACCATGGCCACTGCCCTCGCCATCACACACCGTCCCATTCCCAAGAAGAAGAACACAACTACACCTTTCATCACTTGCACCATCTCTGACTACACTTGTGATCACACTCTCCTAGACGGCGGTGCTTCGATTAGCATACTACCCTTCTCGCTGGTACAGTCTCTTCACTTAGGGCCTCTCAAGAAGACCAGGATGATCGTTCAGTTTGCTGATGGATCAATCAAGAGGCCGAAGGGTATCCTTGAAAACGTCGTCATTTCTATTCAGGGCACGAGCCACCATGTTGATTTTATCGTGTTGCCCATGGAGAACTCCACAGGGGAGCCGTCTCCAATCATCCTGGGACGACCATTCCTCGCCTCTGCGAGGGTCGTTATTGACTATGGATCAGGAGAGATTCGCTTCCGTCCTGTTGACGAGAGCGAAGTGGCGATCACCGCACCCACAGTTGACCAGAGACATGCACCTGTTGCACCTTCACCGATCATAGCTGACTCTGAGGCCTGTGACCTACCTGATGCTACTAGAGATACTTCCTTAGCGATCCCTGATGAGATCCGACGGATCCCCCGAAAGGGGAGGAAATCGGAAAGCATGGACCTCACTGATCCTCCTCCTGGTGTGTGGCGATGTGTTGATGAAATCCAGAGTATCTATGTGATTGAACCATTTAAGCGGAGGGCAGATACCAAGACTATTGAAGATGTTTATGAAGTTGCCCATTATTTTGAGAGACCTCATAAGGAAACAAATGACCTAGGTAAGACTAGACAGGACGGACCTGGTTTGACTACTTCCACTGATATGTCCGTCCATGGTCCTTCAAAGGTAAAGATGATCGAGGTCGGTTATGATGCGAACCTTCACAATTTTTGGCCTCATGATGAAAAAGATGATCCGGGCAAAACCCTTGAGGACGATCTGAGTTCGTATACTTCCACTGATGATTTCGTTCCTTTTGATTTTGACCTGGACGAGCCCTCGCAGGACGACTCCGATTACACTTCTTCCGAGGATGATGAGTTTGTCCCATTCCACTTCGATATCTGCGAGACTTCCAAGGCCGGACCTAGTCGTACTTCTTCCACTCACACGTTTGTGCCTTCACACCATAGGACCACCAAGGGAGAACCTAGCCATAATGCTTCCATTGATCAGTTCGTCCCTTTCCGTTTTGATTCCACTAAGGGTCTTCACCGTGTCGACCCTGATCGGCTTCCGTCCACTGTGGACCCCGATGTCGACATACACCACACCAGATCTATCCCTCAGCGGTCTTGCAAGAAGGTTAGCTTTCGGCCTTCTTGATCATATGTACATCCACTTCTGTTGTACATCCTCCTTTGTTCATCTCTTTCTATCTCCCGTTTTTACTCGTCCACCCATTCTCGTGTCTGCCTTGCTTAGGACATACTTTGTCCTAAGTATAGGGGGGTGGACGAGTCGAGTGTTCATTCTTCGTTTCGTGCCATTACTCCTGTTGTTGCCTATATTTAGGGCTTCCTTTACCCTAAGTATAGGGGGAGTGATGTGTATATCCTCTGATCTATCCTTCCATCCTCAGATCTCTTTTCTTCTTTTCCTTTTCTATTTTCTGTATCTATCAAAAAGGTGTCGCCCTTGTAGACAGTTTTCCATACTTAGGACGTACTTTGTCCTAAGTATAGGGGGGGGGCGCACCCCGAGTTTCTCTATTTTTCGATCCTCTCCATTGTCTCCTCTTCTTGTCTATACTTAGGGATATCTTACCCTAAGTATAGGGGGAGACAATCTGAGTATGATCTGTTCATTCCCACCCTTGACCCTCCCTACGTTGTGTACAGTCTGTTATACTTAGGATTATTTGATCCTAAGTATAGGGGGGACGGTCAACTTCTCATTGATTCATTTATTTATTCTTTAGACTTGTCTATACTTAGTACGAGTTATGTCTTCTCTTTTCTCTCCGATCTATGAGGACATAGCTCAAGCTAAGTATAGGGGGGTCGTATATACTGCGTAAATACTTTAGCCATAACTCGTACTTTCGTATTTTCCTAAATAATATGGCTAAGAATAACTCTTTAAAATTCATTAAAATCCTTAATAAAAAGATGTTATCATTCCTCAAATTCTTTTTGTATTTACTGATTAATAAATCAGGTGAAAATGTTTTTTTTTGCAAAATGTTTGAAAAATAGTTTGAAAATCTTTGTGAACATCTATTGAAAACTATTTTGAAAATATTTTGTTACATGTTTTCAACCTGTGTAAAAATGTGTGGTTTGTAAAATTTCTTTTCTTTGTGTGAAATAAAAATGTTTGAAAAATGATTTGCAAATGGTTTGAAAAATGGTTGCAAAAATGTTTTGAAAAACCTATATATACTGTTTTGAAAGCCTTTGCAAAATGATTTTCAAATGTGTGTACATGTTTGCAAAAATGTTTGTAAAAACTATTTTGGACTATAGTTTTCAAAAATTGTGTGAAACACTTGTGTCAAATTAGTTTGAGGAATACATACATCTCACCATAATTCACTATATATATATATATATAACTGACCACTTACCCTTGTAAATTCTTAAAACCCACTTCTTGTATATATAAGAAGCACTCCCGTGTACATATTTTCACCTAGTTTTCAGCCAAAACTTTTTTGTGTTCAAAAATCCCAAAAACATTTGCAAAACTAAAATCCAAAAAACATTTGAAAAATCTTTTTGAAAAATACAAAAAAATTGCATCTGCATATACATCATCATCTTTTCAAAAATCCATAAAAAGTTCAAAATCTTTGAAAATTGCATCACAAAAACATTTTCTGCATAGCGTTGCATAGCATAAGCATTTTTCGGATTGAGTTTGATAGTTGAACGAGTCTAAGTAAAATCCGAAGATTGGAGCTTGATTGGACCTTAAAATCTACCTAATAACAGGAACCTTATAGGAATTGGGTTTGAGGTACTTCAGGTCTAGTTGACTTAATTCTTTGAGGATCACGGGACTTGGTTCAATGGATTCTTGACTGCCTAAGTAGAGTATTTCGGAGCACACGCACGACTCTTGTTGATAATGACCTAACTTGGACACCTGCACCTTTCACATGGCTCAACTCAGTTGGAGTGGTGAGGGGATTGGATTTGCCGGTATGAGACGCACACAAGTGGAAACATTTGTCCTCCTCTAGGGAGGGAAGTGCACCCCAGCCCGTCCAGTGATTAGGAAGTCTAAAGACAAGAGGTTGTGGGTTGCGATAAAGCTTCAAAAGAGGGATAGTCTACTGGCTCAAGAGGAAAAACTCCTTATGTAAATGCTGATGTATATAGTATTTCAAAAAAAAGGAAAAAAAAAGTTCAGGCAGGTACAAAAATAAAAAGCCTGCAAAGTATGTGAATATGTTGTATACAAAATAAGCAAGCTTGAGCATCAAAGTCATATTATGTGAGCCTGCAGCTGGATGACTTGACTACACTGGTCTTGCATCCCAGGATAGGTAGCTACACTGGCTACCGTCCATTCTTCTCTTCACCCCCTCCTCCTGAGTTGGTTGCCACTTGAACTTAGAAGGGAATACCCCGCTCCTCGAGGATGGAGTTATTGGATTGGGGAATCATTGGGTTGTCGTACTGGAGAAATCAGTCTCTTTGTCATTCTAGTTGGGGAGAGCCACCATCACTCACTGTACGAGTCATATTCATAGTCGTAAGGGTTCGCGTATGAGTTGAGATATTTCTGACCTGACTATTGAGGAGACTTGGGCAGAGTTTTGGGATTCTCAAGGACTGTTTGATTTCAAATTCGGTTCTCAATAAGGTTCCGCCCGCATTAAAATTCCAAAGGTCCGACTTAAGCTCCAAACTTTGATTTTTCGAAGACAAGTTTGATAATTACACTTAATCCACCTTCTTCTTTTTCTTTTCTTTGTTTTTCTTTTCTGCACTTATTGCATAAGTGTTTGCTAGGGACTAGCAAAGGCAAGTATAGGGGGATGATGAATCTACGTTTCATCATCTTTATTCTATCATTTTGGCCATAAAAACCCTAGTAAATGCGTGTAAATAGGCTTTATTCATGCATTTTTAGCATTCATGTATATGTGTGTAAATATTGTATAAAATGCGGTTTTTAAAGCCAAAATTATAGAATAAAGAAAAGAAAAGAAAAAGAATAAAATATTGTAAATATTTTATGACCCGAAACCCCGAGACCTAGGCATCTTGATGAATAGGTCGACAAGGAATAAAGTTAGGGGGATATAAGGGCCAAAATACAATACAAATTCCTTTTTATTTTATTCATTCTTTATTCATTTTGGGACCTATTTTTGGTTCCACTTTTTATACATCAAATAAAGAAACTTTGTACATGAAAGTTGTAGATAATAAAATAAAGAAAAAAAACAAAATTGATTTCACAGAAAAATAATGTACAGATAAAAAGTTATGGTCTGAATAAAATTCCAGAATCCCAACTTCCCAGACCCTGTATCTCACAAATGACAACTCCAAATGCAGATACTCACCTTTAATTGTATATAGAAGAAAATAAGATATTTAATGGCGGTGGTTTCGCATTTGGCGGAGCTACGGTTTGAAAGTTGAGTTTTGGACCCACATTGTACATTGTACAGATTAAAATATTCAATTTATTATTTATTTATTTATTTTTAATTTTATTTTTATAATGTTGTAAATATTACTTATAAAAATTATGTGCATTAAAATCAGAATAAAAATGCAAATAAAACTCAAAATAAAATACCTGTATGTATAATACATAGGTAATAATTCTATAGACATACATGTATAAACTATACTTATTTTATTAAAAATACAAAACAAGTCAGAAAAATAAAATAAAAATATATTTAAGTCTATAAAAATACTTTTATAAGTATATAAAATAATAAACAAAATAAATAAAATTAAATGTACAAAATAAAAATAAAATACTAAAGTACATAGAATAATATACCTATATAGGGGTATAAAAGCCACTTGTAAAAATACATCTCATAAAAATAATTAAAAGACATAATAAAATAATTTATAAAATTATAAATATTTTTTATTTAGTAACCTAAAATTAATAAAATCGTTTACTTTTTAAAATGAATTTTTAAATCATTTTTTCAGGCTTTTCCTGGTTGGTCCACGTGGACCAACCAGGGGGGCTGGAGAGTTGACCCGCGGTCAACTCTCTGACCCCAGCCTGTTACTTGTCAGAATGAGTTTTTCTTGATTTTCGCCCCTTTTTGGGGGCCGCATCTTTCATCTTTTCATGACGCGACCTTCACAACTTTTGTTCCTCGAAGACCCATCTTGCACGCCTAGTGCTTATCTTGGGGAGTGCATCGTTGTATCAATGACAATTTCTCGATCTTTGCACCCCCTTGGCCATTGTTTCAAAAATTGCCTAGCCACCCCCATTTGATTTCGAACCGCAGTTTGATTGTTTCTCCTCCCTTTGGCCTGCGCTCCGGACCGGGTGCGGTGACAGCACCACCTCCCAGCCAAGCTGGGAGAAGCTTGACGCGTCTCTTGGGCGTTTCCACCATCTCCGGCCAAGTTGGTCGTGAGGTACCACCTTGGGCTACCAGCCCTTGAGGTCCTGTTTTATGCTTTTTCTTGTTGCTGTTAGTTTTAGGATTATTGTTTAGCATTTAGTTGGTTCATCTACCCATCAAAGCATCCCGATTACACCATCAAACACCTCGCCGGATCTAGCTCCGGCGAGTTCCTCTCCCATCGCATTCCACCTCGCTACGTGGTCGGGGCAACTTGCCCCCGACCATATCACCTTCTTTTTACGGGTACAAGAGCTTTAGGCACGGCTGGAGCAAGTTTTGGTCCTCGACGGAAGCAGCTGGAGCTCCTCCGCTTCGACCCCTCCGTGCAAGGACGTCAGTGCACGCCGCCGACTTTGACGCTCAGACGCTCAAACCACACCTGCAGGAGCACGGGGACCCTTTTTGAAGCTTCGCTGGACAACGGAGGAGGGAGATCGGAGCTCGGGAAGCTCAGCCCCCCGCTCGTTCTTCCCAGTTCATCCGGGCTTCCTCCTTGCCGTTGGATCTTGAGTTTCCCCCAGGAAGTACAGCTCCCATCCGATTAAAGCCCCAGGCACCGTCAGATCAGGGGCTGAGATCTAATCTCTGCCCTCCGCTCGTGAAGGGGTATCGGTCGTTCTAAAGCCGACAGGTGGTCAAGTGGAGCGCACTCCACCGTTCGATCGGCCGCATGCTGGGTATTTTGCAATTTCTGTCCTGTAGATTTTTGTAATATTTTATTAGGATGCAATCTTTCATTTGCAGGCATATAAGTTGTGTAATAATTTTAAGAAGGACCTCAAACTTTCTGGTAATCACGAGTGGGTCCCCAACAGGTCGTGTGCTTCGCACGTGGCCCCGGCGTTTTTGCAGGGGACCCCCCCCCCCCGTGTTTTTGAGCATTTGCTGTTAGTGCTAAAACAATAGACTGCAGTATAAAACTTTTGGAATTTTTCAATTAAGCCCTCTGCCATTTTTGATAACTACGGATTCACCCCTGACAGGCGCGTGTTTAGCATGTATTTTGAGGGAATTTTGCACTTGTAACCGCAAGACTTTGAGCATTTCTTTCTAGTCCAGAAAGTTGGCTATTATCTTATAATATTTGTGGACATATTGCAAACCGGCCCTCACATTTCTTGATAATCACAAAAACACCCCTGCAAGTGTGCTTTTTCCTTTTGCTTCTTGTATTTTATGCATGCATCTATAAAACCCCAAAAAATTCCCAAAAATCACAGTAGTGTCCTGTTGCATAGTAGTTCATCATCATATTTTTTTCTATAATTATTGCATTTTAATATTTATAAACAAATCAAAAACCTCCATTTTCAGCATTGTTTGCATTATAAAATCCATAAAAAATATAAAAACTTATCAGAAAAATCCCAAAAAAATATATTTTGTCTACTTTAGTTTTTTTAGCTTCAGACCAAAAATCATTAAAAAATACAAAACCAAACTCCTAAAAATTGCAAAACCCTAAATATAAAAATATTAAAAATTCTTCAGAAACCTAAAAATATAATCTTGGTGTCCAAGTTTTCCTTATTTTATCATCTTTAAGTGAAAATTAATTTGGAGAATTTTTGCTACTGTTTTCTATTTTTTTCTCCATTTTAGTTTCAGCCTTGTCTTTTCTCCACTATTTTAAGTATTTCTGACTTTAAAAATACCAAAAACATTCTTAAAAATTCCCAAAAATCACAAAAACAGAGACCTCAATCCCGCCGCAAGCAACATGCCCAACATCCTATGCGGACCAATACCCCGCGCACACGGGAGCATTTGCCTTGAAGAGAGAAGTCCCCTTACCTCCCCGCTAAAAAAAGTAAAAAAGACCAAAACGACTTTATTTGCTTATTTTTGAACATTTTTGTCTATTTTTATAAATATTTCTTTCTCCCTTTTATTACATTGTCTTTATTTTCCAATATTGAAAAAGAAAATAAAAAAATATAAAATATAAAAAAAGAAAATATAAAATCAGTAAATTAAAAATCAAAATACAAAAATATAAATTAAAAATTAAATAAAAATATAAAATTAAAAACCCACAAAAAATAGCATAGTAGACTCTTGATCACATACACACACATTTTGAGCATTTTTGCCCCGTTCTACCTGTTTGCTCCATGTGTTCGACCTCTACACATACTTGCACTATAAACATCTTGTTGTAGAGTTATAATAAATTTTAACTCCGCACATTTACTTTCATTGCTTGATATATTTGTCGTGGGTTAATTGTTGTTTGAATTAGGATTTCTCGCGGGTCGCCTCAGCGACATTGTGATCCCATCTTGTGTGGATTACTTTAGACCTGTGAAAAATCTTGTTCAACACTGACCTATCTAAAGGGATAGCACCTCAAAGAGTTGAGGATGTGAATACAAACTGCTTGCACTTGTGCATCAGTTACGAGAAGCTGAGTGTATGCTGGATGTGTACGAATACCAGATGACTGCCATGCAGTGGGAGTAGTAAACTGTTACTAGTCCTACTGTGGAGATAAAAATACTTGATTGCAGTAATAACAAAATCTTCATAGATGATAAGATAGTCTTATCTTCAAAAGTTTAAAACCTTGTAGATAGTGATCTATAAGGATCTTAACTGTGGATACCTTAGGAGATAGAGATCTCCAGGAATGAAGGTATTCTGATAAGGATTATGGGAATATTGGTTATGATAATTAATAAGATATAGTGTCAAGGACACTATAACCGATAAAATTGAGTATTGGTTACATAAGATGCAACATTCGCATTGGATGCGAGCACTCTTACTAGAAGATATGCAAGTGCCGTAAAAAGACTTGGCATAGTCTCTTGGGAACAGAGTGATTGATCAGCTTACCTAGCTATTTTCTAAATAGCCTATGATTGTCACATGAGTGTGGGTTTAAATGATTAGCCCATTAATGGCTCTTCGGGCTAGTGGGAGATTGTTGGACATGCGAGCCCACGGCGAGCCATTATGCAATAAATGTTATTGCAATTCACTCCTTAATCTGAAATAAAGAGTACATAATTTGCATAATAGGTCCCTTAGTACAATTAGGGTTATGTACCATGGCCATCTTAATGATCATACAGCTGTTGATTCAATTATTGAATCATAGAGGATGGTGCTTAGATGAATATCTAATGAGTTAGATTGAGGACTCATCAAGCACCGTCAAATGATTATTAAGAGATGATCTCCAGCCTGAGTAGGAGATGGCAATCCTATTTCAGTTTGGCTGATATCTGACCGACCTCTTGATGCAGGTCCTCTGCATAGGAATAGAGATTCGGAGGTGTCAAATGAGTTAGGTCAAAGAGTTGACTTAACAAGATCGAGATAACCAAAGTCCTATATCGTATGTTGTCACGATACAGGCACACATCCTCTGACCGGAGACAGATGTGTTACTATATTTTTGAGTATGTACATTTGGCAGACCAATTGGTTGATGACCTAATCAAGGTCTATACACCGGTGCGTTGGTGTGCATATAAGGGCATATGAGTAATACGATCTCTCAAAGGGATCATACAGGTTCAGTTTCTGAACCGGAAGACATGAGCTCACTCATGAGATATTGAGAAGAATCAAATTCCATGTGCATGGTCATCTTGCTTTGGAAGCTTGACTGAATTTGAAGGATTGATATATACTTTTTGGAAAGTATATGATCAAGACCTAGGTATGATATATGCTTTTGGAAAGTATATGATCAATACCGACTCCCAATGATCGAATGAGAAACTTACTGATAAAACCCCTGAAGTAGACAGTATAAAGTTGATCTAATACTTCGGGTTTATTCTGAGTCTTCCAGTATGCAGGATGTACAGGTATTAGGAATACCTGAGGGTGATGTGATCATAAACGATTGTATAACCATGACGCTTCCATTCCTAGGGAGTGATGAAATGGGTTTGGATTTTAGTGACTCCTCTCAGTAGAGAAGTAATCTGATCTTAGTCCAAATGTTGGACATTGATCTGAATGTGATTCAGATTCAATGAGAAGATTAGATTTACGGTCTTGATTTAATCAGGCATCTATGGGAGGCCCGAGATCTAGATTTGAGATGTGATCTCAATATCCATGTCACTATACATGGAACAATACAACCGCCCTGTCCTTATCTCCAAGTATTCGCGAAGAAAGCGCATTATCCTTGAAAGAGTTCATGGATAATTCTGTTGTTGATATATGTATCCGAGCATTGAGAAAATGGATAATTAAATGTGATTTAATTATCATGAATAATATGAATTTGATTCGTATTATAAGGAGAGTTATCTTAGATAATTAAATGTGATTTGATTATCAAAGATGTAAATAATGTGAATGTGATTCATATTATTTGGGCACATGAGAATAAATTATCCAATATAATTAAATGTGATTTAATCACTATGGATAAGAATAATGTGGATAGTAATATCCAATTATTCATAATATATTTATAATGTATTAGAGAGAGAGCTGATTATAATATATATATGTTGTAATTATTATGTGTATTGGATACACATTGTGTAATTAATTGACAATGTAAAGTATATGTTGTTTTGGGTTGTGAATATGATTCACAATTTTTCAATGGAAAGATTGCAATATTCTCAAATATAATTGTGAATTATTTTTGAAGAATAAAACCCAACAAAAGTTGTTGGAAATAAATAAAGAGATTTCCATGGAGATATGCAATCTCATGACATGTCATGAGATTGCTCTCCTCATGGAAAGCTTGGGCGGCACCCAATTCCAAATAGGAATGGGTGGCCGTCCATATGGAATGTACATGGAGATGAAATCTCCATGTATATTCTCTCCTTATTTATTTGGTGTAATTTTGGATTAATTTGTTTTTGATTTTGTCAAATATATTTTGATCTAAATTTGTTGGTTTTACCAACAACAATCTTAGCCATTGGATTGACATAAATCAATCTCATCCATTGATTTTATATGTCACATGGATTGAGATCCATGGATCCCAAAACCCTATAAATAGAGAGGCATACCATGCTCTCTATTTTACACACAATGCTTGAGAAGCATCTCTCTCTCTCTTTTTCTCTAGACGTCAGCCCTCCCTCTCCCTCTCATGCCCGTCCACCATGGATGCCATGGAGAGAGTCTTCATAGCCGCAGCGTAGTCGTTATGCTGCCGGATCGTCTGCTCGTGGATCTCCGTCTCCTTCGGTGCACCTCGCTCGTGAAGAAGACGTCGGATCTCGTGTGTCGAGATCAGGAGATCCGCCGCTTGGATCATCAACATGGATTGCGAGATGCACGCGGTTCATCCCCGTGCTCGCAAGCGTCTCCTCCGTCGGATCGGACTTGAGACAGGAGGTCTCTTCGTTTAGAGACTCGATCGCAACCGCGCTTCAAGAGGTAATCCTATTACTTGTTTGTGGTTTAGACGAAACGATCCAAGAAGCGTTCTTGGATCATGTGGTTTCGTCGTGAGAAATTTTTTTAAATTCCGCTGCATCGAGCAACTAGTGCGACTAGTCACTCCTCGTCATATTCGATACGACGCTCACGCTTCCGTGATGCGCTTGAGGATTTAACCATATTCTTCAAAAACCGCCCCAATAGCATAATTAAAAGCGTTTGTCATGATCTCAAATGGTAGAGACCACTCTGGAAGTTGAAGGACAGAGGCCTAAGTGATTATTTCTTTCAACTGAGAAAATGCCTGGAGGACTCTGTCATTTACAATGAAGTCTGTCTCCTTGCCTAGAATCTCGGTCAGAGGTCAGCAATTTTGTTGAAATCCTTGATGAATTGTTGGTAGAAACCGATGTGCCATAAGCATGATCTAACCTACTTCAAATTTGTAGGTGGCCCTAGCTTAGAAATCACTTTCACCTTCGCAGGATCAACCTCCATGCCACACTTCGAGATGACATGACCAATCACAATACCTTGATCACCATAAAATGGCTCTTCTCCCATTAGAACACAAGGTTCACTTCACAACATCTTCTTAGGTCTCGGTCTAAATAGGATAAACAATGATCAAAGTTGTCTCCATAGACCGACAAATCATCCATAAAGACGTCGAGAAAACTTCCAACCATATCTGTGAATACCGCCAACATACATAGGTGGAATGTCGTTGGAGTGTTTCATAAACTGAACGACATTATATGGAAGGCATATGTCCCGAATGGACAGGTGAAGGTTGTTTTCATTCTCTTGATCTTCCGAGGCTATGGACACTTGATTATAACCAGAGTATTCATCCAAGAAACAGAAATATTCCTTCATGGCTAGTCTTTCGACTATCTAGTCGATGAAGGGAAGTGGGAAATTGTCCTTCTTGGTCGCTAAATTCAGTTTTCTGTAATCCACACATATGCGCCAGGATGTTGGAACTCTATTTACGATCTCTTATCCTTTGTCATTCTTGATCAGGTTGATCCCTCTTTGGCCCAACATGTAGGGGAATCACTCACTTTAAGTCAGAGATGGGTATGAATCCCACATCACACCATTTCGTGATCTCATTCATCATAACCTCCTGAAGGTTTGGATTCAATCTACGTTGGAATTCAGGGAAGGTTTTCTATCTTCTTCAAGGTGTATGTGATGTGAGCACAATGAGGGGTTTATCCCATGGAAATCTTAAATTTTCCTGCCTATGGCCATGCAGTTTCTCTCTAGAACCTCGAGCAGATGAGATTCTTGTTCCTCGGTTAGCTGTGAATTGATGATTACGGGGAACATGTTTGGTGCACCCGCAAGGAAGGCATACTTCATATTTACGGGAAATGTCTTGAGCTCATGTGGGCCTTGGTTCATCTTTGTGGTGACTTCAGCTACTGTGCAAGGCAATGGTGTCAGGTCTTTCATCTGTAGTGATCCACCATTGACACTGTAGGCTCTGAGTGCAGTGCTGCACATAAATTTTCGATGATGGAATCTTGTTCACAAAAAATTTCAATGATGTCCTCTTGCTCTGCGAAGGATAAGTGGTCACGAATACATTCATCAGGCAACTTAACAAAAATCTCATCATCAAGAATATCTGGGAATTCGACTATGTTGTCCAAGACTTCCTCTATGGAGAGGAGTGTCTGGGTCTCAATGTCATCCATAAACATATTTGTATCACAGATTATAACAAAAAAAGTCACAGTCTTCTATTCACTATTTTGTTGGCTCACATTCATCTCATGTAGGTTTTGATTGTTTGGGTACCTGAATCGTATCAATCGGTACCTTATCGTTGTTCGAGCAGAAGGTGATTTACCTGGTACCATAGTTTACTACTGCTTAGGTTTTTCGAAGGAACGGTCATCCAAGGATGATCGGGGTATGTAAACTGATGTGTCCATATCCAGAACGATGAAGTCTGCAGGGAACTGCATTCCCTGAATGTTGACGACAACATCTTCTAAAATTTTTCAGGGCTGCTTGATGGATGTATTTGCAAACTGCAGAATCATTCTAGGAAACTTGAGCGGTCCCAACCCAAATTATTTGAGCAGTGAAGTAGGCATCGGGTTGATTGAGGATCCACTTTTAAGTAGAGTATCGAACTCTTGATCAAACATCTGGCATCTAACTAAAGAAGCTCCCATGTCCTTCTTCTTTGTCAAGAAATTGCTGATTGCATTTGATGTAGCTGTTGTGTAGATATTATTCACATTTATTTCACGAGATTTACACGGCAGTCTCTTTGAAGTGCATTACTCTTTAAGACCTTTCTTGTTGTTAGGCATGTACTTGTTGGATTTGAGTAAGGGCATTTCAAGAATAAGGTTATGAATTATTGATACCACATCAGGGTCAAACAAGGCAGTTTTTTATTTTTTTGGATTTTCTCATTGCATTTAGAATTGAATATGTACATAATCAAAAGCAGCGGTAGAAGTCATGTACGTATTTACAACAAAATCTGTTCTCATATCAGGCTGTACATATGGATGATTAAAATGAGCAAGATCATCCATGAAAGGTGGGCATCCAAAATCTTCAGGCGAGGCTCCATTGGCTGGAAGCAGATCAATTGCTGGTGTGGTCTCCTCCAAGATTGGTAGGCTAGTGCTTCGACTATAAATGCTCTAGTGTTTTCTTTTTGGTATTTTTTATTTTCTTGATTATTTTGAATTTTTTTTGGTGGTGCTTCTCCTTCTTCTTCCTCACCCGTAATGGCTGCTGGTCCAAATGATGCAGAAGAAGATGATGGCTCATCCGTCGTTGCTTTATCCTTCCTTTCAAGTGGTTGATTGATGAAAGGTCCTACAACTCCTGAGAGTGACAACATTAGTTAAAAACAAATTATTCATATCTGACTTTGTAAGATCAGAGGAAGCTTTATAGACTACCTACTCTTTCTTCTTAAAATTATTGGGGTTTGCCTCCACCGGTGCTGGAATGGAGGTCTTGGTTGTGGTGTAATCATCTAATTTTTGGCTAACATCTGTATGACCCTAAAAAAGCTAGGCCAGGTAGTCAAAGGAGGGGTTCACATGAGCAATCTCGGATGGGTCAACTTGCTGGCCACATTGATACTACAGATGGTACTGAGATTGTTGGTTTGAGTGTTGAGAGGGAAACTAAGGAGAATGGTGCTGTTGGTACTGCTGAGGAGGATGTTGATATGGGACAACAAAGTACTGTTGATTCTGCTGATATGGATGGTATTGCGATTGTTGATACTGGTTCTGACTCCAACTACCATGGTACAGTGGAGACTGCTGGTGTTGAGGTTGGCTCTGCTGGACAATTCTCCCTCCTAGCTATTGAGGGAACAAGAGGGAGTTGGAAACCTGCCCCTATTGAGATCCGCCTAGACAAGCCGACTGCGCATAATATAACCATATGACATTCACCTTCTGAATGAGAGGTGGTGGAGGGGAGAACTGATCTAGAATGTACTAGGACGCCGACTAGTAGACAACAAAATGATGCTGTGACTGTTGTGGTGGTGTTGACTCTGGGGCTTGCACGTAGTAGACGTGTTGAACCGGTGGCTAGGGCTGACATGGCTGAGGAGGTTGTGGCGGTGCTTGTTCCTTCATCTCAACTTGAGCGGGAGCTGATGTAGACACGGAGTTGGAAGAACTGATTGTGCTCACCTGCAGCTCCAACTACTTGGTGATTTAATCTAGCTTGTTCAGGTGTTGTGTCCTCTGTTCGATCCCAATAAGTTTTTCTAGATCCCATGATCGCTTCTCGATTATGTCAACTTTGGACAGGTGGCTCCCAATTATGCCCGGACTGGAGCTCTCATCTCTGTCTAGCTCATGGGATGCTACCATATGCACATGCTTCTGAATATTCTAGGGTTGGTGCTGATAGGCACGGGACGACGATAAGGCGGCCTCTCCTTCGACCATTTCTTCAAAGATCTTCCAGACGACGTCCTCATCTTTGTTGAAATGTGAGCCGCCACACGTGACATCTACGAGCTTCGGACTCTCTATTGTAAGTCCTCCAAATAAGTGTTGGACCTTGCTGGTCCATGGAATGTCATAATAAGGACATTTCTTGTTGTAACTCCATAGATCATTCCCAAGCCTCACGGGTGGATTTGTGAGTGGCTTGGGAAAATTTTGCTATGCGGGCATGCATCTGATTAAATCGCCCAAAAGGATAGTATTTGTGCAAAAAAACTGACATCAATTCTTATGAGGTCATGACGACCTTCCCCAAGTGGTTGATCCAATGAATGACCTTATCCTGAAGGTTGAAGGGAATGCCATCATCTTGACTACACCTAGTGGTATACTGATGAATCTCAGATTCATCACTCTAAATATCATTAATTAAGCTCAAATCCCTCAAAATCATCACATTTCTTAATTTATTCAGCATAATTAGCATTAATGCATGTTTTGATAAGAAATGCATTTTATCACTTATTTTTGCACAAAACAAGAAGCCAAAAATCCCAGCTAAAATTGACCTGTAAATAGCTTGACATCCCTGATTTTTAACTAATTCATGCTAACCACGAATAACCCAAAACCACCTCCACTGTGTACATATCACTAACAAAAGTAAATGAAAAATACAAAAAATCACTAACCCAAATAAGTGGATCAAAAACCCAAACCCTAGTTCTAGGAATCCCGGACTAAACCCTCATATCTTCCCCATCCAGTGTCCATTTTATTCATACTCACTTTTGAACTAATGTAAATTCAATTAGCTTCAAAACAAGACCAAGTTCAAGTGAATCGGAGCTCGTATGTGAAAGTTGGGTTTTGGGCCTCTTTTGTACATTTTGTATTTTAGCGGTTTTTGACCTATTATTTTATGTACATAATTAATCTATTTTATATTACTTTTTTCATTCGTCTTCTTTGATAAAAGTTTTATTAAAATGCATAAAAATTCAGATCCAAACTAAGCTTGAAATCAAAGAAACCAATTGAGTCCGAGTCTTCACTAACTGTCTGTACAAAATTGGTCTTTTTCGTGTTTTATTTTATTTCTTATTTTTCTTAATTAATAAAAATACAAAAAATATATTAATATGTAAATATTTATCTTTGATTTTACCAAATTTTTTCAGAATTTTTATCTAGTTTAAAAATAACAAAAAATTATGAAACCCAAAAATCAAGATATTCTATGTACATGGGATACCCCAAAAATATCACTATGTGCAATTGATCGATTTTGGTTTTGGTGCCTTCATGAAAGTTGTAGATCTCATCAAGATGAGCAATTTTCATGAAAAAATATTTCGATCCGAGGCCATTTTCTATTTCTTTTCTATTTTTCTTTGTATTTATTTTTCGAATTTTGTGGGGCTGACACGTGGTAGCTCTTGGAGACGCCACGTGTCACCCATTTTTTGATTTATTTTTATTTAATTTTTATATAAAAAAATTAAAAAGTCTAGCACGTACGTCGTACGTGCCTCCCGCGCACGTGCTATGACATACTCCACCGGCAACCCTTCCTCTTGACGCCACGTGGAGCTACAAGGGTTGTTCGATCTCGGCCGATCAGACGGCACCTGTAGCCTTACGCGTTGCCTTCCCTCGCCATCTCCGCTGTAATTTCCCCCATCTACGATTTCTTCACCCTCCGATCTCGACTGTATCCAATCCCAATCGAAACCCAGTTGAATCTCGTCAACTCCCCTTCGATCAATCACCCGATAATCAAACAATTTCCTCCAAATTCCATCACCAGGTACCCCCCTTCCTCGACCTATAAAATATCCTCCACCGCCTTCTTTCATCCACATCTGCCGATAGAGAACGACGCTCAGAGGTGACAGCTCTGACACCTTCCTGCGACAAGGTTCGGTGATCTAGCCACCGTTGCAGCACGGCCTTCCTCCGTCGCTACTGCGCTGCTCCAGCATCGCCGTTGAGCCCGCTACCGACTTGATAACCACCTCCACCTTCATCATTAACTTACGTCCACCTTCGCGGACAAACGTCGCCTTCTTCATCCACAACCGCTACCATCTCTGCCAATGACGTTCAACTACTTCACCCGCTCCTCCACCATCCACGCAGCTCCACCATCGACGCATATCTGTGGTCTTCTCCGATTTCCAGAAGCAAATTCAACTCCAACAAGACATCGGAAGCAATGCTGCTTGATTTGAGCTTACATCCAGAGCTCCATCGATAACCTCCCCTTCAACTCCAGTGACCACCTCCGCTCTCCGGGCTTCATCTCCGACTCCGTTGTCAACCATCTCACCTCCAGCCATCAGCTACGTCGTCGACAGTCGGAGCAGCCCTTCATCGGCCTCATGCTTTATCAGCACCGCTGAAGGCCGGCAGCCACTGAAGCAACCCTTGACTGATGGCAGGAGCTATGACACTTGCTTACCAGCCGTCTCCGTTGGGCGCAGTTCCCGAGGCCCCCGCGTACGTGCACAATACGTGCGCTGGGGGAACTTACACAGAGGTCCCTGCAGAGGATTCAAATTACAGGAATACCATCCGCACGTGATACTCACGTGGGGGGAGTGAAAATTGCAAAAGACCCCCAAGGATTTTGCCTAATTACACCACGGTCTAACCGACCAAGGGTGACGTGCTTGGCACGGGACATCTTGGCAATTTTGAAGATTCTCCCCCTAAACTATCGGCATTTACATTTCAGTCTTTCTATATATTATCTTATTCTATATTATTACAGAAATACCCTTGTATTCCCCCATTTTATTTATAAAAATAGGCAATTTGTTCTACAATTAATTCTCTACATTATGGCATATGTCTATCATTTTTGTGATCAGTGGTTAATTAAAAATTAATTATTTTGTGAAAAATTGCTTACTTTGCCCATTTTGAGCTCTGAAACTTATAATTGATTAACCATTGCTCTAAAAATTACCGAAAATCATGGATTGTAGAATTAATTGTGTTTAACTTTGTGCCCAAAAAGAATTGCATTTGCCTACATGGTTTGCCGTGTATAAATCATTTTGCATATTTCAATATTTGATAATATGCATTAAATCTCACATTTTCGAGGTTTATGTTTTTTTCTAAGATCGGTCACCTAGTGATAGATCTTGGATAATTTTATCGCTTGAAAATAAATAGGTTTAATATTTATTATAATTAAATATAGAAATTCACTTTGTTTTCATTTAAAAATTCATAAAAAAATTCACCTTACATCCAAAAATTCCAAAAAAAATAACAATGTATTCATTTCATCGTAATTATCATCGTGGTCAAGTTTTATATTTTTCAGACATCGTTTAATTGATCTTTACATTTTATTCCCTAAAAGAGGCCAGAGTTGCATTTTGCATCCCTTTATTGCATTAAAAATTACAAAAAAAAGACCGCCTCGAAATCCATGCACGAACTTTGATAGATAAAATTCTAGGTTGTTCCTTTTCCTCCTTGTGTTCGACTTGGGACTTGCCGAAGTAAAATAAACATAAAACTGTATCGATTAAAATTGACTAATTTTTGTGTGGTCATTTCTTGACCGATTCTGACTGCCCTCCTACAACGAAACAACATATTTTTAAGTGAACAATAATCCAATCCATAAGCGATATTTTAACACAGGCAACCTACGATCCGTCAGATGGCCTCGTTGCTGAGGCAAACTGCTTAGTTTTTTGTATAAAACTTTTTGTTCGGTTTTCCGCATTCGGGTAGTCTGACCCCCGAATTTGTCACTATAAATTCCATTTTTTCCTACATTTATTTTATTTTATTTTATTTTTTTTTGAAAGAAATCTTATTTTATTTTCAACATTTATTTTTTTATTTTAATTTTTTGATTTATTTTTGAGTCACTCTCTTACATTCTCTCTCTTATTTTTTTCTTGCGAAGTACCCAACGTATGTGGAGCGGTTTTTGGAAATCGAAGCATCTTCACCAACTTCCGGAAAGCTGCAATTAATTTAAGATCGAGTCGAGTCATGAGAGAGCATAGAGTCTAGGATTTTATTTTCTGCAATTTTATATTTTGTAATTATTTGCTCATTTCTAGCGGTGTTCGTTTGGACTCTCGCGTGTGTAAAAAGACCTTGAACTTTTTCTGTGGTGTGTCTTGGCCTGTTTCACTCTCCGGAGAGGGTGGGGCCCGACTTGAGTGGCACTTAGGATAGACCTGCACATACGGTTCATAGAGTATTTAATTTTTGATTGTGCTCGTAGGACCTAGGGCCACACTTAACTTTAATTGAGACACACTCTAGATCATTCAATTTAGTCAAATTCAACTCAATTCTTCCACGCTAATAGAAATTTCTGATAGGTGTGGTTTTTCATCGGCTTGCATTTATATAGAATAAATTTTCAATTCTTGTATTGCATCCCACATGGAGATTGCGAGGAATCACTGTAAGTCTTCTATCTGAGCATACACCATTGTTTCACGTGCATCGACTTTTCCCGAATTTCTCCCTCCTGTTTTATCACATAATTTTAAAGGATATTCGAACTGGACGGTAGACGTGTATTTTTTCTCACTTAACTCTTCAGTGATCGCCTAATTAAAATTGGGGCTGCTAAATATAACTGATTTAAATAACCCATAAAATTAAGAATTTTTGCGAGAGATCAATCCTGTCCTTGGATGCATTTATTTTTCTGAGTGAGCGAGAGACGACACGTAAGGTTAGAGCCCAACTCCAAAATTTTTGTTCAAACTACTGATTCTAAAAACGATTAGCTACTTCTTAGTGAGGAGCTATGGGTAACCGGTAAATGGTCATGATTTCCTTAGCAGAGTAGGTGGTTTAAAGGACATTGCGTAAGGCTCCGTCCTTAAGTAACACAGGTAGCCGTTTTACGGTCCATACTTACACCCATACTTGCTGAAAGTAGTTGCAACTAGTCATAGGAATTTGGGCCAGTCTTTATGAAAATCTTCGGCATCTAACAACTCACTAATTATTTTCCAAGATTGTCTTGTCACCAACTAAAATTGAAAATAAAATAGCCGAACTCTTGCGGCTTCATTGTGTGAGTTGGTGACCCGGGTTTGATTTGTGTTTGCATTGGTGTGCGTAAACCGCTTTCGAAGACCAAATGCCGCACATTTGTGCCATCAATCTTTTTGATTAAAACTTCTTGTGAATATCCTGTGCACTTACACCGAGATCAACCATGTCGATTCATCATCAACCTCCTTTGACAAAAATAGGACAATGGTCCGAGGACCCTTCTGACCCATATTATGAAAATGAATTTATCTTGGTCAGGCCCAAATCAACTAAATCCTCTTCTTTCAATAATCCTCCAACATTTGAGAGAGATTCTGACTCTCGGATGAATCCATTGACTTCCAAACCATTCTACTCGAATTATCCTACACCCATGACCACATACCATCTTGGACTGAACCGTCATATTCTTGGTTTCTCACTAATGAACCATTTCAAGATTAAATTAATTTTGAGTCTCATGACTGGCCGAGAAACTAAATCCAGATGGAGAGACCCGCACTTAATGATCATCAGTGTTGGATTGACCGTGACGATTAGATCCCTATTGACCAACCTGAATACCACTCCTTCGACCAACCTACACATAAAGAGGACCAAATGGATGATATCGACACATATGCACCCTGTATGACTCCATTATTTGAGGATACGATCAATCATGACCATGGAAGTAGACTCTACTCAAACTAGCATTACATCCCCGAGTCACGGATGTTGAGTATGATACCTACACATTCGCGCAAAATCCATCCATTGAGCGGCCTCCTTCCATAATTTTTTAGGAGACATTTTCAGAAAATAATGATCATATATCAGATATTCCAAGAAACTCTCCTCTTAGCACATACAAGAAAATGGAAGATGAAATTATTGAATCTCAAATGCAAAAACACACACCGACTGCTCCCATGATTGATCATGAATAAAATTTTGAGGATGACATTTCGAGGATAAACAAGAGATTCGATTTAATGGAGGATAGATTTCGAAAGTTTGCCGACCGATTAATTTCACTATCTGGTAGCTCGGGCATAAAAATGGATGAGGAAAGGATTGGATCTCATGTTGACAATTTTGATGATATTCAGAAACCTAGGGATGATTCTGACAGCAGCACTTCTACAAATTACTTCCCTAGAAATGACTATGTGTTTTACTCTTACTCAGAACATCAAAGCCCCTTCTCATTTACGGAAGACACCACATCACCACACCACACAGAAAATACCAAAAAAATAGGATATTGAAAAACATCCAAAAAATTGAAAATATAGGAAAATTCATAAAAATTGAGACTGAAGAAGATCTTAAGAATTTGGATCCTGCTTTACGGGAAGCACTGGAAAAAAGCTTGATTTTTGAAATTCCCTTTATACAGGCCATTGAACACTTCCCTAGCCTTAAAGGATTTGTAATGGACAAATTAATGATGAAAAAGTCAGGAAGGATAAGAACATAGACTGAAAGACATATCTTGTGAATGGCCGCATAGTGAAGCGGTTGCCCAGATTTGACTGTGGAATAAAAGACATGATATTTACCCACGCTCGAGTTGATGATGATTCACCAATCAATATCTTCCTGACCTCTGTATTTCACAAGCTCAAAATCAGACCTATCAAGAAGATATAAGAGATCGTTCGATTGGTTGACCGATCAATAAAGCGGTCGAGAGGAATCATTTCTGTCATCATTACATTCCAAGGTGCTCCGCTCAAAGTGGAATTCACAATCAGTGATATTGAGCATCAAGGAGAATTCACCTAGTCTCCAATTATTCTCAGAAAGTCATTCTTAGCATTGGCTAAGGCAATTATTGAATGTGAGACTCGCAAGACCAATTTTACAGCATTGGAAACACTTCAATCTCACCCAGTCTTTGAGGAACCACGATTCTCTGAGGCAACCTATGAAGTCCTCGACAGCCGTAACCATCAAGCAGTAAAAGAGCCCTACCCCGTTGCTACACCTGAGATAGCGGTTGTTGATGAGACTATTGGTTTAGAGACTCTCCCTCCTGCTCCTTTCCCAGCTACTCTCACCATGGAAAATCAAACATATGAATCATATGATCCAGAGACTTATGCATGGTCGCATCCTGGGTCAACTTATTTTGACTACCTTGATCACATCAACTCGACACAGGAATGCTCCAATGTCAAATCAATTCAGAACGAATATGCAGAGACTCTCCCCACTATTTCTATTCCTGCGGATCTCACAATAGAAGAACGTTTCTTATATGATCATGAGACATATGCATGGTCGTACCCTAGGTCAACCTACTCTGAATACCTTGACCAAATCATTCCAAACCAAGAGTGCACCAACATTAAGAAGACTAAGAACAAACATGCAGGGCGAACACCGACCAAGGAGAAGAATTCCAATGGTTATTCATCTAGAGACTCAAGTGGACCAACAACTTCACGAAACAAAATGACTACTCGTTCATCTAAAAAGAAAGTCACGTTTGACCTTCCAGAAGAGGAATCATCTGATGATCCCTCATCAGGTCCAGAAAAGGTAATCTACATGAGTGAAGTCTGTTCGGCTGTTCTAAAACCATATCTTCGCAAGGATCCAAACTTCGATTCCCGTTGGACGACTCTTGTTCCTTACTATTATTCATCAAAAGCTGATGCTCCTGCTCTCATCAAATACACTGGAATTATTTCTTATGAGCTGACTGAGACTGTTGCTTCAGAGTATTCATCCGAGGACAAAACGCTTGATCACAAGAGCGAATTCTGAAAAAATAACTGAAGAAACAAAAAGACAAGAATATCTTGAGTGTGTCCACTTTCAAATACTATTCCTCTGAGGATACCTCTGATGATGGCTACCTTTCATCTGACTCATACGCTTCATCTACTATCCATCATTATTTTTCTTAGGATAACACTGATAATAGATGGGAATCATATGCTTCATCTACTTCTCATCATTACGATTTCCCACCACAGGATCACAAGAAGATCGGTTGAAAACCACCTTAATCATCGGCTACCCACCCTCCCTCCCAACCACATCAGTCTCCTTGTACATCTTCTTCCTCTACTTAGGCCAATTCCTAAGTATAGGGGGGACCGATGCCATATGTGTATACCATTCTCCCCATCTCACATTCCATTTCCACCCTTCTTCCTTACTTAGGTTGACCAGTGCCTAAGTATAAGGGGACCCGATACCCATTTGTATACACTCTCCTCATTCACATATCCCAACCACCTCATTTTTTCGCTCTTCTTGTATACTTAGACTGTTCACAGCCTAAGTATAGGGGGACGGACCGATCTATCTTTTACTTTTTCTTTTTCACTCTCTTACGCTTAGCTCGAGTTATGTCTTCTTTACGCTTCTTGTGCTCTGAGGACACAGCACTTGCTAAGTATGGGGGGTCTGTATATATACTGTGTATATATTTTACCCATATCTCATACTTTCACGTAAGTCTATATGTATTTACGGGGTGGGTAGTTAATTTGAAAACGAACAACAAAAACCAAAAAAGAGGAAAAAAGGAGTTTTACTGCTAACACTGATTGTGTCCAATATAATTTTTTGAAAATGTCTTCTTATTCATTTTTGCATAAAAAAACTTAAAAAAATCACTTGCATTAAAAAATAAAAAAATCACAAAAGAAAAAAATGCATCTGCATTTCATACACCTGCATTTCATTCAACATTTCATTCATTTGCATCTGTGAAAAGTCCTTGGGTTCTGAACCGAGTTATGACCAGAAACCGAGAGTGGTCTGGACTTGATCTTAATCCACCTAATTTTAAGAGGAACTTCACCGAGAAATGGGATTTTAGAAGCTTCATGTCTTTGACTTAATTCTTCGAGTTCAATATGACAATGTGCAACATTTGACTCTTAATGTCTAACCTGGTCTCTTCATTCTGGGTCCAGCTCAGGATAAGGAATCAATTTGTACTCTCGCTCTTTGCACTTAGCTCAACTCAGACGGGAGGTTGGAATACTATGTGAGTTTCTTTTTTGGTAGCATGGAAATCTAAATATCGGAGTACGGGTTGAAACAAAGCTTCGGAAAAGGGATGAACGACTGGGCACAATTTTTTCTAAGACCCCAAAACAAGAACGAAAACAAAAAGATTCTATATCCGTAGGGGCACAACAAGATCCAAGCAGAACCACCAAAAATCCAAATACAAAGAAGCATTCTACCAAATAAATATCTGACCAAAAAGGTCCAAGCTTCAAGAAAACCTGTAGTTCTTGGTGGAGACTCGGCTATACTGGCCAGCTTCACAAGGAGAGATGACTACACTGGCCACCCTCCAGTTCTTTTCTCCTTCTTCTAACTTCTCATCCATTTCGATTGTGAACTCAACGCGACAGACCTTAGAAGGAAATACCTGACTCCCCGAGGACGAGTTACTGGAGAGGAGGTTTGCATGGTAGTCCGGCATTCTAGACGGGAAGAGCTAAAACCTTTCATACATATGAGTCGATTGTTTAATGTTCATGGGGTATGCTTCGGGAAGAGGATTGATCTAAGATGACTTCTGAGCCGAAACAACGACAATGATGTGTAGAACTTGAAGGTTGTTGATTTTAAAATTCTATGTCTCACAAAAGTTCCGCCCAACTAATAATCCAAAGCTCGAGTCTAGTTTCATTTTCACCTTCAGCGCATGGTCTTGTGATGAGCCGCCCGAACAACCAAGGTAAAGGTAAAACTAAGGTCGTTGCGACCTCAGTCGCTCGGGACTCAGAGCTCAATCAAGAAAAATTCAGACTACCAAATAAAGGCAAAAATCGATGAAAACTCAAGATAGCGGTCTTGCTAAAGGATTAACCTGGTACAGCACCTAGGGTTGAACTCGGAGAGCACGTGATGGCCTCGTGGCCTACGAAGTAGTCAAAAATGGAAACAAATAAAAGAAAATTATTTTTGGTGGGTTTTTAATATTTTTATAATTTTTTTGGATTTTTAAATAATAAAGAAAATAAGAAAGCAATGAAACAAGAAACTTGGACAAATTATTCAAACACTCAAAATTAATCCAAAAATTCAAACAAAAATATTTTTATGTTTTTTATATTTTTTTATGTTTTTGATGAATTTTTGGTATTTTCTGATTTTTATAGAATTTTATAAAAAAGAAATAAGAAAGGAAAACAGTGATGTTGTCCAGTCGGGCTTCAAAGGCCAAAATAAAATATATAATGGCCTTCAAATAGCCTAGAGGTATTTTTCCTATAAAGTACAAACAAAAAATGAAAATTCAGAAGTTGAGTTTATTAATTTTTGATTTTTCTATTATTTACTAGAATTTTTATGGGTTTTAGGGGTTTTTCAATTTTTATCATTTTATAAGTCCAAAAATGACCAAACTTGGTCAGAAAATCAGGCACAACAAAACAAGCAAATTCTGATTTTTTTGTAATTTTTAAAGATATTGTAATATTTTTTTTGTGAATTTTAAAACTGGACAGTAAGAAAAAGTGATGTTTTTGAATTTTTAAAATTACAAATTGCTCCAAAAATTTCCCAAAATTCAGTGAAAATTCTACACAGTGGCAGGAGCCATGTATCAAATTTTCACTTGATTTGGAGTAGATTTGATATTTTATTCAAAACAATCAAGAGCCCACAGTTTTAGAGATCTGATCGTAATAAAAATACCTTTTAGGGGCCTAAAAATAACAAGCAAAGAAACCCAGGGGGTCCAGGTGCAAAATTTCCAAAATATCACGCACCACACGCGTGATTTGGGCACTCAGGGACCTTTTTGTAAATAACTTAAGTCCCTAGACTAATTAATAACACGTACTAAAAGTCCAGGGGTGAAAGTACAAAATTCCCACGATATTCAGCACATGCTCAAATAAAACATTCACAGGGGTATATGAGCAAATATCTAGAAAGATTTTTCCATTCATTAACAAGCAGAAGACATAGGCCCTTACATGCAATTTACCACAACATACACGTGATGAAGCACGTGTTTACAACACACAGGGGTATAAAAGCAAATAAGATAAACTACTAGGTCCACTATGTAAATTTTCCAAACCAAAATAAACTACAGAAATATTTACAGGGGCTACATAATAAAAATAAAAAGGCTAAGGGCCTAAGGGTAAATTACCCTTTATTCGCAGATGGGCTGGATGCGCGCCACGTGGTGATCGAATGGGTCTGGACGATGGCGCTAACCCTTCACTGATCTGACGCTTCAAGACTCTCCACGTGGCGATCAGACGGTAGACGATGGTGGAGAACCCTTGTGCTCGATCGGACGGTCCGTGGGAGATCTGGAGCGTGGAGGCTAAACGGACGGTGCTTGAGGATCCACGAAGAACAGGTGGCCGGCGAACTTCGCCGGCCCAGTACGCGCACGGTGGTCCTCCTTAGGGGCTACTGATGATCGGAGAAGAAGCGCAAGAGCCTCCCGCGTCTGAAGAGGGCCTCCGATGAGGCTGGAGGCATCGGAGATGGTCCGGCGACCAAGGCGGAGCTGGAGCTGCTACTCCTGAACGTTCAAGCCCTCAGATGGGCTTGTCTTGACCTGCAAAGTGGCGCAACAGACTCCTGGGTCGAGGGCAAAGTGCCTCGACCTGGTTAGCGGTGATGGGGATGGTCGGTGCGTCAGTATGGACAAGCTCCGGCGAAGCGACGGCGAGGGAGCTCGAATCCCAGTTCCTGTGCGAACTGGGTTGAACGAAGGGGTGGAGAACGTGCGTGGGAGAAGGGCGAAGGTGAGGGTGTCTTCCAATGATCGAAATGGTGAGGGAGGTGGTCGGAATCGACGGTCGTCGGCGATGGGGCGATTTGGGCGTAACTCGAAATTAGCGAAAAATAGAAGGAATGAAGGCTACCTGATGGTCGATGTCGACTGTGCTTGAGCTAACGGAGCTCTGGGTCCTAGCCTCGAGGGTCGTCAATGCCCGAGGATCGAGCACCACGCTGGTGGCGGCGCACGGTGGCGCAAGGTCGCCGGATCGATGGTCCGACCACTCCCTCCTCGCTGCAACACAGCCAATCGCGAGTTGTCACTCAGGCGAGAGCAATGGAGGTCCTGGGGTGGAATGAGCTGAGCCAAAGATGCTTGAAGGAGTGGGTGGAGCTCAGACTATATACGGTTAGGGGTCCGGCTAAAAGGGGATCGGGCGAGACATTCGGAGCACGGACCCCGATAACCCACCCCGGGCGTAGGCATCGGATCTGCAAGGAAGAGATAGGACCCGGGGTTTAGGGTTTTAATGATCGGATCGAGTGTGGAAAATTTCGAGAAGTCAGGTCGAAAACTCGGATCCGGGACTATGTGGTCCAGGGGGGAGTTTACCGGGGGGTCAACATCCCCCGTGGCCACGTCAGAAATGATTGGAAATTGAATTAAAAATAGAATATGGCCGAATTAATAAAAATTCAAAACATGAAAACTGTTTCTTTTTCTTTTAAACTATTTTTTTGTGTTTTTTAATTATTTTTTTGAAATAAAAATAAGGTATATATAATATAGTTTAATATACATAGGTATATACAATATTGATTTTTACTTTTTGATTTTTAATTAACTATTTTTGTGCATTTTTATTCCAAATTTATATTTTATTTATTTACAAGATAAAATTTGGAATATTTAGGTATTTTTATTTTATTTTTATTAATTATTTACAAGGAATAAATAAATACTTTTATTTATATACATATATGGTATATATACTAGGGTGAGCTTCCTTGTCTCTCTCTACTTGGGCTTTTATGCGGTCAGGCCCATGCTGAGCCCTCCCTTGGGATTAGGTCGCTCAATATTTATTCTAAATATCTCCCTCTTTTTCTTTTATTTCTTTATTCTTTTATTTTTGCACAAAAACATGCTAATTATTTATTTTTACACAATGCATGTAATTTGCTAATTATTAATATTTACAGATATCTACATGTATTTGCAAAGGTTTTTGTAGCTAAAATATAAGAATAAAGAGTGATGAATGGGTATTCATCACCCCTTTATACTTAAATTTGCTAGTCCCTTAGCAAACACTTTTTTGAAAAAGAAGTGAAAAAGAAAAAGAAAGAGAAAAAGAGGAGAATGTACATGGATCAAGGTAGATTATTAAACTTGCCTTCATTAAATTGAATTATGGAGCTCGATCAGATCTTTGGATTATTAATGTGTTGGAACCTTATTTGGACTTAAGTTTAAAACTCAACAGCCTCTAAGTTCCACCCATCTATAATCAAGACTCCTCAACAATCCAGATCAGAACAAGTCACCATACACAAACCCTGAAGACTATGAATCTTTCCTTGTACTGTGAATGTGAAGTATAAGCTCTCCACCTCAGAAGTGGCAACTTGACAACCCTCCCCAACAAGGTAACTCTATGACCACAATCTGGCCACTCCTTCCTCGAGGAGCGGGGTATTCCCTTCTAAGTTCAAGTTCAACCGGCTCAAGAAGAGGGGGAAGAAGAGAATGGACCATGGCCAGTGTAACCATGTATCCTTGGGAGCTCAACCAGTGTAGCCAAGTCTCCCTGCTGCAAGCTACATCAGGTGGGACATGAATCTCAAGCTTTGCTTATTTGCATTTTCTATCAGACCCACCACTTTTTTGGAGTTATTTTCTTTTTGCATTTTTTTCAAGTGGATCTATACAACATATACATGTGCAGCATATATACAAGGAGTTTTTCCTCTTGAGCCAGTAGACTATCCCTCTTTTGAAGCATTATTGCAACCCACAACTCCTGTCGTTAGACCTCATGGCAACCAGACCAAGTTGAGACGCACTTCCTTCACTAAAAGAAGAAGAGAGGTTCCGCCTAGAAGTACTACCCTCATATGCTACCCCAAGTCAAGGAGGACTGCCTCCTCACCACCTCATCCGTAGAGAGCTCGGTGCTAAGTGTTGTGTCCAAGTAAAGCCATTGTCTATATTAGTCATGTGTGTGTTGTTAAGTGCTCTACTTAGGCTCATTGAGATGACATGTGATCATAGCCTAGTGGACTCAAAGAATTAAGTCACCATGGACCTGAAAAGCCTTAACCCTAAGCCCTATAAGGTTCCTCTTAGAATTAGGTGTATTAAGATCTTAATCAAGCTCCACTTCCCAATTAAATTCCAGGCTAGTTTAAATGTCAACTATAATCCAGGAAAAACTATATACAAGTATATACAAAGATGTAATTTACACAATATTTACACAAATGCAAAATTTTTGAAAAATGTTTTGAAATCATGGATGTATGCATGAATGCAAGTTTTGCAAAATATTTACACAAATTTACACAAGGTTTTTGCAAACTTTTGATTTTCAAACCATTTTGGAAAAATTTTGTACTTTATACATAATTTTGATATGCACATATTTACACAAACTTTACACAAAAAATTTTTGAAAACATTTTTACAAAAATAATTTGTACACTAGCTATGTATGTGCACTAAAAGAATGTTTATTTACAGGGAAAAATTTTTAATTTTTATGGATTTTAGGTTTTTAGCCATTTTTATTTATTTACACACTCATACAAAGTACGAGTTATGGCCAAAGTATATATGGAATATATACACACCCCCTATACTTAGCTCGAACGATGTCCTCAGAGTCAAGAGCGATGAAGAAGACATAACTCGTGCTTTGTATAGGGAAGTGAAAAGGAAGGCTATATACAAAGACAAATGAAAGAATAGAATTCAAGAGGATCTCGGCTTTTCCCCCTATACTTAGGATCAAATAATCCTAAGTATAGCAGGCTTACACAAAGGGAAAATCAAGTGGAGAATGTACAGGGTCTACCCCCCTATACTTAGGGTAAAGTATCCCTAAGTATAGGCAGCAATAACAGGGGTAAAGAATCAGAAGAAATACCCAAGAGTCCTACATCCCCCCTATACTTAGGGTAAAGTACACCCTAAGTATAGCATAATCAAAGGATGAGAAAAGGGATGTGGGGCTAAAGAATGGAATGATATGGACATCTGGATCTATACAGGTCGGGAGAACAGTGAAAATCAGGCGTGAGATGCAATAGATGTGAGTCAAAAGACCACATCTCACGCAAAATGAATAGGGGCAAAATCAACGACCCACAGCTCATGATCTAGAAATGGTTTGAGCCGCTGGCCATTCACTCGAAAGGTACTCTCAGAAGACAACTCAGATATGTCAATACTCCCATTGTCATGTACCTTTCTCACAAGATAAGGTCCCTTCCATTTGCTCTGTAGCTTCCCTGGAAATAGACGAAGCCTAGCATCAAACAGCCATACTCTCTGTCCAGGCTCAAAATTCTTGTGGCTGATATGAGAATCATGCCACTCCTTCACTCTCTCCTTGTACTGTAGGTTGTTTGAGAAGGCGGTATCACGAAGCTCCTCCAAGGCTGCTAACTCTGCCCTCCTCTGGTCTCCTACACTATCTGGATCCAAAAGTATCTCTGTGACTGCCCAAAGTGACATGTGTCTCAACTCAACAGGTAAATGGCACGGCTTGCCATATACAAGGAGAAAGGGAGATGTGCCCAAAGGTGTCTTGAAAGACGTCCTATATGCCCACAAGACCGAGTCCAAAAGTTGTGACCAATCCTTTCGGTCAGGGCGGACGACTTTCTGCAAAATAGTCTTGATCTCCCTGTTCGACACCTCGGCTAGACCATTCGTCTATGGATGGTATGGAGTGGCAACTCGATGGTCTATACCGAACTCGCTAGCAAGGGCCTTCACCTGGTCGTTGATGAAATGAGACCCCCATCAGATATCAATACTCGAGGTACCCTGAACCGTGTAATAATGTGCTTCCTCAAAAATCTGCAAACTGTCCAGGCATCAGCGGTTCGGACGGGGATGGCCTCAACCCAACGACTCACATAATCAATGGCCAACAGAATGTACTCAAATCCCTGACTCTTAGGGAATGGACCAATGAAATCGATGCCCCGTGCGTCAAAAACCTCACAGAAGTGAATGGGTTGCATTGGCATCATATCACGCTGTCCACAAGTGCCCATCCTCTGACAGTCAGTACACCTCTTCACGAACTCATCAGAGTCCTTGAAGAGGGTAGGCCACCATAGGCTGGATTGGAGCACTTTCTGTGTCGTTCTCCTCCCAGAGTGATGTCCTCCTGCCTCTAGCTTGTGGCAGTAAGTGAGGACGCTATGGTGCTCCTCCTGAGGAATGCACCTACGCCAGACGCTATCCCCTCCTTCGTGGTAAAGGATAGTATCCTCCCAGTGGTAGGACTTGGCCTTCACGAGGAAGGTCTCAAGCCTCTGCCTGGGCCAATCTTGTGGAACTTTCTTAGCAACAAGAAAGTTCAAAATATCGGCATACCATGGGAGAGAGGCAATAGCAAGGATCGCCTCATCTGTGAAGGTCTCACAAATAGGGTCAATCTGCTCAGAATCCTCAAGATGCTCTAATCGGGAGAGATGATCCGCCACCACATTCTTGACTCCAGGCTTATCCTTAATCTCTATGTCAAACTCCTGGAGTAGAAGGATCCATCTAGTCAGTCTGGCCTTGGCATCCTTCTTTGCCATGAGGTACTTGACGGCGGTATGATTTGTGTACAAGGTCACTCTAGACCCAATAATGTATGATCTGAACTTATCTAGGGCGAATACTACGGCTAGCATCTCCTTCTCTGTGACTGTGTAGTTCCGCTGCACGGAATCCAATATGCGGCTAGCGTAGTGGATAGCAAATGGAACTCCATCCCTCCTCTATCCCAACACGGCCCCTACGGTAAAATCAGAGGCATCCGTCATGATCTCGAATGGGAGAGACCAATCAGGCGGCTTGAGAATAGGAGCCTCAACAACACATCTCTTGAGAGTCTTAAACGACGAAAGACACTTGTCATCGACAAGGAACTCGGTGTCTTTCATCAGCAGGTCAGTCAACGGTCGGGCAATCCTACTGAAATCATGAATGAATCGTCGGTAGAAACCGACGTGCCCTAGGAATGATCGTAACTGCCGCAAATTGGATGGCGGTGCGAGTTTTCTAATGATATCTACCTTGGCCGGATCAACCTCCATGCCCCTGTTGGAGATGATATGGCCAAGCACCGTCCCTTGAGTCACCATGAAGTGACTCTTCTCCCAAGATAGCACCAAGTGAACCTCTATACATCGCTGAAGTACTCGGTCTAGGCAGTCAAGATAGGAGTCGAATCCGTCGCCGTAGACCGAGAAATCATCCATGAAGACCTCCAAGCACTCCCCTACCATGTCTGAAAAGATCGACAGCATGCATCTCTGAAAGGTCGCAGGGGCATTGCATAGCCCAAATGGTATGCGTCGGAAGGCGTATGTGCCGAAGGGACAGGTAAAGGTAGTCTTGTTCTGGTCCTCGGGAGCGATGGACACCTGGTTGTAGCCCTAGTACCCATCCAGAAAACAATAGTAGCTCTTCCCTACTAGTCTCTCAATGATCTGATCTATAAAGGGCAGGGGGTAATGATCCTTCTTGGTAGCCTGGTTGAGTCTCCCGTAATCAACGCAGACCCGCCAAGAAGTGGGTACCCGTGTAGCAATCTCCTCTCCAGGCTCGCTGACTACTGTAGTGATGCCCGTCTTCTTGGGCACCACATGCAAAGGGTTGACCCACTTGGAGTCGTAGATGGGGTAGATAAAATCGGTGCTCCACCATTTCGAAATTTCCTTCATGACAACCTCTCTCAGATTCGGGCTCAACCGCCACTGGAACTCACGCGACGGCTTCATCTCATCCTCGAGATAGATATGGTGGAAGCACAGGGCCGGACTTATCCCCTGGAGATCTGCTACGCTCCATCCTATTGCCTTGCAGTTCTTCTCAAGAACCCCCATCAAATGGGATTCCTGCTCTCCAGTCAAATCGGCGGAGATAATGACTGGGTACATCTCATGCTCACCCACAAGGAACCTATACTTCAGCGACGCAGGAAGTGGCTTCAGCTCTGGACAACTGGGTGCTAGTGGATCTGAGTTCTGAAAACTCTTCATGAAAGCTGCCAAATCCGCATGGGAGAACTGAAACTCTCTGTCACACTCTGAATCTAGAGAAGGCTACCCTGATGGACTATCTCTGCTCTGCTCGGCATCTACCTCCTCCCTAGCTGCAGGATTAGTGGAAGTCAGATCTGGCATATAATCATCAAAATCTGCCTAGTCAAAACCCGACTCCGAGGGATCTGTATCATCCAAGGTGGCCTCGGTACCACCATCATCACAAAAATCAGTCTCGCGGTCGAGAACCGGCTCTGCTACCTCAAAAGTATCCTGGACCAAGAATGTGCTCTCCAAGCTCTCCTCTGCTGTCGTCTCTGCACCAGCGGAATTTGAATGTGAGAGGATGGCCTGTGCTGCTGGGTCTGCCCAAACTGCCTCGTCATCTGTGATCACAATGTCACAGTCCTGGTGGATGTCTAGCCCGGCATCTGCCATCTGCTCTGTATCTGAAGTAGTCTCTGAGCATGCTCTGCCTCTAGCTATGATGTCCTCGACCGTATCTATTTTTACACTTTCGCCCTCGACGTGAAAGTATACCTTCCCGCTATCATGGTCGGTCACTGCCTTGGCTGTGGCCAAGAACGGGCGACCGAGAATGATGGGGGTATCGGTCACTGACTCAGGGATCTCCATGTACAACATTACGAAGTCCACGGGGAATTGCAGGCCCTGAATCATGATGACAACGTCCCTTAGCAACCCCTTCGGCCTCTTGACAGATCGATCAGCAAACTGAAGGACGGTCCTTCTCTGTCGAAGAGTGCCCAACTCGAAGCGGTCGAGAAGGGCTGCCGGAAGTAGGTTGATCGACGATCCGCTGTCTAATAGAGTACGGTCGAACCTCTGCTCTCTGATATGGCATCTGACATACGGGTCTCCGGAATCTGGCCTCTTGGCTGGCAGACGGTTTTGGATCGCGAAACAAGTGGCTCTCGTCAGCACATGAATCTCTGAATGGTGGTTCCTCCTCTTCCTCCTAACTGTGGTCCTATCTCTTAGAGAACGCTGGAGTAGAGGGATGTGCTGTAAAGCTTCCTAAAGAGTCAGCTGAATGTGGAAACGATCTATCATCTGCTGGCTGAACTCTTCCTGCTGCCTCTTTTTGGGATTTTCATTTTTCTTCCCCTTCCCCATCTGAAGAGCTCTAGGAAAGGGGATCACAGGGTCCTTCTCAGATGAAGGACTAGGAAAGGGTCTAGACGGCTCGACGGCCGGATCCACACATACATCATGCACCACAGTAGGACCAGAAGAAAACAAATCCTTTCCTTTATTGCCAGAAATGTCTCGAGATACATCAGCAAAAGGAAAAACAATAGGACTCTCAAAAGAACTGGTGGCATCAGCACCACCCTCGGCTGGAAGACTAGCGGCCTCAGTACCGCTCTCTGGCTCGGCAACATGGGTGGCCTCAGTACTACCTCCTCCAACTGGTGAAACGGCGGCCTCAGTATCGCCGGTGGGATCAGCATCCGTGGTGGCATCAGTACCACCGTCATCATTTCTAGCGGCCTCAATACCGCTCTCCTCCTCGCCTGGCGCTCTAGATGTATCCTCAGGGTGTCGCTCAGACGAGTTGCCACCTGCTGGCATCCTACCGCTCCTAAGTGTGACAAAATCAGTATCAAAAAGATATACAGACATATCACCAAAAGTATCACTCGGAGTGGCATACTCAGTACAAGCTACCTGCTCAGATTTCCTCTTGAGGTTGTTGGGATTCGGCTCGATCTGGGCAGGGATGGCGGTCTTCCCTCTCACGGTGTCCCATATCTCCTGGCGGAACTCATCCATCTCCCGTCGAAAATTAGCCTGCTGATTTGTGAGAAGGCGGGCTATGTCATCCAAGGCGGGGTTCTCATAGGATGGCCCATGAGAACCTGACGGGTAGCCTCTCTGGAAGTGAGGTTGCTGCTGCTGTGGGTGAAGGGGTAAGTTTGTGGCTGATGCTACGGCTAGTGAGGCTGATCACGCCTCCAAGACTGTCCCTGCTGATAGGGACGAGGACCATACTGCGGTGACTGTTGTGGTTGTGGCTGGGTATATGCTGGGGGCTGCTGGTGGTGGTGATCCCTCTGATGGCTGTACTGGCCACCCTGTCCTGACGGCTGCTACTGGGAGCTGGATCCTCCGGCCCCCCAATGGAATCTGGGATGGTCTCGTCAGATACCGGGCTGGGGGCGGTCATACCAAATCCCGTTGACATCCATCAGCGGCTCAGAATCGTACTGGGGTGGCGGGAGCACTGCCAGAGGCTGATCTGGCTGGTATACTACCATCTGAGTGTCAGTGGATGGTGGTGCCTGTTAGGTGAGCTACGGCTGCTGGTACAGCTCCGCCTGTACAAGATGGACCTGTCTAGGCTGCTGGTGGGAGCTGGAGCGCTGGGACGAGCTGCTGCTGCTACTCGGATCGCCTCGTGTCAGAAGATGAGGCTGTGAAGCCGTCTGCGCCTCGTTGAGACACATGAGCTGTGTCTTCAGGTCACTCAGAGTTTGTGTCATCTGCTCCATCTACGTGATGCCCTGGCACTGCTTCTTCTCAATAATCTACATCCGGTCCAGCTTCTCGCTGATGATCCCCATGTCTGAGGCTGAACTCTCTGCCTGTGCTGCTGCCGCGGACGAACTGGAAGGACCGGTGTTGACCCGTGCTATCCTCTGGTACTGCACAGTTTGTGGCTGGGCTCGTCCCTGAGTGTACAATCGGGTCTAGGACATCACCATGTAGTTCTCGGCCATTTCCTCGTAGATGGCCCAGACCTGATCGTGATCCTTGGCGAAATAGGACCCGCCACAAGAAGCGTTCGCCAAGCCCTGAAGCTCTAGTGTCAGCCCGCTGAAAAATCTCTAAACAAGGTTCGGCTTGGAAATATCATGGTGCGGGCATCTGTCGGTCAGCTCTCTGAAACTGCTCGTTGGGGAGCATGGAGAAGTTGCTGATCAGGGCTCTAGAGGTGTTCGTCCGCCCGAGTGGATAGTACTTATGCAAGTACTCGGTGCGGAGCTGCTCCGAGGTGTAGACGAACTTCCTCAGATGCTTCAGCCAGGTGGCTGCTCTGTCTGCTAAGGAGAAGGGGAAGGCAATCATCCGTATGGTGTCCTGGTCCACCCGACGGTCGTGGACTGTGCTACAGATCATCAGAAACTCCTGGAGGTGGAGATGGGGCTCCTCAGTGGCGAGCCCGTGGAACCGGGGGAGGAGATGCAAAGTGTTCGGGGGGAACTTGAAGTCCCCCACGATAGCTGGTAGAAAAACCCAGTGATGCATCAAGGTCGATCCGAGATTGTGTAACTCCCGCATCGGTCTCGATGGATCTGTTGCTGCTGCGGCGGCTGCTGCGGCTGCGGCAGCGGTTGCCGCGGGGTCGGGTATCCTCGGGCTGTCTCCGGGCTCGCGCTGCTCGCGAGCGGCTCTCAACTGCTCCATCTCTCGCCTCATGTCCAACATGAATGCTCCCTGATCCCTAAATTGCTGTTGCACTGTCTCGAGGGAGGCGATAAGGGTGGAGTTGATCGCACCCTGGTCCAGAACGAAATGCTCATGCTGCGGACCTCTGGTGTGATCATCACTACTGCCGACCATAGTCTCTGCAAAATCAAAACATCCAAACTCAGGTGCTGATAAATCATTTGTTTGTCTCTCCTCTAGCACTGGTATCTCGGTCTCAGAAGAAGGGGGATCGAGGGGGAACAGGGTGGAGTCGTACTCGGGTTCGGATTGCGGGTCTCGGCTCTCGCGAACCAACCTAGATGAGCGGGTAGACGTTCCCGAAAGCGGTGCAGCCAGAGGCTGCCTAAGAGATCGTCTGCCCATCATCTTGATGTGGCGAGTAGTGTGGATGAGATCTGGTAACAACTATGATTACAAGCAAACCCCTGATTCACCAACGCAACGCGAGCTGAAGACCGTAAAGGCTCGGTCAATTATCTTGTCAATTTTATTTTGGTGATCAATCAGGATAGCAGAGCGATTACGTGACCTGTTGGGTTACCAAATATTTTCTCAATCGACTGTCCCGTACAGAAATAGCCGGTATTCAGTCGAGAAGAATATCGAAGGGCTCTACCCAGTGTTCGGGGTCACTCTCTCACGCAAGCAAACTAGACAATGAGAGGGTTGCTCTCCCCAAGACAAATTTTTTAGGTGAAGTGTCTTTTAGGGTCGATAGTGTTAGCAGTCCCAAATTTTATTGTTTTTCATTTTAGGTATTTTTTAATAAAAACAAAATCACCTAACGAATTTTTCGGTTCTCCTGGTTATTAAGTCCAAAATAGGGGGAGAAGACAAAAAAGCTGATGCGTGATGAAGTCAATGATGCATGCAGAGTAAGAAATGTGTACCTGACTCCAGCAGTCTACATGCAAGATGATCCGCGCAGAATTGAAAGACAGAAAATAAACTACCTAAATGGTGCAGGCGGAAAACCGAGTCCCTAAACATCAATTTCTACTTGAAAGAACAACTAGATGATCACCAGCCTCCCATCCAAAGGGTCCGGTCTCGGTCCACCCCTCCTCCTCCTGACAAATCGGGTTCAGGAGCAGCGCTTGGCAGGGCGGGCTGCGGCATGTAGGCTCGAAGGAAGCGAATCAACTATTTTATTAATCTTTTTTTATAGGTCCAATTACCGAACTATAGGAACAGGCAAATGTATTAGGTTGTTTGGATCCTATGAAATATGTCACAATCAAACAGAAATTCCTAAGGCTAGGGGCTCGAGAAAACCGCGAGAAACCGGAAAATGCAGTGAAAAATCAAAAGCCGCGTAAAAAGCCGCGAAGAAAACCGAACAAGCTAAGAGCTCCCCCGAGCACACCGATGCTCGGCGAAACAGACCCCGAGAATGTCTAAGAAAGTATGAGTGTCATGATGTCCCTATATTATTACAATAATAGTTCAAATAAGCTGAAAATAAACCTAACTACACTAAACTACTCCTCTCTCACTCAGATGCATCCTCACGCTCTCCTGCGGCTCCGTGCAGAAGGGAGCCGCCTTCGACCACCGCGGTTACACCGGCTACTCTAGAGTCGCCGCCTCGGTCCTCGGGCCCTCGCAAGAAAACAGACAAGTGTCAAACACCAGATAAAAATGAAACAGATAAAATAAAATGAAGCAAGCAGGGTATATATACAAAAATGCAAGTAAAAATAAACAAGCACAAACAAACAAAAGTAAAAATAAAATAAAAGAAAATAAAACAAAAATAAAGAAAAAAAAAGCCGTGAAAAGCCGCGGACTCTGAAAGAGCCGCGAAAAGCCGCGAAAAAGAAAACAAAATAAAAAGAAAATCAAAACTGACTACTAAGCTGTGTTCCCCGGCAACGGCGCCACTTTGATGAGCCGCCCGAACAACTAAGGTAAAGGTAAAACTAAGGTCGTTGCGACCTCAGTCGCCTGGGACTCAGATCAATCAAGAAAAATTCAGACCACCAAATAAAGGCAAAAATCGATGAAAACTCAAGATAGCGGTCTCGCTAAACGAATTAACCTGGTATAGCACCCAGGGTCGAACTCGGAGAGCACGTGATGGCCTCACGGCCTACAAAGTAGTCAAAAAATGAAAACAAATAAAAGAAAATTATTTTTGGTGGGTTTTTAATATTTTTATATTTTTTTTGGATTTTTAAATAATAAAGAAAATAAGAAAGTAGTGAAGCAAGCAACTTGGACAAATTATTTAAACACCCAAATTTAATCCAAAAATTCAAAAAAAAATATTTTTATGTTTTTTATATTTTTTTATGTTTTTGGTGAATTTTTGGTATTTTTCTGATTTTTATAGAATTTTATAAAAAAGAAATAAGAAAGGAAAATAGTGTTGTTGTCCAGCCGGGCTTCAAAGGCCAAAATAAAATATATAATGGCCTTCAAATAGCCTGGAGTTATTTTTCCTATAAAGTATAAACAAAAATGAAAACTCAGAAGCTGAGTTTATTAATTTTTTATTTTTCTATTATTTACTAGAATTTTTATGGGTTTTTAGGGGTTTTTCAATTTTTATCATTTTTATAAGTCCAAAAACGACCAAACTTGGTAGAAAATCAAGAACAACAAAACAAGCACATTCTGATTTTTTTTGTAATTTTAAAAGATAGTTTAATATTTTTTTGTGAATTTTAAAACTGGACAGTAAGAAAAAGTGATGTTTTTGAATTTTTAAAAATAACAAAAAAATTTCCCAAAACTCAGTGAAAATTCTACACAGTGGCAGGAGCCACGTGTCAAATTTTCACTTGATTTGGAGTAGATTTGATATTTTATTCAAAACAATCAAGAGCCCACAGTCATAGGGACCTGATCGTAACAAAAATACCTTTTAGGGGCCTAAAAATAACAAGCAAAGAAACCCAGGGGGTCCAGGTACAAAATTTCCAAAATATCACGCGCCACGCGCGTGATCTGGGCACTCAGGGACCTTTTTGTAAATAACTTAAGTCCCTAGACTAATTAGTAACACGTACTAAAAGTCCAGGGGCAAAAGTATAAAATTCCCACGATATTCAGCACATGCTCAAATAAAACATTCACAGGGGTATATGTGCAAATATCTAAAAAGATTTTTTCCATTCATTAACAAGCAGAAAACATAGGCCCTTACATGCAATTTACCACAACATACACGTGACGAAGCACGTGTTCACAACACACAGGGGTATAAAAGCAAATAAGATAAACTACTACATCCACTATGCACAATTTTCGAACTAAAATAAACTACGGAAATATTTACAGGGGCTACTTAATAAAAATAAAAAGGCTAAGGGCCTAAGGGTAAATTACCCTTTATTCGCAGATGGGCTGGATGCGCGCCACGTGGTGATCGAACGGCTCTGGACGATGGCGCTAACCCTTCACTGATCCGACGCTTCAGGACTCTCCACGTGGCGATCAGACGGTAGACGATGGTGGAGAACCCTTGTGCTTGATCGGACAGTCCGTGGGAGATCTGGAGCGTGGAGGCTAAACGGACGGTGCTGGAGGATCCACGAAGAACAGGTGGCCGGCGAACTTCACCGGCCCAGTACGTGCACGGTGGTCCTCCTCGGGGGCTACTGATGATCGGAGAAGAAGCGCAAGAGCCTCCGGCGTATGAAGAGGGCCTCCGATGAGGCTGGACGCATCGGAGATGGTCCGGCGACCAAGGCGGAGCTGGAGCTGCAACTCCTGAACGTTCAAGCCCTCAGATGGGCTTGTCTTGACCTGCAAAGTGGCGCAACAAACTTATGGGTCGAGGGCAAAGTGCCTCGACCCAGTTAGCGGTGATGGGGATGGTCGGTGCATCGGTATGGACAAGCTTCGGCGAAGCGACGACGAGGGAGCTCGAATCCCAGTTCCTGTGCAAACTGGGTTGAACGAAGGGGTGGAGAACATGCGTGGGAGAAGGGCGAAGGTGAGGATGTCGTCCGATGATCGAAATGGTGAGGGAGGTGGTCGGAATCGATGGTCGTCGGCGATGGGGCGATTTGGGCATAACTCGAAATTAGCGAAAAATAGAAGGAACGAAGGCTACCTGATGGTCGATGTCGACTGTGCTTGAGCTGACGGAGCTTTGGGTCCTAGCCTCGAGGGCCGTCAATGCCCGAGGCTCGAGCACCACGCTGGTGGCGGCGCACGGCGGCGCAAGGTCACCGGATCGATGGTCCGATCACTCCCTCCTCGCTGCAACACAGCCGATCGCGAGCTGTCACTCAGGCGAGAGCAATGGAGGTCCTGGGGTGGAATGAGCTGAGCCAAAGATGCTTGAAGGAGCGGGCAGAGCTCAGACTGTATATGGCTAGGGGCCCGGCTATAAGGGGATTGGGCGAGACACTCGGAGCACGGACCCCGATAACCCACCCCGGGCGAAGGTGTCGGATCTGTAAGGAAGAGATAGGACCCGGGGTTTAGGGTTTTAGTGATCGGATCGAGTGTGGAAAATGTCGAGAAGTCGGGTCGAAAACTCGGATTCGGGACTCTGTGGTCCAAGGGGGGAGTTAACCGGGGGGTCAACATCCCCTGTGCACCAATGGAAAATGGCCACCTGAGAAATGATTGGAAATTTAATTAAAAATAGAAAATGGTCGAATTAATAAAAACTCAAAACATGAAAAATGTTTCTTTTATTTTAAACTATTTTTTTGTGATTTTTAATTATTTTTTTGAAATAAAAATAAGGTATGCACAATATAGTATAATATACATAGGTATATACAATATTGATTTTTACTTTTTGATTTTTAATTAATTATTTTTGTGCATTTTTATTCCAAATTTATATTTTATTTATTTACAAGATAAAATTTGTAATATTTAGGTATTTTTATTTTATTTTTATTAATTATTTACAAGGGATAAATAAATACTTTTATTTATATACATATATGGTATATATACTAGGGTGAGCTTCCTTATCTCTCTCTACTTGGGCTTTTATGTGGTCAGGCCCATGCTGAGCCCTCCCTTGAGATTAGATCGCTCAATATTTATTCTAAATATCTCCCTCTTTTTCTTTTATTTCTTTATTCTTTTATTTTTGCACAAAAACATGCTAATTATTTATTTTTACACAATGCATGTAATTTGCTAATTATTAATATTTACAGATATCTACATGTATTTACAAAGGTTTTTTTAGCTAAAATATAAGAATAAAGAGTGATGAATGGGTGTTCATCATCTTGGTATGGAAGCCAATCTCATTTCACCTCATGGCATTTCTTTTGATGCTCAGGGACGAGCATGGTTTAAGTATAGGGGGATGATGAATCTCAAATTCTTCACTCTAAATATAATTAATTAAGCTCAAATACCTCAAAATCAACAGCATTTCTTCATTTATTCAGCATAAATAGCATTCATGCATGTTTTGATAAGAATTGCATTTTATCACTTATTTTTGCACAAAATAAGAAGCCAAAAATCCCACCTAAATTTGACCTGTAATTACCCTTACTTCCCTTATTTTTAACTAATTCATGCTAACACCGAATAACCCAAAACGACCTTCATTGTGTACATATCACTAACAAGAATAAATGAAAAATACAAAAAAATCACTAACCCAAATAAGTGGATAAAAATCCCAAACCCTAGTTCTAGGATTGCTGGACCAAAACCCTCATGTCTTCCCCCATCCAGTATCCATTAAAATCCTCTCACTTTTAAACTAATGTACATTCAATTACCTTCAAAACAAGGCTAAGTTCAAGTGAATCGGAGCTCGTATGTGAAAGTTGGGTTTTGGGCCTCTTTTGTACATTTTGTATTTTAACGGTTTTTGACCTATTATTTTATGTACATTATTAACCTATTTTATTTTATTTCTTTTTCATTTGTCTTCTTTGATAAAAGTTTTATTAAAATGTGTAAAAATCCAAATCTAAACTAAGCTTGAAATCAAAGAAACCAATTGAGTCCGAGTCTTCACTAACTGTCTGTACAAAATTGGGTTTTTTCGTGTTTTATTTTATTTCTTCTTTTTATTAATTAACAAAAATTAAAAAAATAGATTACTATGTAAATATTTATCTTTGATCTTATCATATTTTTCTGAATTTTTATCTGGTTTAAAAATGATAAAAAAAATATAAAATCCAAAAATCAAGGTATTCTATTTACATGAGATAACCCAAAAATGTCGTTATGTGCAATTGATCGATTTTGGTTTTGATGCCTTCATAAAAGTTGTAGATCTCATCGAGAAGAGTAATTTTAGTGAAGAAACGTTTTTGATCCGAGGTCGTTTGCTATTTCTTTTCTATTTTTATTTGTATTTATTTTTCGAATTTTGTGGGGGGCTGACACGTGGCAGCTCCTGGAGCCGCCACGTGTCATCCATTTTTCGATTTATTTTTATTTCATTTTTATAAAAAATTAAAAGTCTCACACGTGCGTAGCACGTGCATCCCGCGCATGTGCCACGCACGTGCTCTGCCGGCACCCCTTCATCTTGACGCCACGGGGCGCTACAAGGGATGCCCGATGTCGGTCGATCGGACGGCACCTGTAGCCTTCTTCTTCCTTCCCCCCTTTCCCAAAACTCACCAGGTTCCCTCGCCATCTCTACCGTAATTTCCGCCATCTACGATTGCTTCACCCTCCGATCTCAACCGTATCTAATCCCCATCGAATCCCAGTTGAATCACGTCAACTCCCCTTCGATCAATCACCCGATATTCAAACTATTTCCTCCAAATTCCATCACCGGGTACCCCCCTTCCTTGGCCTATAAAATCTCCTCCGCTGTCTCCTTTCATCCGCATCCGATGATAGAGGACGACGCTCTGAGGTGACAGCTCTGATGCCTTCCTGCGATAAGGTCTGGTGGTCTAGCCACCATTGCAGCACGACCTTTCTCCGCCGCTACTGCTCTGATCCAACATCGTCGTTGAGCCCTCTACCGACCTGATAACCACCTCCACCTTCATCGTTAACTTACGTCCACCTTCACCGGCAATGCCAACTTCTTCATCCACAACCGCTACCATCTCCGCCAACGACGTTAAACTACTTCACCCGCTCCTCCACCATCCATGCAGCTCTGCCATCGACGCACATATGTGGTCTCCTCTGACTTCCAGAAGCAAGTTCAACTCCAGCAAGCCATCGGAAGCACTGCTGCTTGCTTCGAGCTTACGTCTAGAGCTCCATCGAAAACCTCCCCTTCAATGCCAGTGAACCGCCTCCGCTCTCCGGACTTCATCTCTGACTTCATCAACAACCATCTCAACTCCAACCATCAGCTACATCGTCAACAGCCGGAGCAGCCCTTCACCGGCCTCACGCTCCATCAGCGCTGTCGAAGGCCAGCAGCCACTGAAGTGCCCCTTGAACGACAGCAGGAGCTACGCCACTTGCTTACCAGCCGTCTCCGCCGGGCGCAGTTCCCGAGGCCCCCGCACACGTACAGAACATGTATGCTGGGGGAACTTACAGAAAGGTTCCTGCAGAGGATTCGAATTACAAGAATAACACCCGTACATGATACTCACGTGGGGGGCATGAAAATTGCAGAAGACCCCCAAGGAGTTCGCATAATTACACCACATTTCAGCTGACCAAGGGTCACGTGCTTGGCACGTGACCTCTTGGAAATTTTGCAGATTCTCCCCCAGAACTATTAGTATTTACATTTCAGTTCTATCTTTATATTATCTTATTCTATATTAATGCAGAAATACCCTTGTATTCCCCAATTATTTAAAACCTCTACCTTGAATTATTTTATTTATCAAAAATAATCATTTTGTTCTACAATTAATTCTCTTTATTATGGCATATGTCTGACATTTTTGTGATCAGTGGTTAATTAATAATTAAATTTTTTGCGAAAAATTGCATACTTTGCCCATTTTGAGCTCTGAAATTTATAATTGATTAATCGTTGCTCTAAAGATTGCCGAAAAATCATGGATTGTAGAATTCACTGTGTTTAACATTGTCCCTAAAAAAATTGCATTTGCATGCATAGTTTGCCTTGTATAAATCATTTTGTATTATTCAATATTTGATTTTTTAATATATAGTAAATATCACATTTTTAAAGTTTAGGATTTTTCTGAGATCGGTCACCTAGTGATAGATCTTGGATAATTTTATATTTTGAAAATAAATAGGTTTAACATTTATTATAATTAAATATTGAAATTCACTTTGTTTTCATTTAAAAATTCATAAAAAAAATCAACTTGCATCCAAAAATTCCAAAAAACATTATAATGCATTCATTTAATCTAATTATCATCATGGTCAAGTTTCATATTTTTCGGACATCGTTTAATTGATCTTTACATTTTAGTGCCTAAAATAGGCCAGAGTTGCATTTTACATCCCTTATTGCATTAAAAATTACAAAAAGAAGATCGGCTCGAAAACAGTGCATGAACTTTGATAGATACAATTCTAGGTTGTTCCTTTGCCTCTTTGTGTTCGACCTTGGGACTTGCCTAAGTAAAATAAACATAAAACCGCATCAATTAAAATTGACTAATTTTTGTGTGGTTATTTCTTGACCAATTCCGATTGCTCGCCTACAATGAAACGACATATTTTTAAGCGAACGATAATCCAATCCATCAGTGACATTTTAACATAGGCAATCTATAATCTGTCATATACCAAGGTAGTGAGCTGTACCGCAGATGCACTCGAACTGTTGCAGATGAATATAAGGTTCTTCGTTGACATTTCCGTGGAAGGTGGGTAGGAGCACTAAAGTTGTGGCTTCAATTCAAAATGAGCGTGGATTGCATGAATCTTGACTCATTCAGTTATTTGTTCCGCCCTAGGATTGTATGTCTCTCTGCAAGTTGGCTTAGGCCGCTCTACTCTAGGCTCGTGTGCTGGGCCTCCACCACCTCCTCCTTTGGGTTCCTCTTCAAATCCTCCTCCTTTCTTTTCTCTCCTTCTCCTCAAGTCATTGAGCATGTCCTGGAAAGAGACCTGTGCTAAAGCCTAGTCCCTGAGCTGCTGCTAGATTACCTAAATCAAAGCTAGGATCTGGGCATTCACAACGTTCCGTTCCAACTGTTGGTTCTAATCTGGTTGAGGTGGTTGCTGAGGTCCTTTTCCTTTTCTTCTAGGAGCCATCTCTTTTTCAGATCATAAGTCTGATTCTATCATAATTTCAAGATCTAGATTGGGCTCTTGATCTGCAAATGGAATAATGCCCCGATTAGTTTGTATGGAGGCACCAAAAGTAACAAATCGTACTGTGTTAAGATCAACACATAACTTCATTAAGGATGGTAATGTGTAAGGAGTGAAATCAATTACCATCCAAAATGGGAAATGTTCGAGATAATAGTGATCTTGTATTATTAGAAAAGACAGGGAGTCTGGAGATCGGTTTACAGAGTCTGAATCGGTTCTTGGGAATCTCCTTTAATTATAGGAGATGACAAGCGTACGAAATCGATGTTGGTATCGACGGGGTCCTGACTAAACCATCCATGCATTTCCATCTCGTAGGTCAAGAGGAGACAAGAATGGAAGAATTATATGGAGGTCAAACAAGAAAGAAAGGGAGTGTAAAACAGTAGAAAGCTTCAAATGAGCAGTGGGTCAAAGGAAGATTCAAATAGAAGAAAGTGAAAAAGGCACACACTGTGCAGGACTGATTTTTGAACCTTAGTCTAACTCAAATAAACACAAAACAAGGATAGGTTCACCCACTCAACACATGTGAAACCGTAAGAGTTCGGCTATTTTTATCTTTTCAATTTTATTGTTATTTTCAAGCAATCGTATAACAAGTTATTAAGTACGCTAACCCTATAGGAGCGTGTGTACTGCCGGGCAAGCACCTCTCACTTCTTCCACCTCTTTTGTAACAAGTGATTTGTGCACTGAAAGGTCGTTGATCTCATGCATGGGCGGCTACTCAGCCAAAGAAATAGAGAAGGGAAGCCGATAGGCAGAACCAATACTTTAGACCTCGCTCGCAATGGAATCACCCGTGAATGTGCAAGGACCTACTCGGATGCAAACTGATGAGACAGACACACTTGTGAGGGCATGGCTTAAGCTCAGTACTTCAGACCATGTCGGATGCTCGACAGTGGGAACACCGTGCTTGATGAGGCTCTACTCGATCACATACGATAGAAGTGCCAATACATCACCAACCCAGGTGGTAATCATGGCACCACAGATCGGAATTTGGGATTTTATACTTAGCGGGTCGCGCTTCACTCTGTTTGGAATGTACCTAAAAACAATGTGGGCTTTATGAACCCAAACATTGAATGGTTTGTAAAAAATTTTAGTTAAGGTCAAGTTTCTTTAGTAGGCCCTTTTTTATTTTTTGGGTTTTCAATTTTTTGAGTATTTCTCATAGCAAGATGCCTAATGATTTTTTTTGTATTTTTCCTTTATGTCCTAGTTATAAAAACATAGGGGGAGAGGGTGGAAAAGCCATGCAAGTCATCACTAAGATGGAAATCTTGCCTTAGTGACTAATGATGCATGGAAAGATAGAATTACTTACAATGCTTCACAGCTCTCTCCATGCGAGATGCAAGGCAGAATTGAAATAATTATGCTTTATGGCGATATGCAAATGGTGATAAAATATCCTAAACAATAGCTGCTATTATCAGGAAGAACCAAATGCTAATTACTCAGAAAAAAGATCCAAAAGTCCGGTCTCTGAAGTGCATCGGTGTCAGCCACATTGGATCCTGTAAGTGTTGTATAGCACCTCTCTCGGCGCTCGATCTCAAGTTCAAATAATCAATTATTAATTTTGACTAAGTCCAAGCATATTATTGTAGGTTCGTGAAATAATATTAGGGCTTTGGACCCAGCTACCAAGTCAAACAACCTATTATCTATGGGTTCACTAACAGAAAACAAATATAAACAAAGGTGGAAAGCTCAGATCGTGTGAAATATAATAAAATAAAGGTGATAAAACACGAAAAACTACAGTGAGGCCCCCATGTGAAAAGACACCAGGGTATTAGACCTCGGTAAGTGTGGCAGTGTCCAAATTATTACAAATTACTTTTAAAATAAAATGACACCAACTCTCACAAAAATGAAAATAAAATCTAAGTCTGGTTTGCTCTTCTCCTTTTCTTTGGTTCTTCCTCCTTCTCTCTTGTGGTTGGCTCAAAAGGGAAAGCCAACCTCTGATTGCTTCGGGTGCGCCCGCCTCCAAAGAGATGGTTGTCGCCAAATGGTCCCTTACAAGAAAAATAAACAACGAAATGGGATTAGAGCAGTCGAATAATTATCAATAAATAGCAAGAAAATTTAGGCAAATAATGAACAATTATATATACAACAAATATGTGACACAATCTGTTGCTCCCTGGCAATGACTCCATTTGAAAGATGGCCATGAACGAGGGATCATGTCGGTCGTTGATGAATGTGTGACTTATTACTCTAAAAGTTGAAAATAGAGCTTTACCCCCAAGTAATTAGATGCATATATCCATTTATTGTGCATTATTCGCATTTATGCATCTAGATCTAATGTTCTCATTTTAGCGTGATGCATATTTGCATTAAATAAGGAGCCAAATTCACTTGTACATATTCACTTGTATATTAGATAAATTCACCTATTTGTATCTATTTTATATTAACTCTGAATCCAATAAAATCAATTATATAGTGTATATAATACTAACAATAATAAATGAAAAATATCAAAAAAATACTAACATGTGAAATTGACCAATAATATCCAAACCTAATTTGAGACTAAGAACCTTAAAATGTGTATATCTCTCTCATACAGTATCCCATGGACCCTACTCACGTTTGAATTAGTGTACATTCAATTACCTTCAAAACAAGATCAAATTCAAAAGAATCAGAGTTCATATGTGAAAATTGAGTTTTGGGCCCCCTATTGTATATTGTACAAATTGATCAAAATGCCCTTTTATTTTTATCTTTTTATTTCCTTATTTATTTAAAATAAATCATATATTAAGTTGTAAATATTCCTTTCATATTTCTTTAATTTCATTTTGATTTTTTCTTGTTTTTAAAAAATGACCAAAAATCTGCAAAGGATAAAAATACAATATTTTATACCAATAAGGTACCCCTAAAAATACTTTTTTTACAGATGACTTCTTTTGATTTTCTGTCCTTCACAAAAGTTGTAGATCTCTTCGATACGAGCAACTTTAATGTTGACCACTTTTTGAGTTGACACGTTTTTTTTCTTTTCGATTTTATACTTGATTTAATTTTCATTTTATACTTGATTTAGAGCAGCCACATGTCACCTCCACTTTTCTTTTTTTATTTATTACATTATTATTTTATTGTATATATTTATTACTTTTATTATTTATTGTAATTATTCTCATTTATCTATATTTATTTTATTTTACATTATTTATATTAGTTATTTTTATTCTTTATTTTAACCGACGGCACGTAGCCGCATCCTTGCGCACCGCTTGGCCACTCCATTTCCTCTTAATTTCTCCCCCTCCCCATCCCATGCGCAAAAGACCCGCACGTAGCCCGCGTCTCCCTCACCCAACACCCTATCTCACGCCTCTCTCTTCTCATTTTTTTCTCTACCTCGCGTGTTGCGCTCCATATCCCCCACGACCTGCGCCCATGCAGGCCCGCTCGACCCATGCCTCGCACGTTTATCCCCTCATACTGCATCCCACTTCACCCCATCTCTTTACCCCTCTCGCACAATCTCACTCTCTCCCTCTCATCGATCGTGCCTCCACACCTTGTGCTGCCATCTGTAACCCCCTTGTGCCCATATTCCCCATGACTTGTGCATGTTCCCCGCTCTCCCTTGCAACCACATATATAAAATACCACTCCACCTCCATCGTTCTTTGTCCTCCAACTTCAAGCGAGAGGGCCAAGGCTTAGGAAAAGCAACATGTGATCGATGTATGCTTCATTTTCCTAGGTGACAACCAGAGCATCACTATCTCCATAGGCAAGATCCAAAGGGGGTGAAGTCCCTTTCGTTGCAACCCTCCCCTCGAAGGTTGCTCGAGCTTCTTCACGACTCACCCCATGAACCGAGGTGACGACGGAGGAAACTCCACCACCATTCCGGTGACCCCAAGTAATCTTCTCTTTTCCTTCTCTCTTCCTTCTCTTTTATCTCCTTCATGTCCCCTAGTATTTTTCATCATCTGTTCTTCCTATCTTCTTCCCTAAATCCACCAATCATCGACAACCACTCCAACCTTACACCGCCACTTGCGAGAACTCCCTACCTTCTGTGTAACTCCCAGAACCTTCCACCTCCTGCTGATCTCCTAGCCATAGCTCAAAGCTCTTCTTCCACGCCCGGAGCTCCCACAACCATTTCTCCATCGTGTGCATCACCTCCACCATCGACAACCATATGAGGACTTCTGCTCCATAGGCCCGTGCCTCAGCCGACACTCCACGGACCTACGCGCCACGCAGCAGACCGCCTCTCCTACTGTACGTTTCCGACCCACCACCTCCGGCCTCGCGTGGTCCCTAACTCCTCGCTGTTGCAGTCACCTGCGGCAATCCTCTCTTCATTGGAACCAACCCTTGCAGTAGCGAGCGCCCCCTCCTCCTTGGATCAACAACCTCCACTCGAGCAACATGCCTCCCTGTGGAGCTCCCTACCACCGCCTCCATGCTCCTCCTGCTACACCACGTCTTTCGGCACCTGCGCTTGTGCACCACCCAGCAGGCTCCCCGTCTCCTCCCCCCATCACGTGAGGAGCACGTAGGGGTGGGGGTCTTTTGCAGATCGCCCCCGTGTTTCTGCATATCACAGGGAAACTCCCGCCAGCTGGATCCCACGTGTTACACGCGTGCATCCGTGGGTTAATTGCAATCAAGTCCTCTGAGGAACCATCAATCACAAAAAGATCCCCGAGATAGGGAGCACGAGCACAACATGTGATTCGTGGGTAAGTTTCAGGTAGAACCCTCCAAGTCATGATAATTGCATCTATTGCATTTTCTTTTATTTTCTCATTTATTCTGTATTGCAATAAGAACATTGTGTTTGTGTCCCTGTTTGAGTCTAAGTTTGGCATCATCTTATCATTTTAAAAATTGTTCTTTATAGAACAACTTTTTCACTATCAAATGGATTTTTATTTGCAATTTTATGAGCAGTGTTTGATTTAATATAATTATTTTTATGGAAAATATCATCTTTTACCCATTGTTTATTCTGAAATTTATATTAAAATAATCCTTGCTCTAAAAATTGAAATAGAATGGCAATAGGTAGATTACAGGTTGTTCTACATTGTGCTCAAATTTCTTCTCATTTGCATGCATATCGAGGTCACAATAAATGAAATGGTGATTTTAGTAATTGATTTTTAAGCAATCACACACTTAGTATTTTGAGGAATTAAAATTATTTTGGATGTCTCTCACATAGCCATATCTAGGATAAAATAATTTCTAAAAAATATTAGTGTTTGATATTTATTAAAATGAATTAACTCGAAATCACCTAGTCTGTATTATTTAATGTATAATTAATTCTTAATTCATCCAAAAATTAAAAAATTATAGTAGCCTAATTTCACCATATTTCACATTCTAACCAAGTTTGAGTATTTTTTGACATAATTTCATTATAATTTGCATTTTAGTCCCCGACCACAGTCAAAATTGCATTTCACTCATTTATTGCATTTAAAATTACGAAAAATTCCTCTTTGAAATCCTAACATCTAGATTGACTAAAAACCATCCTAAGGAGATAGTGGCCTCCCTGAGTTTCCCATGTTAAAAATTTGACTACTAGCTTTAATTGGAGAAATAATTAAATTTGCGATTTTTTTGATTAATCCAAATTTGCCCTACTGCAACAAACAATTTTAACGTTAATTCCCTATGATTAACAAAGGGCATTCAAGGGTTCATCAAAATGGCATCATCGTCTGGGTGGCACGGCTTAGGTTAATTTTTAGAAAATCTTGATTTTAGGTTTTCCACCCCCGGGTAGTCTGACCCCCGGTCCTTTTTGTGCATATTTCTCTGCTTATTTTTCTTCATTTATTTTTCACTTTATTTTATTTTATTTTATTGAGTTTATATCTCTGACCACCATCTTGTTTTGTGCGAGGGACTCAACGCGGTGGAGCAGCCGCTTTGGTGGTCGAACCACTCTGGAGATTCGGAGGCCGGTATTTTCTAGGAAAATAATCGACAGAAGGAATCAAATAAATTTAAGATCGAGTCGAGACGTGATAGTGTGTAGAGTCCTTAGGACTTTATTCTCTGCATTTTATTTTATCACAAACTTTCCAGCGGATTCCATTCGGAATATCACATGTGTACTAAGTCTTGGACATTAATTTGTGGTGTGTCGAGCCTGTTTCACTCTCCGATGAGGGTGGGGGCCCACTTGAGTGACGAAATAAGGATAGGCACCTGGTAGTTTAATTTAAAATTTGTATGTGCCAATCATAGTTTAGGCCACACATCTTGGAAGATATTCACATCTTCAGATATCTTTAATGAGACGTATATAGCAATGTATTATTTAGCCAAATCATACTCAGTTCTTCCCCGCTAATAGTATATTGCTTAGGTGTGGTTGTCTCGATCTACATCCATTTAGTATAAAGTTTAAAAATTCAATTCTGCATAACGCATGAAGAGTGTTGGCAGTCACTGTAAGTATACCTTCTTCTGACCATGCAACACTATTTCACATTTGCATTCTGATTTCCGACTCCTCTTCTGTTTTACAACTTAGGATTTAAAATGAAATTGGGATTGAATAGTAGATGTGTTTTTATGTTCAGATTAAATTTCAAGTGACAACATAACTTAAAATTGGGATAGAATTGAGCAGGTAGATTAAACAAAATTGGAATAAAAAGAACCTTATTTTACGGGTGCATAAAGCCCTCATTGTCTGATTTACCTGAAGGTGAGAGAGAGAGAGACGACACTTGGATAGAGCCAAAGCCATGATTTCATATAAACTACTGGTTCAAAAAAATGATTAGCCACTTTTCATTGAGGAACTACGAGTAGCCGGTAAATGGTTCGGATGAGTAGAGTGGGAGGTTTAGAGAACATCGTGTAAGGATCCGTCCTCAAGTAATGGGTAGTTGTATTTATACGATCCGCACTTACTCCTATACTGGCTAAAAGTGGGTGCAACTATTCGTAAGAATCAGGGACAGTCTGTAGGGAAGTACATGCAACTAACAACTCATTAATTTTTCAAGACTTGCATTTGTCACCAATTAACATTGATAAGATAATTCGGTCGAACCTTTACGCCCCTCACGTGTTGAGTTGGTGAATTTGAGGGTTTTGCATGCTGTTTGTAATGTGTGAGTCTACTCCGTACATTTACGTGCACTATAGACTAGCACCTCATTGAATACTATGCTCTCATCGGTTCTTTTTGCCATGGAAGATGACTAACTGGGCGATATTTATTCGAGCTTCATGAATCTCTCATTGAACCCTTCAAGAAGTATGTCTTCAGAGGGCCAAGCTTAATATGGGCCAACCTAGACTCATGCCCCTCTTGAGTTCGGGATCTCCCACTCTCGGCATGGTCACTCTCAAACCATCCCCTTTCTCTCTTCCCATCTCACCGAGGAAGACCTTCGCCTCAGTGAGAATACTTTCATTCCTAAATCCTCTATTATTCAAGACCACATTGTTGACCCAAGACTTCAAGAATATTCAAGTAAAGTGCCTCAGAAAAAGAAATAAGAGGAATAAGAACACCCAAAAGGACCCTATGAGGATGATACTTGCCCAATTAGATGCATCTGAGTAGCAACAAGCCTTACGTCGAGCTCAGATAGGACAACTCAATGTTGAGATCGAACGTCCAATGGATGCTTGACAAACTATAGTTCTTGAACCTGCTGCCACACTTTAATGGGAATGCTTCTGAGGAACCTTATGCATTCCTAAGGGACTTCGAGCTCGTCTGCGCTAACCTTAGGCATCCTAGGGTTAGCCATGATTATATTAGGCTCACAAACCTTCCATTTGCATCAGGTGTCAAAGCTGACTCAGCTTTTCATGCACTGTGCTAGTTTAGCGAGAAATGGTCTAATCATTATTAATCAAATTACAATAAGTTCAACCAGGTTGAGCGTATGCTTCAGATGCAAAAATATTCTCCTTTTCCCCTGTACGGGCCATCAATCTCCCGCTATTTTTTTCTCAGCAGCAGTTGGTCTAATCAATTTCATAGCTGCATGTTCGTCTCTATATCTAAGGTTCATAGGCGCATTTCCGGGTGTTGGCTTGTCCACCCAGATAGAGAACCTCCAGATCAGAAAATCCAGGAATGCATCAAGCTCCGCCTCATATTGAAATAAGATTCCTGGCTAGTACCAATACTATCAAACAGCACAACATGCACTAGAATCAAAAATCAACAGACAGTGAGAAATTTAAGAGTAATTCGAGAGGAAGCAATGCCTTCATCAAGGAGAAGACCTTCACCAACTGCTCTTTCAGCATCCCTGACATTTCGACATCGAGCGTCGCGGCATCGAACTGATTGACCCTCGATATCGAGATGGATATGGGCTCCTGATCCATAAATCATGAACAAAGCCTCAAAACAAGCAAGAACACCTCGGATTGTGCTTCCAAGACATCAATCCGGACATAAAACTCGCCTTTACGATCCCACTAAAGAAAGAACTGATTTTTAAGCAGACTAACATCGGAAAAAATGGTGGAGGGCTCGAACCCGAGAGGATTCCGTGAAAGATTGCCATCTGGGGAGCAGCCTAAGTGGGAATCGACCCACGCATCTTCACTTGGGGGATCCACGAAGAATGAGGAGGAGGAGGGGTTGAAGATTTGTGATTCTTGACTATCAAAGACTGGAAAGTGGAGATTGGAGAAAGGGGAGAAGGTTAGGGCATCGTAATGGGAGGGGAAGAGTTTCGTCTGTGGCCGGAGGAATCGGTGTATCCCAAACAGGCCTTAAATAAGGTTAGGGTAAGGTTATAAACTTATTGTCGTAATTTTTTATTTACTATAGATAACCCGTCTCTAAGGGTTCGTTTGGTTGCAGGGTTGGGAAAGGTTGGGTTGGGTTGGGGTACCCCTGTGAATAGTAAACTGTGAGAAGGATTGTGATGTTTGGATGGAGGGGTACCCCGGGTTGGGCCAACCCAACACTGCCCAACCCTGCAACCAAACGGAGCCTAAAAGATACGAGGAGGTCTTCCAAAGCTACATCTAGAAAAGGCAACTCTTAAATATGTGACTTTTGGCCAGAATAAAAAAAACAGCTCTTCTCCGAGCAAAGTTGTTTTTTTAGGAAGTATAAAATTATTTAACTAAAATTAATGATCCACGTGATATAACACAGTTCGATAACATATGGTTCATATATTAGTTGGACAAAATGTTCATATACAGCGTGAGAATTCGTAAAGGGGATGAACCACAAAATTTAATCAACAACCCAAGTCAGAAAAGAGATATGTACATACAAAGTTCATATAGAAGTGACATACATGTCTTATATTACAATAAAAATATCACATATATGGATCTAGCCTTTACACTCCGTTCTCCATTTGCATTGCAACTTGGCCGCTCTCATTGGTCATTGATGTCTCGGGTATGCTTGGCTCAAATCCATGAAGTTGGTTGTACCAATCGGTATCAGCAATGTGTCTCATATTCGTCTCTTTAATTCCGCTGAAGTCGGATGGGAGGGGTGAGTGATGCAGAGGTCTTGCATGTGTACCTACTGGTAGATCTAATAACTTAATCCAAAAAATCTAAGGTACTTGATAGTTACCGGAAGCCATCGCAACGGAACTGAAGTGATGAAGATAAGATTTCCTTCTCCTTCACAAATCTTGCTCGGTATGCTTGAGTAATGGATTCCCTCACATTCCTTAGTTGAGAGGGAGGGAACTCGGTCCATATTTATAAAATATGATGGTTACCTATCCATTAAGATAATCACCAAAGTAATCACCCAAATGATGCACCCTTTCATAATTAATTATGAGCCATAAAATAAGAAATAAAAAAATATTGACAACTACCATATATGGTAGTTGCATAATGGAATTTCTTACATTCTCCCACGTGGCTCGTGTAACAAATTTGTTGCTTTACATTTGTCTAGTTAAACTCCATTAGTATGAATCTTGACGGTAGATATCTTTCAAGCATGTATATCCTTCCAAGCATTACAGTACTAATAGTTTATTCAACGTGACAAATCTTTATGAGATAATATCCATATATTAACACATGTCCTTTCTTTATGTATGTTCATTAAATGGACGCTACCAGAATATAGTATACAGTAAACAAAAAGATCATTATACCAAAACATAAGGTCTATACACATGGATGTATTGATATTATTACAACGTACTACACATGCCCATCTCAGTTACATGATTGATGAATACACTAGGCGGCAAATCATTTGTCATAGGACATGCAATCATGTACTTAGTACATATGTGTTCAATCAATACTTGATGATCTCTAACTTTTTATTTAACAACAAGATATTTAATATCGATTCTCATTCTGGCATACATATACTTATTGTTGTTAGCAAAAAATACGGCTGCATAATTACCACGATAAATCTTTAATGGTCTTGAGATCGAATCCACTATCTTGAGACCCGTAATGAAATTCTTTAGTCAAAGTACTTGTATGACGCGCTACGAATTCGGCTCCCATGGTACTTGATGTGACAAGTGTTTGCTTCACACTTCTCCATGAAATAACACCTCTAGCAAGCAGAAAAATGTACCTAGAGGTAGATTTTTTATCATCCTCACTACTTGTGTGATCCGAATCTGAATAGCCAATGACTTCTAAGGAATCTGAATGCTGGTAGATTAGCATAAAATCATTAGTTCCTTGCAAATATTGCAAGACCTTATTTACCGCTATCCAATAGTCCATGTCAGGATTACTTTGATATCTATCCAGCATTCTAATTGCAAAATATATATATGTGGTCTAGTGCATGTTTGGGCATACATTAGACTCCCAAGGATAAATGTATATGGACTGTTCTTCATCCGTTCTTTTTCTAAATTATTTTAGGGACATTTGAATGTAAAAAACTTATCTCCTTTTACCATAGGTGCTGGAGTAGGAGAACAATATCTCATCACAAACCTCTCCAACAATTTTTCAATATAGACCTTTTGAGACAATACAAGTACTCTCTGAGATATGTCTCTATGAATTTCAATACCAATGACATATTTAGCATCACCTCATATCTTTCATTTCAAAATTATTAGTAAAAAATATCTTTGTATCTCGCAACATCCCAAGTTCGTCACAAGCAAGTAAAATATCATCTACATATAGGACTAGATTAGCATATTTACTCACAGTCGTCTTAAAATATATACAATTATCAACAATGTTCTCAATAAACCAAATGAAGTTATTGCATTATTGAACTTAATGCACCATTGACGAGATGCTTGTTTTAGTCTATATATAAACTTCCTTAATTTACAAACCAAATGCATGCTATTATCTAAAATAAAACCCTCGTGTTGTCGCATGTAAATATGTTCATCCAAATCTCCATTAAGAAAGATTGTTTCCACGTTCATTTGGTGTAACTCTATAACATAATGAGACACTAATGCCCTGATTATTCGTAATGAGTCCTTTCGTGATACAGGAGCTAAAGTCTCATGATAATCTATTCCCTCCCTTTGAGTGAAACCTTTAGCCACAAGTCTGGCCTTATATCTCTCAATGTTGCGTAATGAATCTTTCTTAGTTTTAAAGACCCATTTGTAACCAATAGATTTCGCTCCTTTGGGTATTTCTACCAAGTCTCATACTTAGTTTGCACTCATAGAATCCATCTCCTCCCTCGTGACATTATACCATTTAGTAGAGTTAATTCCACTCATGGCTTGTGAAAATGAATTTGGATACTCCAAAGTTCCCATATCGTAATCACATTCTTTTAGGTATGTTATAAAATCTGATGAGATTGTAGATTTTACTATCTGATCAGATCTTGTTGTAACAACACCATGTTGAACAATTGGTGCTACTTCAACTTGATTCTCAGGTAGTGCATGATTCATCATTGATTCAACCAAAGGAATATCTTGGACTTGAGGGACAACAATGTCTTGATGTTTTGACTCGACCAAGATATCATGTTGAATATTTTGCTCCTCCATTTCTAGTGGTATAACAAGATCGGATAATTCTCCAAGTATGATGTTTTTAAATACCATCCCACTCCACTATTCTCGTCATTTTCAAAAATGTGACATTTCTTGATTCTACAATACTCAATTCTCTATTTGGACAATAAAATCTATAACCTTTAGAGCCTTCTGGATAATCAATGAAGTATCGACTTGTAGTCTTCATATCCAATTTTTTTCTCATTGTGTTATAGATTCTAATCTCATCTTGACAACCCCAAACGTGTATGTGTTCCAATCTTGATTTCCATCATTCCAAAGCTCAAATGGAGTGGATGGAACTGCTTTTGATGAACTCTATTCAATATATACAAAGATGTCTCTAGAGATTAACTCCAAAAGGATAATGACAATGAGGAGTTACTCATCATACTTCGAACCATATCTATTAACATGTGATTCCGTCTTCTGACGACACCATTTTAATATGGCTCACCTGGCATTAAAAGATGATGTTCAATGCCTCTATCCTCAAGAAATCACGCAAATGGTCCAACCCTTTGTTCTCCTCCAACATACCTACTATAATACTCACCACATCTGTCTGATCTCACCATTTTTTATTTTCTTTTCTAAATGTATCTCTTCCTTCGTTTGATAGTCCTTAAAAACATTTAAAGCTTCTAATTTATCGGATAATAGATAGAGATACATGTAACGTGAGAAATCATCTATGGATGTGATGAAGCATTTTTACCACTAAAACATTATATAGGAAATAGACCACATATGCTAGTATGTATAATTTTCAAAAGACTAGTACTTCTCCTTGACTCTTTAGCGTATTTATTGGTATGTTTTCCATTAATACATTCCGCACAAACACTAGAATCGAAAAAATCTAAAACATCAATACTCAATCATTTGCTAATTTCTTGATCATTTTAACAAAGATGTGACCTAGTCTTTTATGCTAAAACATTGATGATCGATCGCTAATGTTTTTCGTTTTTTACCAACAACATTGCAAACAAAGAGATTGCTTTCAAAACACGAATCGAAATGCATTTTGTACATATTATCAACCAATTCACATGCGCCAATTAACTTATAGATTTTGAACATTTGGGAAAGCAGTTTATCAAATAGAATTGTGTATCCAAGCTTACAAAGCTTAGTATAGAAATCAAATTTCTAGAAAATTTGGGAACATAAAATATTTTCCAAATCAAGAACATAGCTAAGTTGTAAAGTTAGTCTTTGCCTTCCAATCGCTTCTACATTTGAAGACACGTAATTTCCCATAAATACGCTTTGCTCATTTTTCGTTGGTCTCCTTGTGCTCATAAAGCCCTGCATGGAGTTGGAAATATATATTAAAGTTTCAGAGTCAATCTACCAAGTATTAGAAGGAACATTAATGGAGTTAGATTCATGACACACATGGCATCGATGTATACCTTTCTTGACGAGCTATTCCTTAAACTTGATGCATTCTTTTTTAACATGCCCATATTTCTTACAAACGGATCACTCTGCTTTCTTAAATTCGTTCGGATTTTTTTCTTCTGAATGTTTCATCACCCCTTTCCATTTATTCGCTTTCCTACCAGTAACCAAATGGGAACTCTCAACCTTCTCTCGCCTGAGCCTATTTTCCTCTTGTACATACATTACTAATAACTCATTTAGAGTCCACTGATCCTTACGTGTGTTGTGTGAAATATTAAATGGCCTATATTGAGAAGGTAAAGTATTGAGAATTAAATGAACAATTAAAGGCTCAGAGATATCAAGTTTAAGTACTTTAAGTTGAGCAACAATGCTGCTCATTTCCATTATATGCTCTCTTATCCCAGTGCAACCATTATACTTTATAGAAGATAAATTTATTAGGAGTATGCTTGCCATAGCCTTTTCTGAAGTTTTGAGCTATTTTTCAACCGCTTCTAAAAACTCCTTTGCAGCCTTACATTCATGAATTGAACCCCTGGTATTTTTTGTTATGTTTATTTGCATGTCAATTAAATTTAATCGGTTAGATTTCTCCCACCGTTCATACAAATCCTTTATGTCTTGGCTACTTTCCTCCATAGGCTTCGTTGGTTCCTCAACGCGAAGTGCATAGTTAAGGTCCATACATCCTAAAGCAAGAAGAATAGAAAAATTATTCCCACGTAGAATCGAAACAGAATTCAAGACATTGAATTGAGTAGACATGAAATCTGAACTATTTGCAGTAAATTCATAACAAGACTACTACAATAAGTAATAACTCAAGCATAAAACTTAATCTAAAATTCTAACTTATTTAAAATTTCGAGAAATCAATGTACAATCATTACAAGACTTGTTGTGGCTAAAGAATTGTTATATACAATTGGATTTCTTAATAAACGAGATAAATAAATTTCTTAATAAACGAAGAATGCACATATCTCTCGTACAACCTCCGATCTAGGTCTACTCACTTTTAAATAAATACACATTCACATACCTTTAAAATGAGACCAATTTCATTTAAATCGGAGCTCGTATGCAAAACTTGGGTTTTGGGACCCCATTGTACACTATATGTATATATATTTGTACCCTTGTATTTTAATACTTATTTGATCTCATTTTCATTTTTGGTCAACATAAAACTTGTAGATATCATCGAGATCTACAACTTTCATGTTTTGAGTTTTTCCAAATTCACCATCTTCTCTCCCTTATCTCACATTTCTTTCAGCCATTCAGATCAGGCCACGTGGCGCCCTCAGGTTGCGCCACGCGAGCCTCTCATAACGCGCCACGCACCCATCTTTCTCCACTGTCCGATGGCACCTTCTCCTTCTAAATCCCAACCATCCACTCTGCATCAAACCTTGACCACCCGATCAAGGCCCAGATCGCATGTGGGCCGCTTACCTCTACCTTACTCTCCTGCAGCCATGTGTCGCGCTAACGATTGCTGGATTGTAGCCCCGATGACCTCATCCCAGCCGTTCACTTCCGCTCAATCCATCACCCTTCGATCCTGCACCATCTCCCATCTCCATCGTATGTTAGCGCCCGCATCTACGCCCGCCACATGTTGCGCCCCTAACCCTTCGATTACACCTCTCCGATCTGATCCAGGCCACTCATTAGCGCCTCAATCTGGGTCGTTGGATCACGACATCCAACGGTCCAGCGATCGTCTTCCGCCTCCAGCTCACGCACGTCGCCCACCTCGCAACGCCTTCTCCCCCTTCCTATTTTTGCACCACTACAACCACCATCGACACCCATCGACACCACCACGACGTAGCCCTGACATCCCTCATCCTCGCAAGAACCCACAACCACCATGATCCCCTTCCTCATCGCTCCACGGACCCCACGAACACCACGCCTCCATCGCCTGAACCTCCATCTCCTTCCTATAAATACCCTGCCTTCGACCACTTTCGACCCTATCCGCCATAGCAGGAGGCATCCCCTAGCTCTACTCTCCTCATCGGTGATAGTGATTGGGCACGACATCGAGCGACGGTGGTCGACTACCTCCGGCGAGGTCCGCGGCATGCCTCCGCCGTGTAGCAGCTATTCCAACGAGCTGCTCGAGCTCGGGATGCTTCGGCCCTTGAGCGAAGACCAGGAAGCTCTTCTCTGAGCTTCTGACCCCAGGTAGATTCCTCCATCCTCCTCCGATCATTCTCCTTCTTTCCTCACATTTTTCCTCTAAATTAATTCCGCTTCGCCTCGCATCTTTACACCCCTCCGACATCCCTTGAGCTATGCCTTGGAGCTACCATCTTCGCGCACCATTCCATTCCCTCCGACTTCACCTCGTAACTCCCTCCGACCAAGGCTCCGCCTTTACGGCGGAGCAAGTCACCGGACCACCTTCACTTAGCTCCAGGCTGCCCACTGCACTCGCACTCACATCACGAGCACATTACGCACGCTCCCTTGCACAGACTAACCCTGCAGGTGCCATTCTCTTCATTGGCCGGAATCTCCACCGGAGCTGCATCAAGCTTCGTCGCGACCGACATCCAGACCTCCCCAGCCTCATCTAGGACCTCTAGCGTCTCCCTTACATCTCCACGAACATTCTGAGCAATCCAGGAACCACCAGTGAGCTACACCAAGCATGAGAGAAGGAGTCAGAGCCAGGAGAGCATCACCGGAGCCCCGCCAAGTCCCCCGCAGGAGGCGGCAGACCAGATGAACACGACGTACAGCTACCATCGGATCACCTTGATCCGACGGTCCTGATCACGCCACGCCTCCTGCATCCTGTCCCCGTTGGATTAGGGGGATCCAACGACCACAACTCTGCCACGTCGCCCGCTTCATCAAGCGCCAACAACCGTCCGATCTCACAAGGATATGACGCCTCCTGATCATGCCATGTCGACTTCATCAGCACCGTTAGATCCTCTTGATCAGACGATCCATAGGTGCGCCACGCCAGCAGCTCCAGTCGCCGTTGAATGCACCTTGATCCAGCGGCCTACACCGCACCACGTTGCGAGATTCGAGCCTCTTCCCCGACCCTAGGCTCGGAGCACCCGAAGCTGACCCGAAGCAGGCCCGAGCCTCCAACACGTCCGAGCCTCCTTCCAAGCCTTTGAAATCTCCCGAGCCTACCCCCCTCACGTATCTCTCATGTGAGGGCTGGATAAATTACACAGAGGTCCCTTCAACATTCAGATATTATAAATTGGTCTCTGACAGGCGCGTCACGCGAGGAGCGCGTGTATTTATGGGAATTTTGCATCCACCCCTCTGCATTGTAGGTAATTGCATTTAAGTCCCTGTCAACACGTTTTATTTAAGTAACTTTTATTTTCTGTATTTGCAATTTGGTCTCTGTCTTTGCACGCATATATAGGTGTCCATTTATCATCATTTTTAAATTCCAAAAAATGCATGTTGTAGCTTAACTTGTCCTCTATCTTGTGTGATACTTGTTTTATTTTTGTGAGTCATCTGGAATTTAATAATATTAAATTGGTGAAATTTTCTATATTTTGCCCACGGTGTGCTTTTTAATTCATATTAAATTCCTTGTTATTCTAAAAACCACCATAAAATCACATTAGACCTAGGATAAAGTACTCTACATTGTGCTAAAAAATCATTGCATTTGCATGCATCACGAGGCCTGAATAAATCAACTAGTAATTTACTTACTTGATTTTAAATAGTTCTAATTCACATAGAATTTTAGGTCTATTAATTTTCTTGGATTCATCATACTTAGATCCATCTAGGATAATTCTTATATCTGAAAATAATGTGTTTTGGTATTTATTAAAATTAATTTTGTAAAAATCATCATGTATTCATCTTTAATGCATTATAAATTCATTTAGAGTCGAAAAATTCCAAAAAATGTAGACACCTAGGTTCATAACATTCCATCATCTGGTCAAGTTTCATAATTTTTGGACTTCATTTGATCATCTTTCTGATTTTAATTGTAAAATTGGCCTGAAATTGCATTGTTTCTTTCGTTAATTGTATAAAATTTCTAAAAATGACCAAAAATATTCTTCTGAAAATCTAATCTCTGAATTCACTTAAAAATCCACCTTAGGAGACAGCTGACTCCCTGAGATCGACTTACATTCATGAATTGAACCCCTGGTATTTTTTGTTATGTTTATTTGCATGTCAATTAAATTTAATCGGTTAGATTTCTCCCACCGTTCATACAAATCCTTTATGTCTTGGCTACTTTCCTCCATAGGCTTCGTTGGTTCCTCAACGCGAAGTGCATAGTTAAGGTCCATACATCCTAAAGCAAGAAGAATAGAAAAATTATTCCCACGTAGAATCGAAACAGAATTCAAGACATTGAATTGAGTAGACATGAAATCTGAACTATTTGCAGTAAATTCATAACAAGACTACTACAATAAGTAATAACTCAAGCATAAAACTTAATCTAAAATTCTAACTTATTTAAAATTTCGAGAAATCAATGTACAATCATTACAAGACTTATCGTGGCTAAAGAATTGTTATATACAATTGAATTTCTTAATAAACGAGACAAATAAATTTCTTAATAAACGAAGAATGCACATATCTCTCGTACAACCTCCGATCTAGGTCTACTCACTTTTAAATCAATACACATTCACATACCTTTAAAATGAGACCAATTTCATTTAAATCGGAGCTCGTATGCAAAACTTGGGTTTTGGGACCCCATTGTACACTATATGTATATATATTTGTACCCTTGTATTTTAATACTTATTTGATCTCATTTTCATTTTTGGTCAACATAAAACTTGTAGATATCATCGAGATCTACAACTTTCATGTTTTGAGTTTTTCCAAATTCAGCCATCTTCTCTCCCTTATCTCACATTTCTTTCAGCCATTCAGATCAGGCCACGTGGCGCCCTCTGGTTGCGCCACGCGAGCCTCTCATAACGCGCCACGCACCCATCTTTCTCCACTGTCCGATGGCACCTTCTCCTTCTAAATCCCAACCATCCACTCTGCATCAAACCTTGACCACCCGATCAAGGCCCAGATCGCATGTGGGCCGCTCACCTCTGCCTTACTCTCCTGCAGCCATGTGTCGCGCTAACGATTGCTGGATTGTAGCCCCGATGACCTCATCCCAGCCGTTCACTTCCGCTCAATCCATCACCCTTCGATCCTGCACCATCTCCCATCTCCATCGTATGTTAGCGCCTGCATCTACGCCCGCCACATGTTGCGCCCCTAACCCTTCGATTACACCTCTCCGATCTGATCCAGGCCACTCATTAGCGCCTCAATCTGGGTCGTTGGATCACAACATCCAACGGTCCAGCGATCGTCTTCCGCCTCCAGCTCACACACGTTGCCCACCTCGCAACGCCTTCTCCCCCTTCCTATTTTTGCACCACTACAACCACCATCGACACCCATCGACACCACCACGACGTAGCCCTGACATCCCTCATCCTCGCAAGAACCCACAACCACCATGATCCCCTTCCTCATCGCTCCACGGACCCCACGAACACCACGCCTCCATCGCCTGAACCTCCATCTCCTTCCTATAAATACCCTGCCTTCGACCACTTTCGACCCTATCCGCCATAGCAAGAGGCATCCCCTAGCTCTACTCTCCTCATCGGTGATAGCGATTGGGAACGACATCGAGCGACGGTGGTCGACTACCTCCGGCGAGATCCGCGGCACGCCTCCGCCGTGTAGCAGCTATTCTAACGAGCTGCTCGAGCTCGGGATGCTTCGGCCCTTGAGCGAAGACCAGGAAGCTCTTCTCCGAGCTTCTGACCCCAGGTAGATTCCTCCATCCTCCTCCGATCATTCTCCTTCTTTCCTCATATTTTTCCTCTAAATTAATTCCGCTTCGCCTCGCATCTTTACACCCCTCCGACATCCCTTGAGCTATGCCTTGGAGCTACCATCTTTGCGCACCATTCCATTCCCTCCGACTTCACCTCGTAACTCCCTCTGACCAAGGCTCCGCCTTTACGGCGGAGCAAGTCACCGGACCACCTTCACTTAGCTCCAGGCTGCCCACTGCACTCGCACTCACATCACGAGCACATTACGCACGCTCCCTTGCACAGACTAACCATGCAGGTGCCATTCTCTTCATTGGCTGGAATCTCCACCGGAGCTGCATCAAGCTTCGTCGCGACCGACATCCAGACCTCCCCAGCCTCATCTAGGACCTCTAGCGTCTCCCTTACATCTCCACGAACATTCTGAGCAATCCAGGAACCACCAGTGAGCTACACCAAGCATGAGAGAAGGAGTCGGAGCCAGGAGAGCATCACCGGAGCCCCGCCAAGTCCCCCGCAGGAGGCGGCAGACCAGATGAACACGACGTACAGCTACCATCGGATCACCTTGATCCGACGGTCCTGATCACGCCACGCCTCCTACATCCTGTCCCCGTTGGATTAGGGGGATCTAACGACCACAACTCTGCCACGTCGCCCGCTTCATCAAGCGCCAACAACCGTCCGATCTCACAAGGATATGACGCCTCCTGATCACGCCATGTCGACTTCATCAGCACCGTTAGATCCTCTTGATCAGACGATCCATAGGTGCGCCACGCCAGCAGCTCCAGCCGCCGTTGGATGCACCTTGATCCAGCGGCCTACACCGCACCACGTTGCGAGCTCTGAGCCTCTTCCCCGACCCTAGGCTCGGAGCACCCGAAGCTGACCCGAAGCAGGCCCGAGCCTCCAACACGTCCGAGCCTCCTTCCAAGCCTTTGAAATCTCCCGAGCCTACCCCCCTTACGTATCTCTCATGTGAGGGCTGGATAAATTACACAGAGGTCCCTTCAACATTCAGATATTATAAATTGGTCCCTGCCAGGCGCGTCACGCGAGGAGCGCGTGTATTTATGGGAATTTTGCATCCACCCCTCTGCATTGTAGGTAATTGCATTTAAGTCCCTGTCAGCACGTTTTATTTAAGTAACTTTTATTTTCTGTATTTGCAATTTGGTCTCTGTCTTTGCACGCATATATAGGTGTCCATTTATCATCATTTTTAAATTCCAAAAAGTACATGTTGTAGCTTAACTTGTCCTCTATCTTGTGTGATACTTGTTTTATTTTTGTGAGTCATCTGGAATTTAATAATATTAAATTGGTGAAATTTTCTATATTTTGCCCACGGTGTGCTTTTTAATTCATATTAAATTCCTTGTTATTCTAAAAACCACCATAAAATCACATTAGACCTAGGATAAAGTACTCTACATTGTGCTAAAAAATCATGGCATTTGCATGCATCACGAGGCCTGAATAAATCAACTAGTAATTTACTTACTTGATTTTTAATAGTTCTAATTCACATAGAATTTTAGGTCTATTAATTTTCTTGGATTCATCATACTTAGATCCATCTAGGATAATTCTTATATCTGAAAATAATGTGTTTTGGTATTTATTAAAATTAATTTTGTAAAAATCATCATGTATTCATCTTTAATGCATTATAAATTCATTTAGAGTCGAAAAATTCCAAAAAATGTAGACACCTAGGTTCATAACATTCCATCATCTGGTCAAGTTTCATAATTTTTGGACTTCATTTGATCATCTTTCTGATTTTAATTGTAAAATTGGCCTGAAATTGCATTGTTTCTTTCGTTAATTGCATAAAATTTCTAAAAATGACAAAAAATATTCTTCTGAAAATCTAATCTCTGAATTCACTTAAAAATCCACCTTAGGAGACAGCTGACTCCCTGAGATCGACCTTGGGCTTTCCCAAGTAAAATAAATCTATCGCTCACATTTAATTGAATATTAATTGAAGCGGTTTTTGACGAAGTCTCGATTACCCGATTGCAACAAACTTAACATTTAATCTGATCGTTAATTTGATTGAACTAACAAGGGTAGTCGAGGTTCTCTTCAAAATGGCGTCGTTGCCGGGGAGGCACGACTTAGGTTAATTTTTCAGAAATTTTGAGTGTTTGATTTTCCACCCCCGGGTAGTCTGGTTCCCGGCTTTTCTTGTTAATATTTCTCTGTCATTTATTTTTGTGTATTTTGCGTCGTCCTTTATCTGACCTCAACTTATTTTTCGTGCTACGAGGAGTCGAAGGCGCTTCGAGGAGCTTGCATTTAAATATTTTGAGTGATTGTGAGGACTTGTAATTGTTGTCATTTTCATTATTTTTGTATTTTTCCAGCGGTTCCCATATGGATTCTCGTGCGTTTAAAGATAGTGGAAACGTGTCCTCGTGTGATGTGTGGATTGCTTTTTCATAGATTAGGCTTGCACTTGCGACTCTTAGAGCTACTTTAGGATTTGCTTGTTCTCATAAAAATCTAGGACCACACTTCACACATAAAAGACACACTTAGACCGCAGATCTAGCCAAATTTAATCTGTGCTTCACTCGCTAATAGAAATACCTGTCTAGGAGCGGATTTTATCATCTGCATTTGCATATAGTGTAAAGTTTACAATTCTATTCTGCATCCTACATAAAAGCGAAGGGATCACAGTAAGTCTTCTTTACTTTGCATACCATCATCGTTTTATCGTGGATCGGCTTTTATCAACTCCTTTCTCTTGGTTTTTCAAACTTTGAAAAAAAAGAAAATTGGGACTGGACGATAGACATGCTTTGTGGTTGGACTAAATCAGTGATAACCTAACTTAAAACTGAGACTATTTAACAAAATTGACCCAAAAAATCAATAAAATCAGAAATCTTGCTTGCGTGAAATTAACCCCGACCTTGTTTTCAAGCTGAATGAGGGTACTAGAGTGTGAGCACCCTAGGGCAGAGTCAAAAATCCCTGCCTTCCATATCGCGTACCCCCGATCTGAGCAAATATCACCGGCTGAGCTTTGGGTTCAACTGACCAGCGCCAAGTACCCCCCGCCTACTCCGGTAGGTAGAGAGGGGCAAAATTGCGGTGCACTGTGACAAGTTACTAGTATCCTCTGCCTGCTCTGGCAGGTAGATAGTTGCGAATTAGAGCCTTGTCAGCCTCTGCTTACTCTGTAGGTAGATAGGGGGCAAGTCCTTGAACTTTCGGCTGGTGATAGGAGCGGAGAAAGGAAGGGCGTTGGTATCTTAGGCGACAGGTTAAACAGGGGAGACGCATCCGGCTTTTAGCTAACTCCCCTATAGGCCGCGTAACCTTTGCTACTTATCTGAGTAATTCACACTTAAAATCAACCAGATTAATTGGACTCGGTTTCGAGTCCTTCACTGTGTTGAGTGTGAAAAATATGGTTTGGATTCAATTGCTTGCTTCAGGTAGGAGTAAAATCCTATCTTACACTTAGAATCCTCGTTTCTTCTTCTCGCCATCCAAGATGACTAACTGGGGGGATATCTACTCCTGATTCTCTAATCTTTCTTCGAGCCCCCCACAAAGCTCATCTTCATCAGTCCAAGCGCAACTTGGGCCAAACCGAGCTCATGACCCTCTTGAGGTCGGGATCCCTCAACCCCAGGGTGGTTACTCTCAAACCAACCATTTTCTCTCCTCTGATCTCACCGAGGAAGACCATCACCTCAGTAAGAATCCCTTCCTTGATATGTTCTCTAACCAAGGCCATCTTCTTTACCCAGGCAAAGAGGACAAGATGCCTCTGAAGAAACACCCTGATAAAGAGGAACCCAGAGATGATCCCTTGCACCAAATCCTGGCCCGACTAACTAGAGCCGAGCAACTAAATGCTGATCTGATGGCAAGAATGGGACATGTGATTGAGGCTGAAGGAATTGATCGGCCCATGGTATACGCCTACAATCCCACAGAGAATGAAATACATAGCTGGCTAGTACCTGAGGTCCCCCCTAAAGCGTTCGAGCTGAAACCCCACTTTCCGAGCCTGCTGCCGAAGTTTAATGGAAACACCAACGAAGAACCATATGCCTTCCTTAGAGACTTCGAGCTGCTTTGCAACAACCTTAGTCACTCTAGTGTTGGGCAAGATTATATCAGGCTGAAGGGCACCCCCGTTTGACTTAAGAGATAAGGCCGCACATTGGCTGAAAAATCTCGGTGTGAGATGTACGACCTTGATGCAATTCAACGACCTTTTATTGAAAAGTTCTACCCATTCAGAAGGACTAACCAGATGAGAACCAAGATCGCGAGTTTCTCCCAAGGACCCAATGAACCATTCCATGAAGCCTGGGACGGATTCAATGACTTAACACAGAAATGCCCTTGCCACAACATTACGAAAGCGATCCTAGTCCAGACATTGTTCTGTGGCATGACCCTAGAGATGCAGGGGTTAGTGAGTGCCGCATGTAGAGGAAGCTATCTGAACAAGAATGAAGACGCAGTATGGAAGATCATGGAGTAAATGACAGAAACAAGCAGATCTCAGGCCACCAGGGCCTATCAGTTGTCTCCCTCAAACCTATCCAACGAGACAACTAGGAGGACTGTAGCAGATCTGACGGACGACCACATCCCCAACATGGGGATAATAGCTGACAAATTAACCATGGTCGAGCAGATTCACAAGAGGGTCACTGACCTTGAGGCACTCTCGCGATTGCCAAAACAAGTGGAGGAACTGACTGAGAAGGTAGCCAAGATACGGCTACCTGCCCCTTCTGCACTACTTGTACCTGTACACCGAGTTCATCTTGTAAAGGAACATGCATCGGGGCCTCAGAGTAGCTGGGTAGAGGAGCAGACATACACTCAGCAGGACCAACACGCACCCCCGCAAGTGGAGATAGGATACGAGGAGCCTCCGAAGGTGTTTGAGATCAACGATCCGTGGTACAGCCATGACCCCGTCGGCAGACAATCGGGGATAGGGAACGATCAACCATACCGACCTCCCCTAGCTTACCAGGAAAACAGCTCCGTCCCCACACCGCGATTCGTACAATCCCGTCCCGAACAAGGGTACCAGCCTCAGCAGCACCAGCATCAGCACACGTTCCACTCGGGCCAGCAGGGCCCTCCACCACCTTCCCATCAGCAGCAGTACCGGCATGGCCAACATGGCAAATACATGAATTCATCCTCAAGTCGGTATCAACAAGCCCAGCCCGCCAGTGAATTAGAGTCCCTCACCTTGGTGATCCAAACCCTGACTGATAGGGTCCAACAGATTCAGGATGACTACATGGATATGAGAACCGATTTGAATCGTATCTCCCGTACTCAGACCAGCAGATGGCACCAAAGACCCCAATTCCCACCTAGGTTCAGGCCAATCCAAATAGCTTGAATCAAGACCAGAACCGACCACAAGATCATGTATACTATTCAGATAACTCTCTATCTGAACATGAGATCCTTTCGTATGATAATGTCAATCATATGTCCCTCAGAAGCAGAAGGACAATGAATCCGTGATCATACCTGATCGAGCATGGGCACCAGAGGAAGACGCCGCCAAGTCTCTACATGAGGAGAACTTGGAGACAGAGGAGCAGCAGTACCACCACCACCGGCAGAAGAAGAGGACTTCTAAGTCCTCCAAGAAGCAGGAGAACCGCACCAGCAGTGAGTCCGGCGAGACCGATGAAGAGCCCACACCTCCATCTAAGGAGGATGTCCCAGCAGTCGCGGAAGACACATCACCGATTTTGCAGCAGATATTTCCTTTTAGTCAGAGTCAGAGTTAGAGTCAGTTTAAGTGTCAGAGTCATGTACAGAACTCAGTCCCTGATTTCAATGAAAATCTTTCAGTTTCAGAATATGAGTTAGCATCAATAATTCCTTTCCCCCAAGCTCTTATGGGTGGAAAGAAGAAAATCGAAAAATACAAAAAGATGACCCTGAGATGGCAAAATTTTGCAATAAATACATCAAGGTCGCAATCCCTTTTGACAAGTATGTGGATATGACACATGCATTTCAGAAATACCTTAAGGTGAGATGTACACCTACTTGGGCCAGTAGAAAGACCAAAAGCCGTGTTGAGAAACACGTTCTGTCAGTAGCCACTACTTGCGCAATAAAGAATGCGTTTCCAAGGAAACGAAGAGACATGGGTGCACATTATTTGGTGAGTCATATCGATGTCACTGCGTTTGCACGCGCTCTCCTTGACAAAGGATTCTCAATTAACTTGATGCCTACAGCCCTCTATGAGCGGCTTACTCTCGAACCTCTTAGGAAATCTAGGGCCTTACTTCTGTTTGCAGATAAATCAACCAAGAGGTCCCAATGAGAATTAAGGAACGTTGTCATCAAAGTCGAGGGTCAGGAGTACATGGTGGACTTTACCGCCCTTGATATGAAGACCCCTCGCAATTGGAGAGACTCCCAAATCATATTAGGAATGCCCTTCCTCAAAACAGCATGGGCCTTGTTTGATTACAAGATTGGGAAAATCCAGTTCCAAACTCCAGGCGGAGATGAGGAACTTGAGATGGAGCAGACCAGATGGCAGAGACCGGATTCTGAATCCAGCACCGAGTACTCTTCGTCCGAAGCATATTGTATTCATGTAGACACCGTTGGGCCATGGAGACAGAACCCAGCTAGCACCGATGAGTCCCTCTCCTCCGGAGAAGATCTCGTGCATGAGCCAGTTTGCGAGATCCTTAGAAATGGGTGCAGCACAGAATATGCATCCCCCTACATCTTCGATGACTTAGAGGCCCAGCTGGGCCTGTCGGTCCTTCCCTCTTTAGGACAATCTGAAGATGAAGATGATGAGTCGGATGTGGCTTTTGCCGATTGCTTGGAAACCTTTGACGATCCGACTCCAGAGACGAATGAGTTGGTAGCAGCAATTTCACGGACATATCCAACCACTACCAGCGTAGAGCCAGATTCGATTGAGCCAGACTTCCTTGATGATCACGCATTACCTGAGCTCAAACCTTTACCCACAACGCTTAAGTATGCCTTCCTTGCAGGACATGAGAAGAAGTATCCGGTCATCATCAGCTCGCAATCGACCGAGGAGCAGGAATCTCGCTTGCTAGAGATCCTGGAGAAAAAACGCAAGGCGATAGGCTGGAGCATCTCAGATCTCCACAGGATAAATCCTGTTATGTGTTCGCACCATATCTACTTGGAGAATGAGGCTAAACCCTCTCGTGAATTCCAACGTCGGTTGAATCCAAATTTACGAGAGATAGTGAAGAAGGAGATTGAGAAATGGTGCGAAGCGGATTTTATTTATCCCGTCTCCGACTCCAAATGGGTGACTCCAATCCATGTTGTCCCAAAAAAGTCGGGAATTCAGATGACCACCAATGAAGACGGAGAGGAGATCGAGACATGATTACCCACGTCGTGGCGCGTCTGTGTGGATTACAGACGCCTGAATGCGATGACGAAGAATGATAATTTCCCCTTACCATTCACTGATCAGATCTTAGAGAGATTAGTGGGGAAAGAATTCTTCTGCTTTTTAGACGGATTCTCAGGCTACAACCAAGTAGCCATAGCTCATGAGGACCAGGAGAAGACCACGTTTACATGCCCCTTTACCTATGCTTTCAGGCGCATACCCTTTGGGTTATGCAATGCTCCCAATACTTTTCAAAGGTGCATGATTGTTGTATTCACTGAAATGGTCGGCGAATTCCTAGAAGTCTTCATGGATGATTTCTCGGTCCATGACGATTCCTTCGATTCCTATCTTAGGAATCTGGACCGGATCCTCAAGCGATGTTGTGAGGTCAATATGGTGCTCTCCTGGGAGAAAAGTACTTCATGGTGACGGAGGGCATTGTATTGGAGCATGTCATCTCCAAAAGAGGAATGAAGGTTGACCCTTCCAAGGTGGACGTGATCAGAGAACTCCAGCCATCAACCAACGTGAAACAGTTGCGGTCTTTCCTCGGGCATGTTGGATTTTATCGAAGATTTATCAATGATTTCTCTAAGATTGCCCGACTGCTAACTGAGCTTTTAGGCAAGGACATGGAGTTTATTGTCGATCACAAATGTCTTGAAGCCTTTAAGCAATTACAAGGAATGATCATGGACGCCCCGATCTTACAAGCCTCAAATTGGTCTCTATCTTTTGAGATCATGACGGACGCCTCAAACTTTGTTGTTAGGGCTGTGTTAGGACGGAGGAGGGATGGCGTCCCACTCGCCATACACTACACAAGCAAAGTGCTTGATACTACTCAACGTAACTATATAGTTACGGAAAAGGAGATGCTTGCGGTAGTGTTTGCCTTGGATAAATTCAGATCTCACTTAATCGGATCTAAGGTAGTTGTGTTCACAGACCATACAACGCTACGATACTTAATGGAAAAGAAGGATGCGAAGGCGTGCCTTCTTAAGTGGATTCTGCTTATCCAAGAGTTTGATTTGGACATTCATGATAAACCTAGAAAGAAGAACATAGTAGCTGATCACCTCTCCTGTCTCGAGGATCTTAATGCTTCTGAGGATACGCCGATTTGAGACTCCTTCCCTAACAAGTCGATTTTTGTTGTCGACTCACTCCCATGGTACGCCAATATCGTGAACTATCTTGTCTCCAAGAAAGTTCCCGAATATTAGCCCAAGAGCCACATAGACCGACAAAAGTCGGATTCGAGACATTACTACTGGGAGGATCCGATCCTTTTTTTGAAGGATCGGATTGCATCTGGAGACGGTGTATTCCTCAGAAGGAATATCAGAGTGTCCTTTCTTTATGCCACAGTCTGGAGGTAGGAGGACACCACTGCGGGAAGAGGACCGCATGGAAGGTACTTCAATGTGCCTTGTACTGGCCGACTTTGTTTCGCGATGAGATCACCTTTGCGAAGTCGTGCCCAGTATGCCAGCGAATGGGAGGAACCGTTGGTTCCAAGGATGAGATGTCGATGCAGCCTATCATCATTTGTGATGTCTTTGACGCCTGGGGCATCGACTTCATGGGCCCATTCCCTGTTAGCCATGGATTCGAATATATCCTTCTAGCGGTAGACTATCTGTCAAGGTGGGTGGATGCTATCCCAACCCAAGCCGCAGGCAACAGGACTGTCTGTAAATTCATTAGAGATCACATCATCTCCCGGTTCGGGATCCCCAAAATGTTGATATCAGATAGGGGTAGCCACTTTGTAAACAGAGATGTGAAGAAGCTCTTGAAGGATTACTACATCGAACACCGTGTCGCTATGACTTTGCAGTAGTGAACTCTCACCATCAGCAACATCTAGAAAGATTCAGATTGCGATCTTTATATATACCTACCATTCCTGTACATTCTTCCCTCCCTCCCGTGACTCTAATCACTCACCCCAACTTCATGTATTTTCATCTACGACTATACTTAGGATGACCGGATCCTAAGTACAGGGGGGAGAGTCACCTGAGTCCATTCACTGTACATCCTCCATATCACATTGGTCCTCATAACCACTTCCATCCTATAATTAGGCTAACCTGAGCCTAAGTAGATGGGGGACCGATGCCCATCATGTATATTCGTCCACTTACCCTCTCGACCTCGTTCGCCCTGTTTTTGATCTTCTTCCACACTTAGGCTGCCAGAGCCTAAGTATGGGGGGGGGCAGGATGACTTCTATACATTCTTGTTCTTTTGGCTCTCCTACGCTTAGCATGAGCTATGTCTTTTTCCTCGCTTTTCGTGCTCTGAGGACATAGCACACGCTAAGTATAGGGGGACGTGTATATATTACATATATACTTTATCCATAGCTCGTACTTTCATGTATTTTTGTATATATTATACACTAATTACATGATGGGTAAAATGGAGATTTTTTTTTGTAAAATACATGTATACTTGTATATTAACACTTATATAATTGGTATAATACTCTTATAAAACTCTTGTAACGCAGGAGGTATACCAAATTTTTGAAAAAAAATGGGAAAAATAAAAAATCAAAGGCTTCTTATTTACTCTTGCACATCATCTCTTAAAAAGAAAGAAAAAAGTCTTGCATTTCATTCATCTACATAGCATGTCATCTGCATCTCATCTGCATATCTTGCATAGGCAAGGTGAAAAGCTAGTGGGTTCTTAACCAAGTTATGAGTAGATATTGAGGAGGGACTTAATTTGACCTTAATCCACTTAATTTCAGAGGAACCTTATAGGAACTGGAGTTAAGATTTCTCAGGTCAAGTGACTTAATTCTTTGAGTCCGCAAGTCTATGTTCACATGTCATCTTGATTAGTCTAAGTAGAATATCTCGTGCACACGCATGATTATTTTAGACAATGACCTAACTTGGACAAGCACTATGCACGTAGCTCTGCATTGATGAGGTGGTGAGGAGGTATAACCCTTTAGCTTGGAGTAGCACACGGGTGGAAACATCCGTCCTCCTCTAGGGAGGGTAGTGCATCTCAACCTAGTCTGGTGGTGTTGACATCTAAAGACGGGACACTGCGGGTTGCAATAATGCTTCAAAAGAGGGATAGTCTACTGGCTCAAGAGAAAAATTCCTGAGGTACATGCTGCACCTTGTATATAGTTCAAAAAAATGCAAAAACTCCAAAAAAATAAGACAGGTGATAAACCCAAATTTCCAACGGTCGTCTGTTCCACACAAGGCGGGAACACAGAAGTTGCTGCGGTGACCGCTAAGAAATCCGGACTTAATCAATAATTAACCCACAATCAAATCAAACAATGACAAGCAATAGTGGAGTTAAAATTTATTATTAACTCTACATAAAAAGGTGTATAGGTGTAAGTATGTAGAGGTCGAACACAAGGAGCAAGGCAGGATAGATCAAGCAATGATGCACAAAATGTGATGTGATTAGTTGTCTACAAAAATGCAAAAGTTTTTGTGGGTTTTTAATTTTTAATTTTATTTTTTATATTTTTTATTTTTTAATTTTGTATTTTGATTTTTTTTAATTTTCTGATTTTATATTTTCTTTTTATATTTTATATATATTTTTCTTTACAATAATAGACTAGATATATACAATATAAGAAAAGAGGGGATAAGGTATTTATAAAAATAAGTAAAAATGCTCAAAAATTAGGAAATAAAATGTTTTTGGTTTTTTTATATTTTTACAATGTTTTTGTGATTTTTGGGGATTTTTTAGAATATTTTTGGTATTTGTAAAAGTCAAAATAAAAGACAACAATGAATTAACTGCTGACCGAAATCTAAATGGGAATGAAAAATATCAATCAGTAACACAATTTTCTCAAATTAATTTTAAAATGAAGACAATAAAATAGGGAAACTACATAAATTGAGTCTATATTTTTATGAGTTTTCTGTGATTTTTTAGATTTTTTTGAAGTTTTTAGGTATTTTCTAATTTTTTAGGTTTGTTTTAGTGATTTTTGGACAGTAATTAAAAGACACTAAAACAGACCTTAGGTATTTTTTTTGGAATTTTTCAAAAAGATTTGATATTTTTTTGGTATTTTCTAATGCAAACAGTAGCTAAAATGCATGTTTTTGATTTTTAATAAATATTAAAATGCAATAAAAATGCAATGCAAAAATATGGCGTGAATGAGAAATGCAACAGGAGCCTATGGTATTTTTTTGGGAATTTTTCAAGTTAAAATGATGCTTTGAATAAGAAGGGAAAGCAAGTAAAAATACAAGGCCTGGCAGGGGTATAAGTGCAAATAAACAAACATCCATGGGCCAAGTTACAATTTTCACACAAAATATTATATTGAATATTGCAATTAATGGATCAAATATAAAATACAATACCCGCAAGGGTATGCCTGCAAATGACCCACCCACGCGCGTGACTAGCACGCGCCTGGGAAGGGTGTAAATGTAAATTCCAAAAATCTGGGGTCCTTGATGCAAAATAACCAAAAGTTTTACACTTAATATCAAAATTTCTAGACTGAAATGAAATAAGTAAACCCTGAGGGGGTCCTTGCAAAATACCCTTCACCTCACGTGTACTGGTCACGTGAGGTGACATGGCGAGGACCTACTTGCAATAATGGAAAGTTCAGGGGCCTAGGTTTAATAATTTACAAAACTTTTTGAACTACAGATAAATGTTTAAAGACTAAATAGAAATACAAAAATGCGGGGGGTGTCGGATGCAAAATACCCCTCGTTGCGCGTGAACGGACGGTGCGATCTCTCCCACTTAACACGTGTCAGGCTGAGAGCGCGCAATGACGCTTCGTCTGTAACGGCCAGGATTAGAAGATCGGCTAATGATCGAACGACCTGGGCTCGAGCAGATCCAACGACGGCCGTGCGATCTGGGGTTTCGCCTTGATCCAACGGCTCCGAAGACCGGAGCAAGAACATTGGAGGAGCGCCGGTGAGGCGACTTTCTCCGAGCTCTTGCTCCTTCTCCGGTGAAGTTCTGAGCTTCAAAAGACGGCTGGAGACTCCCTGCGGTCTGGGCTATCTCCCAGGGGCTTCAAAAGACCTCGGCGACGGCCGAGGCTCGCGATGGAGGGCGGCGGAGCTGGAGAGCTCCACGGAGCTCCGACGAACTTCAAAAATGCTCCTGGGCTCGAGTCAACGGGCTTTGACCTGCACAAAATTGTGAGAGGACCCAGTGCAAAGTGCCTGGGTCCCGCGGTGGCGAAATGGTGGCGTGACGCGGTGAGGATGAGCTCGGCCGGAGGAGCGCTCCGGCGAGGGTGGTTTGATTGGGTGATTTAATCGATGGAAATGGAAGATCTTTGAGGGCTTTTGATCCCAAGGCTACGGCAAATAGAATGCGAAAGAAAACAAAGGGGAATAGGGCAGCCTCGACGGTGGTGACCGGAGGGAAGGGGGTACCTCGATGGCGGCGAAGGTGGAGGTTGTGGAGCCACCTCAGGCGACGCTCGACCCACCCGAAGGGCTCGAGAGGAAGCTGTCACCTTCTGATGAATCTCCATTTCATCACCTTTATTCTATCATTTTGGCCTTAAAAACCCCAGCAAATGCATGTAAATAGCATTAATTTGTATATAATAGCATTCATTGTTTCTTGTATTTATTGTACATTAAATAAGGTTTTTAATGCCAAAATTATAGAATAAAGAGAAGAAAAGAAAAAGGAATAAAATATTGCAAATATTTTATGACCCTAACCCCGAGACCAAGTCCAGAATGGAATTGGTCGACAAGGAATAAAGTAGGGGGAGATAAGGGCCAATAATACAATAAATACCTCATTTATTTATTCATTCATTTATGCATTTTTGACACCTATTTTGTATAAAATTATTTATTCATCAAATTAAAATCTTTTGTACATGAAAGTTGTAGATAATAATGTAAATAAAAATACAAAATTGAGTTTATATGAAAATAATATACAGTGTACATTTTATACACATAATAAAAAGCAAAAATCTCAACTTCACAGACCCATATCTTGCAAATAAAAACTCCAAATCACCCAAACTCACCTTTAATTGTATATAGCATTTCATAAACTATTTTATAAAATTGGTTTCATAATTTTTGGAGTCCATCCGTGGAAGTTAGGTTTTTGGCCCTTCTTGTACATAATACCTGATTAAAATATTCATTTTATTCAAAATTCATTATTTTTATAACTTTATATTTTTAGAATCTTGTAAATAATGTATACAATTCATGTGCATATTAACATTAAAAGGAAACCCAAAAAGAATTTAAAATAAGTCTATATGTAATACATAGACAAAATACCTATGCTACCTCATGTACATAAATAAAAGGGATTTTTATTCTTTATTCATTTATATTTTTGTAATCATGTACATATTATATATATCTTATTAAAAATACAAATCCATAATAAAAAATAATAAAATTCATTTAATAAATAAAATGTATATAATATACAGATAAAATACCTATAAGTATATTTACATGCATATATACCTATGTATTTAGATATATATATACTCATAAAAATCAAATAAAAATACATTTATACTCACAAAAATAAATCATAAATTTATAAAATAAGAAAATAAAATAATAAAATAAAATAAAATAAATAAAAATAAATGTATATAAATATACTTATAAATACATTATTTTAATAAAACCGTAATAAAATAATTCATAAAAATAAATAAAAATCATAAATAAATACTACATTAGTTTATGAACATTTTTTATTTTATAAGTAAATTCCAAATAATTCATTTAACACGTCAAATAAAGGAGTCAAGATAAGCCTGACGTGGACCAATCAGGGGCCAGGGAAAGTTGACCTCCGGTCAACTCCCCCTGCGCCTCTGACTGACCCGTCAGACCTGTCTTGTCCCCTCTTTTCTTCCCTTTTTCCCGCATGGCTCAGTGATCCATCGCCAACAGTCACTTCAGGAGATTTGTTCTCCTTTCACCCGTGATCCCCGCCGAGCATCTAGATCTCGTGTACATAGTGTGCATCGCCGGCCATGGCCTGGTCAATAAGGGTGCTCCACCTGTCTATAAATAAGGAACCACCGCCTTCCTCCCAATTTTGGTCAGCTTTCCAGCCAATCCCTTCCCAGAATTCGGTCCCGGCGATGCTCCTGGTGACAGGAGGAGCTCGCCCGCACTTTGAATCGTTCGGAGAGGCGGAGGTTGCACCCATGGTGGCGCTCCGGCAGCCACCCTGCTCCCTGGAGTTCCTCCAGGTATAAGAGCTGCGCATTTATCTTTTTAGGTAGATTTTTATATCAGCATTTCATTTCAGTCATTTATTTTGCATTTCGATTCATAGGATAGCGTAATTTAGGTTATTCGTAGTTCGCCGGAGCTCAGCTCCGGCGAGCTTTTCACCGTGTTCCCGACCAGTCCCCGACTCGCTTTCGCCCTCATTTCACTCCTCACCCCTTTCTCCACCTTCCAGCCACCTTGTCCAACCGGATTCGCTTCTGAATCCGCGAATCAAAGCTCATCCACCACCCATCGCCGGAGCTTCTTCGCCCACCTTCATCCCAGTGCTTTCAGCTTCAAACCCCGGGTCGAGGGAGACGCCCTCGAGCCCCTCTTTCTTTCCGTGCAGGTTAGGTGCGCGATAAAGCACCAGGAGTCGAGTTTCAAGCGGGCGGAGGTACCTGGAGCCCCATTTCTTCACCGAGCTCGTGGTGGCGCTCCGGGGTACCTCCGGCCGATCCAACACCTCCAGCAGTCAGAGAACCCTGCCAGGAAGCTTTGTGGACCTTCAGGAGCGAAGAAGACCGGCCGGAGAGCAAGATCCGAGCGGAGGAAGCTCGCCCCAGCGAGGCTTCTTCCCTGTTCTTCCATGCCAGCTCTCCGCCGTTGGATGGAGATGAAGGCCCCATTTTTGATCACAGCCGTCCGATGGAGCGAAGCAGCGACCGTCAGATCTCACGCGAGATCTAATCTCCACCGCTCATCGACGAAGCGTCATCGGCGCACGTGGAGGCGCCACGTGTCAAGTGAACGAGGATCAACCGTCGGATGAAGCGCCTTTTGGGGGTAATTTGCACATCTAGCCCCTGCCATTTTTGTATTTAATTTTTAATCTCGTAAAATATATAGCACGTTGTAAATAAAATGTGTATTTTGCAGTAGGACCCCTGACTTTCTTGAATTTACATTTTGGTCCCTCAGCGCCTCACGTGCAGTCCCACGTGAGGCGCGTGAAATTTTGCATGTATGCCCTGGCGGTTTTTGTATATTGTAGAATAGTTCTAAAAATTAAAATAAATGTTTATTTCAGTATGTATTTTTGCACTGATGCCCCTGGAGTTTATTTTATTTGCAAAAATACCCCTGCCAGGCTGTTTTATTTTGTGTCTTTTAACTATTTAGTAAAAATACCTAGAAGGCTTCTAAAAATTCACAAAAATTAGGATAGATGCTCCATGCCATGCTTGTCCACGCCCTTATTTTAGTTTGCATTTTTTGCATTTTTCCTAATTATTAAAAATGAAATAGAAGCCATTTTTGCACTGTCTAAATTAAAAAATACAAAAAAAAATTAGAAAATGATTTTGAAAAATTCCAAAAAAAAATTATATATGGTATATTTATATATATATTGAGTCCAGAAAATGAAAAACCCTAAAAATAAGAAAAATAAAATTAAAAAAAAATCAGAAAGCTCCAAAATCCAACAAAAAAAATTATAAAAATCCTAAAAAATCCAAAAATATATTTTTATCTTTTATAATTATCTAGATATTATTATTAATATATTAAAATTGATTTGGGTAATTTTGGAGTTTATTTTATATTTTTAAAACCCAAATTATATACGGCAATTTAATTGGTCCAATATTGTGGACATTTTTGAATTTAAAAATACATAAAAATTAGAAATATTCCTGAAAAATAAAAAAAATTAGAAAAATATTAAAAAAAAAACTATATCTATATATTTTAAGTATTTATATCTATATTTACATATACTATATTATTCCTCTCTCTCTCTCTTCTTCTTATATATACATCTCTTTATATACACCTATTTATATAAATAAAAAGAGAATAGAAATAATAAAAAAAATATAAAATCTAAAAACAAAATAAAAAAAATATAAAAAACAAAAATATAAAAAATTACAAAACCCAAAACCTACTAAAACAATAAAAGGACATGAACAATGGATTGAATAATGGAATGATACATGACATACAACCATTCGCCTCCCAGTGTTCGACCTCTACCTGTACTTACACCTATACACATTTTACATGTAGAGTTATAATAAATTTTAACTCCACATTTTTAGATATTCATTGCATATATTTACTGTGGGTTAATTGTTGATCGATCTGGGGATTTCGTCTGAGGTCAACTCAACGACTGTCTCTCCGCCTTGTGGAAAGATACGACCTCGCCGAATCCCCTGTCATCAAATGGCGCCGTTGCCGGGGAGGCAACGGATTTTGTATGATTTTGTGTGGTTATTTGTTCATTTATTTGATCCTTTGTCCATGTCCTTCATTTATTTATTTGAGTGAATTTTATTTGATATTATTCATGGACTGCTCTGACCATCTCTTTCTTTTTGTCTTTAATGCGAGGGACCGCCAAGCGACGGAGGACCTCCTAGGAGGACATATGCACCCCAACAAGGCGGAGTTGGCTCTTCTATGCCCAGCCAACAGGAGAGAGCATCTATGACAGGAGACGGAGAACTTTTGCAGACAGTCTCTATTTTTATGCATTTTATATTATTTCATTTTATTAGGTATATTTATGTGAGAGAGTGACCCTTAGAATTTTGTAATAATACAGGACTCTCACAGGTACACTCCGACTCCCGAGGTCCATTGCCCGAGGGATTGTTCCCTTGGGGGCCTCGACGGTTTTGACACTTTTTCGTTTTTATTTTATTTTTATTATTTTGTGTGAATGAGCCCTAGCTTAGGAATTGCTTGCCGATAGATTAAGGCCCAAACACCCTAATATATTTGCATGTACCTATAGTGCGTTTTGGACCTAGTCAAATCTAAACAGTCGGTTCATTTATCTCTTAACCCCTGTGCCGTGAGCGAGCCCCATCAAGCGCTACTCCTAAACTCGAGCGTGTCGAGAAGAGGAGGGGTGAGCCAAGACCGGACCCTTAGGTTAGGGATAAGTGACCGACTTGTGGTGCTTCACGATAATAGCAGTTACTATCCTAGGGCGATTTCTTCGGCTTGCATTTGCATATAGCATAGGTTTCAATTCTGTTATGCATCCCGCATGGAGAGAGCTGGGAAGCACTGTAAGTCTTCTTACTTAGCATGCATCATCGATTTCCGACTTGCATGGCTTTTCCGACTTCTCCCTATGTTTTTGACCACTTAGGATGCTTAATGGAAATTGGAACCGCGATAGGCACGTGCATTGAAAATACCCAAAAAAAAGTGATAACTTAAATAAAATCGGGACTGCTAACTCTATTGGACTTAAAATAAAACATGATGGATTTCCTTGTTTTGGGGAGAGCAACCCCCTCATTGTATGCGTTTTAAATTGCTTACGTACACACTAAGGAGTAGAGCCCAAATCCTATCAAGCCTCCTACGTGATTGTACAATTTTTGTGATTCTCACCTAACTCTAAAAATGAAAAGATAAATGACCGTCACCTGATGGTCTTCACTGTGTTGAGTAGGTGAATTGGGGGTGTTGCCTTGTGTATTGATTGTGACTTGGAGTTCATTGTGTTTTCCATTCATTATTAGAGTAGACGGTCCCGTCCGTGTGAGTCATGCATTTTTCATCTTTGAGTCTCTCTATCTCTCTTATACATATATCTCTTCATCATGCATCGAGTCGTGATATTGGCGCTTGAGCTCAATCATTCTTCGCCAAGTCCTTTGTTTCCCGCTTCTTCACCATCTTCTATGTATCCATCGTACCATCTTCTCTGGTTCGAGGAGAGACCGCTCTTCGGACCGCAATTTTGACGGTGTTCCCGCCTTGTGTGGAACACCCAATTTTGTCTATGTACCGATCTTCTCGCCCGCCCTCCTCGTTCCCTCTGTATCACCCTTCTACGACCCACGGTATTGGCACGCCCGCTCAATCAGCTTCTCCACCCCATTGTGTACCCTTCTTATCCATCTTCCTCGTGTCCCCTGTATCATCTCTCCCATTACCCGGGAATGCTGTGCATATTGATGAGACCCGCATTGAGGATCATTTATACTAATTAGGTCGGGCCCATGATATTGAGGTTGCTGAGACCGATTTGGTGGATTTGTCTTTGATATCAGCATATGGATTTCTGGAGGATTTTTGATGATGCATAGGGCATAGGTGTGATGCATTATTGAGGAATTTTAGTTCTCGCACACCGGATTAAGGATGTGATGTGATGCGATGATTTGATGATGATTTCATGAGCATTGATTGATCCATCTCTTAGAGGTTCCACACATCTTGATTGTTGAGGATTGATTGATTATTCTACTTTGGACTTTTTGATAAAGGTGTACGGATCCTACATGATCTCTCATCTACTTGATTGAACCATCCTTGATCTCCTGATTCTTTTATCCACCCTGGCACTTAGAGGATTCCTGACTATTTTTTTCGTGCCATCTCAGTTGACTGGATTGACCCAAGGGATGTTTGGTGAATGACATGATTATTCGCTCCCTTACATGATCTTATGCCCTCCGAATGATTGAATGATTTATTGCTTTTGAGGACCTGAGATGACTTGCCAGCATTCCCTTGACCTACATTGATATAGCTCGCATAGCTCCCCGAGGACTATCTGTGGGAGAATGCGACAATTTCTAGGACTGCGGTTTCATTCACTTTGGGTCGTCATTGTGATGGGACCCGAAATCGAGTCGTACGATATGTTTGATTGGCCTCCCCCTGTGATTGTGTACCTGACCTGTTGGTACACGAGGCCAATGTATTTGACTCATCTGAGTCCGCTCTCCTTGAAGGTCCTCGCAAGGCAGAGCTCCACTTTTCTGATTATTCCATGACTAGTTCATAGCTCCCCGAGGGTTATCTGCGGGAGACTATGACATATTTCAGATCTGATTGGTCTCTTCTGTTGGTAGCCGCCTTGTCGACTACTGAGACCACTATGTGGATCCGTCTGATGGATCCGGCTCCTTTGAGCCCGCTCTCTTTGACGACCCTCGCAAGGTAGAGGCACTTTCTGACTATTCCTTGCCTAGATTGCACCCCTCTCCGAGGACTATCTGCGAGAGATTGCGACACTCTCTTTACGCTCGGTTCCCACCTTCTGATTGTGTCTCCTCTCTGTTGGAGCACGGAGCCGGGTCGTCTGATATGCAATACTTTTGGTCCCATCCTGAGTTGCCTATCCGATCTGCGGATCATGGGACCCATCTGATTAGACTCCTTTGAGTCTGCTCGCCTTGACGGTCCTCGCAGGGTTGAGTTTTTGATATCTGCTATTCCCATGACTAGTTGGCAGCCCGCTCCCCGAGGGTTATTTGCGGGACGCTGCCACACTTTCTCGATTTTTCGGTCTCTTCTGCTGGTAGCCGATCTGTCGCCTATCGAGACCGTCTCTGTGATCCGTCTGATGGATCAGGCTCCTTTGAGCCCTCTCTCCTTGACGACCCTCGCTGGGGTGAGCTCCTGTTCTGATTATTCATTGCCTCGTATGTACTACTCCCCGAGGGTTATCTGCGGAAGAGTACATCATTCTCTAGGTACTCGACTTCATTTCTGGTGTCTCCCATTTGGTGGAACACGAAGCCGGGTCTTCTGACTTGTGTACTCGGTCTCCTCCCTGGTTGTGTCTCCTCTCTGTTGGAGCACGGAGCCGAGTCTTCTGATTATTCTCTTATTCCGCTCACCTTGAGAACCCTCGCAGGAGTGAGCCACATATTGTGTTGTTCGGTGTATTCTTGTGACTTTCAGATTATATCACCACCGTGCATCACACAGTCTCATATACCTTATTTCTGATCTATCTGAGACCATGATTGACTAGGAGGAGTCTGTACTGCTCTTTCTTCCTCTCGGTCTTACGGTATCGGCTCTGTTCCCTCATGTTTACCATATGATCCGATGGACTGCTTCATGCTACCGGACCCGATATCTATCCTTTCGATTTGTTGACCCCGGTAGTTGACACCCACTTGATTGCATATTCGGGTGTGTTTTCACCTTCTAACTGCGTCCTCGTTCTCACAGGGAGACGACGACAAGAGCACGGTTGTCGCTTACCAGACACTGTCTTGTACTCCACCAGTTTTTCACCGCTTGTATATATGTGTGCCTTTTTCATTCTTTCTCCCGCATGTTATGGGTGCCCTAGATCTATCGCCATATCTTTGTGCCTACACTTAGGACGTACCTTGTCCTAAGTGTAGGGGGGGTACGCACCGAGTTGTTCTTTCCTTGCACATTTTTCGTCACTCCTTTTGTTGCCTATATTTAGGGATATCTCACCCTAAGTATAGGGGGGAGTGATGCGTATATTCTCCTAGATCTTTTCATCTATCTGTATATATCTCTTCTTTTCTTCTTTTCTTCTTTTCCTTTTCTATCTTCTGTATCTAAATAAAAGGCGTCACTCCTTTGTGTCAGTTTTCTGTACTTAGGACGTACTTTGTCCTAAGTATAGGGGGGTGCAGCCCTGATTTGTTAATTCTTTGATTTGTTTCTTCCCACCCTTGACCCTCCCTGCTTTGTGTACAGTCTGCTATACTTCGGATTACTTGATCCTAAGTATAGGGGGGACGGTCAACTTTTATTTCCTTTGTCTCTTATTCTTATACTTTAGACTTGTCTATACTCAGTACGAGTTATGTCTTCTCTTTTCTTTTCGATCTATGAGGACATAGCTCAAGCTAAGTATAGGGGGGTCGTATATACTATGTATATACTTTAGCCATAACTCGTACTTTCTTAATAAAATGACTAATAATTCATTAAAAATCCGTAATAAAAAGATGGGATTATTCCTCAAATTCTTTCTGTATATACTGATTAATAAATCAGGTGAAAATGTTTTTTGCAAAATGTTTGAAAAATAGTTTGAAAATTATTGTGAACATTTATTGAAAACTATTTTAAAAATATTTTGTTACATGTTTTCAACCTTTGTAAAAATGTGTGGTTTGTAAAAATTTATTTTCTTTGTGTGAAATAAAATGCTTGAAAAATGATTTGCAAATGGTTCGAAAAATGGTTGCAAAAATATTTTGAAAATCTATATATTCTGTTTTGAAAAAAACCTTTGCATAATGATTTTCAAATGTGTGTACATGTTCGTAAAAATGGTTGTAAAAATTATTTTGTACTATAGTTCTCAAAAATTGTTTGAAAAATTTGTGTCAAATAAATTTGAGGATTAGTCACATATATATAAAAAAATCAACAAAATCAACAAAATTCTTTAATAAGTGTATATACATACCTATAAATAAAAACTAAATTGTAAATTCTTAATTCTTGTAAAATCAAGCAGCACACCTGTGTAAATAGTTGCACATATTCTTTTATTTGCAGAAATTCTTTGTGTAAAAATTCTTCTCTTTGTTTTCAAATTGTTTGAAAAATTGCATCATTCTTTGCATATTTGTAAATAGCATTTGCATTGCATTCATCTTTTGTGATTGAGCTTGATGATTGAATCAGTCTAATAAAGTCTCAGAGTGAAGCTCGGTTGGACCTTACTGCACCTAACTGCACTGGAACCTTAGGGGAACTAGGTTTAAGGTACTTCAGGTCCAGTCAGACTTAATTCTTTGAGAAAGCAGGGCTGGGTTCAAGACACCTCAGTGGACTAACTAGAACTTTTCGAAACACACGCATGACTCTTGTCGGCCGTGACCTAACTTGGACACCTGCACCTATCACATAGCTCTCCATGGATGAGGTGGTGAGGAGGCAGCTTCCTTTAGCTTGGGGTAGCATATGAGGGTAGTACTTCTAGGCGGAACCTCTCTTCTTCTTTCAGTGAAGGAAGTGCACCTCAACTTGGTCTAGTGGTGATGAAGGCTAAAGACAGAAGCCGAGGGTTGCAATAAAGCTTCAAAAGAGGGATAGTCTACTGGCTCAAGAAGAAATTTCTTGTATATATGCTGCACCATGTAGATATGTTGTACAGATGCAATTGAAAAAAAAAAAGAAAAAAAAAGAAAAAGAAAAAAAAAGAGAAAAAAAAAGAAAAAAAATGCAAAAAGAACTCCAAAAAAGTGGTGGGTCGGATTGAAAATTTAATAACCCCACTGGAGTGTATATAGTTCAATAAAGCAAAAGCTTATGGTATCCATGTTACATCTCATGAAGCTTGCAGCGGGAGACTTGGCTACACTGGCTGAGCTTCCAAAAGTCTATACTTCTTCCCCCTCTTCTTGAGTCGGTTGCACTTGAACTTAGAAGGGAATACCCCGCTTCTCGAGGAAAGAGTTGCTAGACCGAGGCATTAGAGTTACCAGGTTGGGGGAGGTTGTTTCTTTGTCACTTCTGAGGTGGGGAGCCACTATCACTTACACTAAGTCAGCTTCATAGTCATAAGGGTTTGTGTATGGTGTAGGCTAGTTCTGACCTGGCTATTGAGGTGATTTGAACCAAGTTCTGTGACTATCGAAGGCTGTTGTGTTTTAAATTTGGTTCCCTACCAGGTTCCACACACATTTTCACACCAAGGTCTAACCTGAGCTCCAAACTTTGATTTTGTACAGATGAGTTTAATAATCATGACCAATTCAATTTATTCTTTAAATTCTTTATTTTTATTTTTTCTTTTCTTCTTATTCTTTGTTCTTTTTGTACTTATTGCATAAGTATTTGCTAGGGACTAGCAAAGGCAAGTATAGGGGGGTGATGAATCTCCATTTCATCACCTTTATTCTATCATTTTGGCCTTAAAAACCCCAGCAAATGCATGTAAATAGCATTAATTTGTATATAATAGCATTCATTGTTTCTTGTATTTATTGTACATTAAATAAGGTTTTTAATGCCAAAATTATAGAATAAAGAGAAGAAAAGAAAAAGGAATAAAATATTGCAAATATTTTATGACCCTAACCCCGAGACCAAGTCCAGAATGGAATTGGTCGACAAGGAATAAAGTAGGGGGAGATAAGGGCCAATAATACAATAAATACCTCATTTATTTATTCATTCATTTATGCATTTTTGACACCTATTTTGTATAAAATTATTTATTCATCAAATTAAAATCTTTTGTACATGAAAGTTGTAGATAATAATGTAAATAAAAATACAAAATTGAGTTTATATGAAAATAATATACAGTGTACATTTTATACACATAATAAAAAGCAAAAATCTCAACTTCACAGACCCATATCTTGCAAATAAAAACTCCAAATCACCCAAACTCACCTTTAATTGTATATAGCATTTCATAAACTATTTTATAAAATTGGTTTCATAATTTTTGGAGTCCATCCGTGGAAGTTAGGTTTTTGGCCCTTCTTGTACATAATACCTGATTAAAATATTCATTTTATTCAAAATTCATTATTTTTATAACTTTATATTTTTAGAATCTTGTAAATAATGTATACAATTCATGTGCATATTAACATTAAAAGGAAACCCAAAAAGAATTTAAAATAAGTCTATATGTAATACATAGACAAAATACCTATGCTACCTCATGTACATAAATAAAAGGGATTTTTATTCTTTATTCATTTATATTTTTGTAATCATGTACATATTATATATATCTTATTAAAAATACAAATCCATAATAAAAAATAATAAAATTCATTTAATAAATAAAATGTATATAATATACAGATAAAATACCTATAAGTATATTTACATGCATATATACCTATGTATTTAGATATATATATACTCATAAAAATCAAATAAAAATACATTTATACTCACAAAAATAAATCATAAATTTATAAAATAAGAAAATAAAATAATAAAATAAAATAAAATAAATAAAAATAAATGTATATAAATATACTTATAAATACATTATTTTAATAAAACCGTAATAAAATAATTCATAAAAATAAATAAAAATCATAAATAAATACTACATTAGTTTATGAACATTTTTTATTTTATAAGTAAATTCCAAATAATTCATTTAACACGTCAAATAAAGGAGTCAAGATAAGCCTGACGTGGACCAATCAGGGGCCAGGGAAAGTTGACCTCCGGTCAACTCCCCCTGCGCCTCTGACTGACCCGTCAGACCTGTCTTGTCCCCTCTTTTCTTCCCTTTTTCCCGCATGGCTCAGTGATCCATCGCCAACAGTCACTTCAGGAGATTTGTTCTCCTTTCACCCGTGATCCCCGCCGAGCATCTAGATCTCGTGTACATAGTGTGCATCGCCGGCCATGGCCTGGTCAATAAGGGTGCTCCACCTGTCTATAAATAAGGAACCACCGCCTTCCTCCCAATTTTGGTCAGCTTTCCAGCCAATCCCTTCCCAGAATTCGGTCCCGGCGATGCTCCTGGTGACAGGAGGAGCTCGCCCGCACTTTGAATCGTTCGGAGAGGCGGAGGTTGCACCCATGGTGGCGCTCCGGCAGCCACCCTGCTCCCTGGAGTTCCTCCAGGTATAAGAGCTGCGCATTTATCTTTTTAGGTAGATTTTTATATCAGCATTTCATTTCAGTCATTTATTTTGCATTTCGATTCACAGGATAGCGTAATTTAGGTTATTCGTAGTTCGCCGGAGCTCAGCTCCGGCGAGCTTTTCACCGTGTTCCCGATCAGTCCCCGACTCGCTTTCGCCCTCATTTCACTCCTCACCCCTTTCTCCACCTTCCAGCCACCTTGTCCAACCGGATTCGCTTCTGAATCCGCGAATCAAAGCTCATCCACCACCCATCGCCGGAGCTTCTTCGCCCACCTTCATCCCAGTGCTTTCAGCTTCAAACCCCGGGTCGAGGGAGACGCCCTCGAGCCCCTCTTTCTTTCCGTGCAGGTTAGGTGCGCGATAAAGCACCAGGAGTCGAGTTTCAAGCGGGCGGAGGTACCTGGAGCCCCATTTCTTCACCGAGCTCGTGGTGGCGCTCCGGGGTACCTCCGGCCGATCCAACACCTCCAGCAGTCAGAGAACCCTGCCAGGAAGCTTTGTGGACCTTCAGGAGCGAAGAAGACCGGCCGGAGAGCAAGATCCGAGCGGAGGAAGCTCGCCCCGGCGAGGCTTCTTCCCTGTTCTTCCATGCCAGCTCTCCGCCGTTGGATGGAGATGAAGGCCCCATTTTTGATCACAGCCGTCCGATGGAGCGAAGCAGCGACCGTCAGATCTCACGCGAGATCTAATCTCCACCGCTCATCGACGAAGCGTCATCGGCGCACGTGGAGGCGCCACGTGTCAAGTGAACGAGGATCAGCCGTCGGATGAAGTGCCTTTTGGGGGTAATTTGCACATCTAGCCCCTGCCATTTTTGTATTTAATTTTTAATCTCGTAAAATATATAGCACGTTGTAAATAAAATGTGTATTTTGCAGTAGGACCCCTGACTTTCTTGAATTTACATTTTGGTCCCTCAGCGCCTCACGTGCAGTCCCACGTGAGGCGCGTGAAATTTTGCATGTATGCCCTGGCGGTTTTTGTATATTGTAGAATAGTTCTAAAAATTAAAATAAATGTTTATTTCAGTATGTATTTTTGCACTGATGCCCCTGGAGTTTATTTTATTTGCAAAAATACCCCTGCCAGGCTGTTTTATTTTGTGTCTTTTAACTATTTAGTAAAAATACCTAGAAGGCTTCTAAAAATTCACAAAAATTAGGATAGATGCTCCATGCCATGCTTGTCCACGCCCTTATTTTAGTTTGCATTTTTTGCATTTTTCCTAATTATTAAAAATGAAATAGAAGCCATTTTTGCACTGTCTAAATTAAAAAATACAAAAAAAAATTAGAAAATGATTTTGAAAAATTCCAAAAAAAATTATATATGGTATATTTATATATATATTGAGTCCAGAAAATGAAAAACCCTAAAAATAAGAAAAATAAAATTAAAAAAAATCAGAAAGCTCCAAAATCCAACAAAAAAAATTATAAAAATCCTAAAAAATCCAAAAATATATTTTTATCTTTTATAATTATCTAGATATTATTATTAATATATTAAAATTGATTTGGGTAATTTTGGAGTTTATTTTATATTTTTAAAACCCAAATTATATACGGCAATTTAATTGGTCCAATATTGTGGACATTTTTGAATTTAAAAATACATAAAAATTAGAAATATTCCTGAAAAATAAAAAAAAATTAGAAAAATATTAAAAAAAAACTATATCTATATATTTTAAGTATTTATATCTATATTTACATATACTATATTATTCCTCTCTCTCTCTTCTTCTTATATATACATCTCTTTATATACACCTATTTATATAAATAAAAAGAGAATAGAAATAATAAAAAAAATATAAAATCTAAAAACAAAATAAAAAAAAATATAAAAAACAAAAATATAAAAAATTACAAAACCCAAAACCTACTAAAACAATAAAAGGACATGAACAATGGATTGAATAATGGAATGATACATGACATACAACCATTCGCCTCCCAGTGTTCGACCTCTACCTGTACTTACACCTATACACATTTTACATGTAGAGTTATAATAAATTTTAACTCCACATTTTTAGATATTCATTGCATATATTTACTGTGGGTTAATTGTTGATCGATCTGGGGATTTCGTCTGAGGTCAACTCAACGACTGTCTCTCCGCCTTGTGGAAAGATACGACCTCGCCGAATCCCCTGTCATCACCTTCCTCGAGCTGTTGGGAGCAAGAAGGGGAGCTAACCTATGGAATGAGGGGTTCAAAATTTGAATCGAAGGTCGGGGGTTGCATATATGGGTTTGACTATGTGACTAGGGCGCTTCAAAGATCGAGAGGCAACGCCTCGCACAACGATCCAAAGCCCTAGGTTTTCTTTGGGCGTGAATCACTAGTATTCGAGGAGCAAAAATACATAAGAACACATCATGAAAGGGTGAAAGGTTTGACCTCGAAAAAAATTGAGAAATAGGGTCAAGAACGAGGTCTGACACAGGCACATGGGGGGGAAGACGACTAGTTGACCGGGGTCAACTAGGGTTTGCGCATGGTTGGTCCACGTGGACCAACCAGGAAAATCCCCTGGAAAAATGTTTTGAAAAATAATTTAAAAATCAGAAATGAATTATTTAATTTTAGGTTATTAAATAAAAAATGTTTGTAATTTTATAAATTATTTTATGGTGATTTTTAATTATTTTTATGAAGTGTAATTTTACAAGTTTACTTTTATACCCTTTATAGGTATATTACTTATATATTTTTATTAACTTATTTTTATTTTGTATATTAATTTAGTTATTTTTTTATTATTTTATAAAAATTATAAAATACTTTTATACACTTAATTATATTTTTATTTTATTTTTCTTAATGTTTTGTATATTTAATAAAATATATGTATGTATTATACAGGTATATGTATAGGCATTATGCCTAGGTATTATATACATGTATTTTATTTTGTATTTTCTTTGCATTTTTTTCTGGTTTTAATACACATATTTATTGTAAATAATATTTATAAAATTATAAAAATATAAAATTATAAAAATAATGAATAAATAATAAATTGATTATTTTAATTTGTACAATTATACAATAGGGGTCCAAAACTCAACTTTCAAACCGTAGCTCCGCCAAATGCGAAACCACCGTCATTAAATAGCTTATTTTGAACTATATACAATTAAAGTGTGAGTTTGCTGCATTTGGAGTTTTCATTTGTGAGATACAGGTCTGGGAAGTTGGGATTCTGGATTTTTATTCAGACCATAACTTTTTATCTGTACATGATTTTTGAGTGAAATCAATTTTGTATTTTTATTTATTAAATTATCTACAACTTTTATGTTCAAAGTTTCTTTATTTGATGTATAAAAAGTGGAGCCAAAAATAGGTCCCAAAATGAATAAAGAATGAAATAAAAACAAAGGGAATTTATTGTATTCTGGCCCTTATCCCCCCTACTTTATTCCTTGTCGACCTATTCATCAAGATACCTAGGTCTCGGGGGTTTCGGGTCATAAAATATTTACAATATTTTATTATTTTTCTTTTCTTTTATTTATTCTATAATTTTGGCTTTAATTACGGTATTTTATACATTGTTTACATGCACATGCATGAATGCTAAGATGCTGGATTTAATGTTATTTACACGCATTTACTAGGGTTTTTGAGGCCAAAATGATAGAATAAAGATGATGAAATATGGATTCATCATCCCCCTATACTTTAACTTTGCTAGTCCCTAGCAAACACTTATGCAATAAGTGCAGAAAGAAAAAGAAAGAAAAGAAAAAGAAGAAATGTAGATTAAATTTAATTATCAAACTTGTCTTCACAAAATCAAAGTTTAGGGCTTAAGTCGGACCCTTGGAATTTTAGTGCGGGCGGAACCTTAATGAGAACCAAATTTGAAATCCAACAGTCCTTGAGAATCCCAAAACTCTGTCCAAGTCTCCTCAATAGCCAGGTCAGAAATGTCTCAATCATACGCAAACCCTTACGACTATGAATCGGACTCGTACAATGTAAGTGATAGTGGCTCTCCCCAACTAGAATGACACAGAGACTGACTTCTCCAGTACGACAACCCAATGATTCCCCAATCCAATAACTCCATCCTCGAGGAACGGGGTATTTCCTTCTAAGTTCAAGTGGCAACCAACTCAGGAGGAGGGGGTGAAGAGAAGAATGGACGGTAGCCAGTGTAGATAGCTATCCTAGGATGCAAGACCAGTGTAGTCAAGTCATCCAGCTGCAGGCTCACATATTTGACTTTGGAACTCAAGCTTGCTTATTGACTTTACAACATATGTACATACTTTGCAGGCATTTTATTTTTGTACAGGCCTGGCCATTTTTTTTGAAATACTATATACAACAGCATTTACATAAGGAGTTTTTCCTCTTGAGCCAGTAGACTATCCCTCTTTTGAAGCTTTATCGCAACCCACACTCTCCTGTCTTTAGAATTCCCCATCACTGGACGGGTTGGGGTGCACTTCCCTCCCTAGAGGAGGACAAGTGTTTCCACTTGTGTGCGCCTCATACCGGCAAATCCAATCCCCTCACCACTCCAACTAAGTTGAGCCATGTGAAAGGTGCATGTGTCCAAGTTAGGTCATTATCAACAAGAGTCGTGCGTGTGCTCCGAAATACTCTACTTAGGCAGTCAAGAATCCATTGAACCAAGTCTCGTAATTCTCAAAGAATTAAGTCAACTAGACCTGAAGTACCTCAAATCCAGTTCCTATAAGGTTCCATTTATTAGGTAGATTTTAAGGTCCAATCAAGCTCCAATCTCCGGATTTTACTTAGACTTGTTCAACTATCAATTTTAATACGAAAAATGCCAATGCTAAGCAATGCGATGCAGAATGCAGAAAATATTTTTGTGAAGCAATTTTCAAGATTTTGAACTTTTTATGGATTTTTTAAAAAAGATGATGATGCACATGCATTTTTTTGTATTTTTCAAAAAGATTTTTCAAATGTTTTTGGATTTTAGTTTTGCAAATGTTTTTGGAATTTTTGAAAACAAAAAGATTTTTGGCTAAAAGGTAGGTTAAAATATTTACACGGGAGTGCTTCTTATATATACAAGAAGTGGATTTTAAGAATTTACAATGGTAAGTGATCAATTTTATAAGTATATATATAGTGGATTTTGGTGTGATGTATATATTCCTCAAACTTATTTGACACATGCTTTTACAAACAATTTTGAAAACTATAGTCCAACATAATTTTTACAAACAATTTCACAACATGTACACACATTTGAAAATCATTTTGCAAAGGTTTTTCAAACAGTATATATAGATTTTTCAAATATTTTTGCAACCATTTTTCAAACCATTCGCAAATCATTTTTCAAACATTTTATTTCATACAAAGAAAATAAATTTTTACAAATCACACATTTTACAAAGGTTGAAAACATGTAACAAAACGTTTTCAAAATAGTTTTCAAAAGATTTTTCACAAAGATTTTCAAACTATTTTTCAAACATTTTGCAGAAACATTTTCACATGATTTATTAATCAGTACATACAAAAATAATTCGAGGATTAATCACATCTTTTTATTAAGGTTTTTAATGAATTTTAAAGAATTATAAGCCATATTTACTAGGAAAATACGAAAGTACGAGTTATGGCTAAAGTATATACGTAGTATATATGACCCCTATACTTAGCTTGAGCTATGTCCTCATAGATCGGAGAGAAAAGAGAAGACATAACTTGTACTAAGTATAGGCAAGTCTAAAGAATGAATAAATGAATCAATCAGAAGTTGACCGTCCCCCCTATACTTAGGATCAAATAATCCTAAGTATAGCAGACTGTACACAACGTAGGGAGGGTCAAGGGTGGGAATGAACAGATCGTACTCAGGTTGTCTCCCCCTATACTTAGGGTAAGATATCCCTAAGTACAGACAAGAAGAGGAGACAATGGAGAGGATCGAAGAATAGAAGAAACTCAGGGTGCACACCCCCTATACTTAGGATAAAGTACGTCCTAAGTATAGAAAAACTATCTATATGGGGTGACACTTTTTTGATAGATAAAGAAAATAGAAAAGGAAAAGCAAAAAAGAAGAAAAAAAGGAAATCTGAAGATGAAAGAGTGATATGGACAGATGGATCTGTATAGCGGAAGATGGACGTGATCACCATGTATGAGATGCAAATGATATGAGTCAAAGAACACATCTCATACCAGAAGAATGGGGGAAACGTCAACGGTCGGTGGATCATGATCTAGATATAGCTTAAGGCGCTGACCGTTAACACAGAAGGTAGAGGAAGATGACGGTTCAGATATGTCAATACTGCCAGTGTCATGTACCTTCCTGACCACATAAGGACCTTTCCACTTGCTTTGTAATTTCCCTGAAAATATTTTCAACCTGGAATCGAACAACCATACGCGTTGATCGTGCTCAAACTGTTTATGACTGATATGAGCACCGTGCCATGTCTTCACTTTCTCCTTATACTGTAGGCTGCTAGAAAAGGCTGTATCTCTTAGTTCCTCTAGGGCTGCCAACTCTGCTCTCCTCTGTTCTCCTATACTCTCGGGATCCAATAATAACTCAGTGACTGCCCAAAGTGACTTGTGCTTAATTTCCACTGGCAGATGGCACGACTTGCCATAGACGAGTCGAAAGGGAGATGTCTCTAATGGATTCTTGAAGGAAGTCCGATAGGCCCGCAAGACCGAGTCCAAAAGCTGTGACCAATCTTTTCGGTCTGGGCGGACAACCTTCTGTAAGATAGTCTTGATCTCTTGGTTCGATACTTCGGCAAGACCATTAGTCTGAGGGTGATATGGCGTGGCAACACGATGGTCAATGCCGAACTCATCTACAAGGGCCCTAACCTTGTCATTGATGAAGTGAGACCCCCGTCTGAAATCAAGACTCTAGTTACCCCGAACCGTGAAATGATATTTTTCCTAAAAAAATTACACACAGTTTTAGCATCTGCGGCTCGGGCGGGGATGGCCTCAACCCATCGTCTGACATAATCTACAGCAAGCAAAATGTACTCAAACTTCTGACTCTTAGGAAATGGGCCCATGAAATCAATCCCTCGTGCATCAAAAACCTCACAAAAGTGAATGGGTTGCATGGGCATCATGTCTCTCTGTCCGCAAGTACCCATCTTCTGACAGTCAGTACATTTCTTCACGAACTCATCTGACTCCTTGAAGAGAGAAGGCCACCAAAAGCTAGATTGAAGCACCTTCTGTGCTGTCCGTCTCCCAGAATGATGTCCTCCTGCCTCAAGCTTGTGGCAGTATGTGAGGATGCTATGCTGCTCTTCTTGAGGAATGCACCTCCTCCAAATGCTGTCCCCTCCTTCATGATAAAGGACAGGATCCTCCCAATGGTAAAACTTGGCCTTCGCCAGGAAGGCCTCGAGTTTCTGCTTGGGCCAACCTTGTGGAACCGTCTTAGCAACAAGATAGTTCACAATGTCAATGTACCATGGGAGCGAGGCGATAGCCAAGATCGCCTCATCTGGAAACGTCTCAGTGATAGGTGCGCTGGGCTCAGATTCCTCAAGGTTCTCTAAGTGGGAGAGATGATCTGCCACCACATTCTTAACTCCAGGCTTATCCTTAATCTCAATATCAAACTCCTGGAGCAGAAGGATCCATCTGGTAAGGCGTGCTTTGGCATCCTTCTTGGCCATTAAGTACCGGATGGTGGTGTGATCTGTAAAAATAATCACTCTAGATCCGAGAATATATGATCTATACTTATCCAAAGCAAAGACTACGACCAGCATCTCTTTCTCTGTCACAGTATAATTCCGCTGAGCGGCATCCAAAGTCCAGCTGGCGTAGTGAATGACAAACGACAATCCATCCCTCCTTTGTCCAAGCACAGCCCCAACGGCAAAATCAGAAGCATCCGTCATTATCTCGAATGGGAGAGACCAATCAGGTGGCTGAAGGACAGGAGCCGTGACAACCATACTCTTCAGAGTCTCAAAAACGCAAGACACTTATCATCAACAATGAACTCGGTGTCTTTCATCAGCAAATCAGTGAGCGGTCGAGCAATACGATTGAAGTCCTCAATGAACCGTCGGTAGAAACCGACATGCCCGAGAAAAGACCGCAATTGACGTAGATTGGATGGTGGATTGAGTTTTATAATGATATCCACCTTGACCGGATCGACCTCCATGCCCCTGTTGGAGATGATATGACCAAGAACCGTCCCTTGAGTTACCATAAAGTGACTCTTCTCCCAAGACAAGACAAGATTGACCTCTATGCAGCGCTGAAGCATACGGTCTAGGCAGTCAAGACAAGCATCGAACCCATCGCCATAGACCGAGAAGTCATCCATGAAGACCTCTAAACAGTCACCCACCATGTCCGAGAAAATGGACAACATGCACCTTTGGAATGTCGCCAGAGCGTTACATAGACCAAAGGGCATCCGTCTGAAAGCATAAGTCCCAAACGGACAGGTGAATGTCGTTTCTCCTGGTCTTCGGGCGCAATGGCCACTTGATTATATCCGGAGTACCCGTCAAGAAAACAGTAATGACTCTTCCCAGCTAGCCTCTTGATAATCTGATCAATGAATGACAGTGAGAAATGATCCTTCTTGGTGGCCTGATTCAATCGTCTGTAGTCCACACAGACCTTCCAAGAAGTGGGTACTCGGGTAGCGATCTCCTCTCCAGACTCACTCACAACTGTAGTGATACCCGTCTTCTTGGGTACCACATGTAATGGACTAACCTACTTGGAGTCGGAGATGGGGTAGATAAAATCGGCGCTCCACCACCTCGATATTTCTTTCATGACCACATCTCGAAGATTCGGGTTCAGTCGTCGCTGGAACTCATGCGACAGCCTAGCATCCTCCTCAAGATAGATGTGGTGGGAGCACAGAGCCAGACTAATCCCCTGGAGATCAGCTATACTCCATCCTATCGCCTTGCGGTTTCTTTCAAGAACCTCCATCAGACGAGATTCTTTCTCTCCAGTCAAACCTGCTGAGATAATGACTGGGTGCATATCTTGCTCACCCGCAAGGAATCTATACTTCAGCGACTACGACTAGGGTTTCAGTTCTGGACAACTGGGAGGTGGCAGATCTGGCTTCTGATATGTCTGTATAAAGGCTACCAGGTCTTCATGTGAGAACTCTCGCTGCGAATGTATATCTGACGAAGGGAAACCTGCTGATTCTTCTATGAACTGTACTGGCTCACACTCCGTCCTAGCTGTCGGCTCAGAAGGAATCAGACACGACAAATATTCATCAAAATCATCCCAATCAATGTCTGAATCCGAGGGATCTAAAGTAGAAGAACAAGACTGAAAATCATCATCACCACTCGTCCCAACACTGTCAGCCTCGAATGTATCCTCGTTCAGGGGTGTGCTCTCCAGGCTCTCGACTGCCATGAGCTTTAAATATGGTGAATCTGTAGGCAAGGCGAGGGTCTGTGCTACAGGATCTATCCAATTGGATTCATCATCTATCATCACAAAATTGCACTCCTGGTGGATGTCTAGCTCTTCCTCTGTTATCTGTGCGGCTTTGTTAGACTGCTCCGAGTATTCTAATTCTCTCGCTTTGGTTTCCTCGATCGTCTCTATTTGTATGTTTCGCCCTCTACGCGAAAACATACCTTCCCACTGTCATGATCGGTCACCGCCTTGGTTGTGGCCAAGAACGGACGTCCAAGTATGATGGGGGCATCGGTTACTGACTCAGGGATCTCCATGTCCAATACAACAAAGTCCACGGGGAATTTCAGGCCCTGAATGGTAACGACCACGTCTCTCAACAACCCCTTCGACCTCTTAGTCGACCTATCAGCAAACTGAAGGACTGTCCTGCTCCTAAGAAGAGGACCAAACTCGAATCGGTCGAGTAAGGCTGCCGGAAGAAGGTTGATTATGGAGTCACTGTCTAATAGAGTACGATCAAACTGCTGCTCCTGAATCTCGCATCTGACATAGGGAGCTCCTGCATCTGGTCTCTTGGCTGGCAGTTTGTTCTGAATGGTGCAGCAAGTGTCCTGGGTGAGCATATGGATTTGACCTCTGTACCTCCTCTTCCCGCGGACTGTAGTTTTTTCTTTCAAGTTCTTTTTGAAGAAGGGGATGTACTCAAATGCTTCCCGTAGAGTCAGATGAATGTGGAATCTATCAATCATCTAGTTGCTGAACTCTACTTGCTGGTTCTTTTTAGGATTTTCTCTTTTATTCCCCTTCGCCCGGCGAAGTGCTTCTGGGAAAGGGATAGTAGGGGCCTCCGCAGATGGAGGACTAGGAAGAGGTTCCTGCGCATGTGAAGGATTAAAATCCATACCATCATCATTCAACACATATGAATCTGAAGTGTAAACAGAAACCTTTCCTTTATTCATATTTTTGTTCCTTTTCTTATTACCATAGTCCTTAGATACAAAAGGTGGCAACACAACATGTGGGAGCTCAACAAAAGTAGAAGTGGTGGCCTCAGCACCACCAACGACATCTGACTTCGCGGCATCAACACTGTGCTCTGGCTCTGCATTAAAAATGATGGCTTCAGCATCACCGTCTACATCGAGTATCACGATGGCCTCAGTACCGTCGTCTGGATCTCCATCATTGGAGGCATCAACACCATCATCATCAACATCATCAGCAGCATCAGCACCGCTTCTCTGCTCATCTGACGCTCCTGATTCTGCTTGTGGCTGTCGCTCAGATGAGGCGCCACCGACTGGCATCCTACCACTCCCAGTAGTCACAAAATCAGCATCATACAAAGAAGAAGACATGTCACTCAAATAATCACTAGGAGAGGTATCCTCTGTGAACTGTACCTGCTCATACTTCCTCTTTAGATTGTTCGGATTCGGTTCAATCTGAGCTGGTATGGCGGCTTTGCCCTTGATGATATCCCTCATCTCCTGTCGGAACTCATCCATTTCCTGCCGGAAGGATGCTCATTGTTTAGAGAGCAAGCGTGCAAGGTCATCTAGAGCTGGGTTCTCAAAGGCAGGAGCCTGAGAATCGGAAGTGTTCCCCTGCGAGAAATGAGGCTGTTGCTGCTTCCACTGCTGTCCCTGATAGGTGGGACGAGGACCATGCTGGTTCTGTTGGTGGGCATACTGGGGCTACTGTTGCTGCTGTTGGATGTTCTGATATCCCTGAGCCGGAGGCTGCTGCTGAGAAGAGGTGCCATCAGTGGTCCAATGGAATCCGGGATGATCACGACGAATCCCGGGCTGCAGGTACTGGTCGTACCATATCCCATTGACTTCCATCAATGGCTCCTGCTCGAAGGATGGTGGGGGTAGAACGTCCAGTGGCTGATCCGGCTGATAGACCACCATCTGAGTATCCTGGGATGGTGGCTGCGATGGGTAGTACTGTAACAGCGGGACCGGCTCTGCCTGAATGTGGTTTACCTGACGGTGTGAGGCAGAGGATTGGGATGAGATGCTATTGCTGAGATCAGCTCGTGACCTGGGAGGCTGCTGAGTAGATGTTTGTGCCTCCTGAATGCAAAGAATCTGCGTCTTCAGGTCACTCATGGTCTTGTTCATCTGGTCCATCTGGACCAGTACTTGCATCTGCTTCTTCCCGAGGATCTCGAGACGGTCCAACTTCTCACTATTGATGCCCATGTCGGCTGCAGCTAATTCGGCTTGGGCTGCGGCTGTCGATGGAGTGTGAGGACCGACATCGATGCGGGCGATCCTATGAAATGATCTTGCTCCTTGGTGGGGCTTCTGCTGTGTGTAGACTCAGGCTTGGGCCATTACTGTCGAGTTCTCTGCCATTCCTTCATAAATGGCCCAAACGTCATCTTCACCCTAAGAGAAATAGGACCCACCACAAGAGGCATTTACAATCCCCTGCAGCTCCGGTGTCAGCCAACAAAAGAAACTCTGAACCAGATTGGGCTTGGATATATCATGGTGTGGACACCGGTCAATGAGCTCTCTGAATCGATCCCAAGCTTCATGGAACTGTTCATTAGGGATCATTATAAAATTGATGATCATAGCTCGTGCTGCGTTCGTCCGGCTGAGAGGATAATACTTGTTCAAGTATGCGATCCAGAGTTCTGCCCAAGTGTCGACGAACCTCCCCAAATGTTTCAGCCAGTAAGCGGCTCTATCAACCAGAGAGAAGGGGAAGGCTATCATCTTGATGGTGTCCTCAGTCACCAGCCTGTCATGAATGGTACTGCAGATCATTTCGAATTCTTGCAAGTGAAGGTGTGGCTCTTCGGTTGCCAGCCCATGAAATTTTGGCAATAACCGGATAATGTGTGGGCGAAGCTCGAAATCTCCATGGATGGGAGGGAGTCGAATCCATCGATGCGTAAGGGAGGCTGCTGGATTGTGCAATTCTCTCATGATGGTCTGTGGCAGCCTCTCCTGATTTGGTTCTCCTCCCTCGTCTGCTACAACTGGTATATCACCTCCACCACCACCGCCCCCAGGTCTATTTTCTCGCATCTGCGTGATCTCTCTCATGAGGTCACCCATGAATACTCCCTGGTCCCGGATTTGTCTCTACATGGTCTCCAGGGAAGCTAGCAATGAATTGTTGATGGCAGCTTGGTCATATAGGAATGGAGGGTGCTCATGCTCATCTGGGTGATCTCCTCTGTCAACCATGTCTGGATTATCTGAAAATGCAAAAGAACCCATCTCAGGTGCCGTCAAATGCTCTGAGATCTGTGATGCACTAAATTCTGAAACTCTTGGACTGATGGAATGAGAAGGGTGGTCGAGGGGGAACAAGATGGAAGTGAACTCAGGCTCGGAGAGTGGGTCTGGACTCTCCGAGGTTGCCCTAGATGAATAGGGAGGAGTGATGGATAGCGGTGCCGCCAAAGACGGCCTAAGAGACCTCTGTCCCATCATCTTGATTATTGAGAAGAGTAAGGCTGAGAAATGAAGAAGAAGAAGGTGGCAAAATTGCGCACAATTGTACGGTGTTTTTGATCTTGACCTAGATCCAACTAGCAATCAAACACAAAATAAGGGGATTTACCAACTCAACACATGAAGCCGTGAAGGTTCGGCTTTTATCTTTGTAGTTTTTATCTTGAATTCAGGAAGTTATCTTTCAATGAGTCCTTAGAGCGCTATGCCTATAGGAGAGAGAATACTGCCGGAAAAGTATTCTCGTACTTGTCCTCCTCCTGTGTAACCTATAGCCTGCGCTTTTTAAGGTCCTTGTAACCCTTCCTGGATCCCTACTCAGCCAAAGAAAAGAGGGAGGAAGCCGATAGGCGAAAGCGATACTTCGGATCTCGCTCGCAACAGAATCACCCGTGAGCATGCAAGATCCTACTCGGACACAAGACGATGAGACAGACACACCCGTGAAGGCGTGGCATATACTCAATACTTCGGACAAGGTCAATGCTCAACACAATAGTGAGTCATCAATGGTGACCAAGCCCTACTCGTCTATGTACGATAGTAGCGCCAATACTTCAGAAATCTAGGCGATACACAAGGCAGCCACAAGCTGGGTTTTGGGCTCTAATCCTTACGAAGCCGCTCTGCTCACTTGGAAGGAGACCTTCCCATGCAACCTGAATACAAGTGAGGGTGTTACTCTCCCCAAGCAATGAATCCAATTACCAATTTTATTTAGGTCAATTTTTCTTAGCAGTCCCTTTTTAATTTTTTTGATGTTATCGCTTATTTGGAGTCAATTTCAAACAAGCGCCTAACGTTTTTGTATTTTCTTGATTCCTACTTGATCCAAAAACAGAGGGAGAAAAGAGTCAGAAAAGCCGTGCAAGTCGGCACCAAGATGGAAATCTCACCTTTGTGCCTATATGATGAATGCAAAGATAGAAAGACTTACAGTGCCTCCAGCTCTCTCCATGCGGGATGCAAAACATGAATTTTTAAACCTAATCTAAATGCCGATATGCACACGGAAATCGTCCTAAGCATGCAATTGCTAACGTGAAGAACCATAAGTCAATCACCAATCCTCAATCCTAGAGTCCGGTCTAGGCTCACCCCTCCTCCTCTCGACAAATCGAGTTCAGGAGAAGCGCTTGGCAGGGTGGGCTCGCGGCGCGACGACTTGAAGATGGTGATCGACTGTTTAATTAGACTAAGTCCAAATACGCACTATAGGTACATGCAATGGTTATTAGGGTGTTTAGACCTAATCTACTCAATCAAGCAATGCCTAAAATCCAAGGGCTCATTCCACAAAAGAAAGGGAAAATGAAATCGAAATCGGAAAATGACAGCGAGAAACTCGATGAAATCCGCGGTGAGCCCCAGGTGTACAAACACCTGGAAATTAGGCCTGAGTGTCTTGAGTGTCCAAATGTACCTGTATTATTACAAATTAAATGAATCTCTCTCTCACAAAAATAAAACAAAAGTTAACTAACACTCTCTCTCTCTCAAATCTCCTGCTCTCTCCTGCCGGCTTGGGCTAGAAAAGCCGACTCCGCTTCCCAAGGCTGCACCGAATCACCTAGGTGATCCTCCTCGATCTGCGATCCCTCGCAAGAAGACAAGACCGACAATGGTTAGAAAGCTCACAGATAAATATAAAAAACAAGAGAGATAAAGCAAGCAATAATGTAACAAGCAATCACATTCAATCAAAAATGGATACTATACGCTGTTGCTCCCCGACAACGACACCATTTGATAAACCAAAATTTCCAATGGTCGTGTATTCCACACAAGGCGGGAACACAGAAGTCGCTGCGGTGACCGCTAAGAAATCCGGACTTAATCAACAATTAACCCACAATCAAATCAAACAATGATAAGAAATAGTGGAGTTAAAATTTATTATTAACTCTACATAAAAATGTGTATAGGTGTACGTATGTAGAGGTCGAACACAGGGAGCAAGGCAGAATAGATCAAGCAATGATGCACAAAAATATGATGTGATTAGTTGTCTACAAAAATGCAAATGTTTTTATGGGTTTTTAATTTTTAATTTTATTTTTTTATTTTTTTAATTTTTAATTTTGTATTTTGATTTTTTAATTTTCTGATTTTATATTTTCTTTTTATATTTTATATTTTTTCTTTTTCAATAATAGACTAGATATATACAATATAGGAAAAGAGGGGATAAGGTATTTATAAAAATAAGTAAAAATGCTCAAAAATTAGGAAATAAAATGTTTTTGGTCTTTTTATATTTTTATAATGTTTTTGTGATTTTTGGGGATTTTTCAGAATATTTTTGTATTTTTAAAAGTCAAAATAAAAGAAAATAATGAATTAACTGCTGGGCAAAATCTAAATGGGAGTGAAAAATATCAAACAGTAACAAAATTTTCCCAAACTAATTTTAAAATAAAGACAATAAAATAGGGAAACTACAGAAATTGAGTTTATATTTTTATGAGTTTTCTATGATTTTTTAGATTTTTTTGAACTTTCTAGGTATTTTCTAATTTTTAAGGTTTGTGTTTTGAGATTTTTAGTGATTTTTGGGCAGTAATTAAAAGACACTAAAATAGACCTTAGATAGTTTTTTTGGAATTTTTCAAAAAGACTTGATATTTTTTTGGTATTTTCTAATGCAAACAATAGCTAAAATGCATGTTTTTGATTTTTAATAAATATAAAAATGAAATAAAAATGCAATGAAAAATATGGCGTGAATGAGCAATGCAACAGGAGCCTATGGTATTTTTTGGGATTTTTTCGAGTTAAAATGATACTCTGATTAAATAGGGAAAGCAAGCAAAAATACAAGGCCTGACAAGGGTATAAGTGCAAATAAACAAACATCCAGGGGCCAAGTTACAATTTTCACACAAAACATTATACTGAATATTGCAATCAATGGATCAAATATAAAATACAATACCTGCAAGGGTATGCCTGCAAATGACCCACCCACGCGCGTGACTAGCACGCGCCTGGGAAGGGCGTAAATGTAAATTCCAAAAATCTGGGGGCCTTGATGCAAAATAACCAAAAGTTTTACACTCAATATCAAAATTTCTAGACTGAAACAAAATAAGTAAACCTTGAGGGGGTCCTTGCAAAATACCCTTCACATCACGTGTACTGGTCACGTGAGGTGACATGGCGAGGACCTACTTGCAATAATGGAAAGTTCAGGGGCCTAGGTTTAATAATTTACAAAACTTTTTGAACTACAGATAAATGTTTAAAGACTAAATAGAAATACAAAAATGCGGGGGGTATCGGATGCAAAATACCCCTCGCTGCGCGCGAACGGACGGTGGGATCTCTCCCACTTAACACGTGTCGGGCTGAGAGCGCGCGATGACGCTTCGTCTGCAACGACCAAGATTAGAAGATCAGCTAATGATCGAACGGCCTGTGCTCGAGCAGATCCAACAGCGCCTGTGCGATCTGGGGCTCCGCCTTGATCCAACGACTCCGAAGACCGGAGAAAGAATAACGGAGGAGCGCTGGTGAGGCGACTTTCTCCGAGCTCCTGCTCCTTCTCCGGTGAAGTTCTGAGCTTCAAAAGACGGCTGGAGACTCCCTGAGGTATGGGCTATCTCCCAGGGGCTTCAAAAGACCTCGATGACGACCGAGGCTCGCGATGGAGGGCGGCGGAGCTAGAGAGCTCCACGGATCTCCGACGAACTTCAAAAATGCTCCTGGGTTCGAGTCAACGGGCTTTGACCTGCACAAAATCGTGAAAGGACCCAGGACAAAGTAACTGGGTCCTGCGGTGGCGAAATGGTGGCGTGACGCGGTGAGGATGAGCTCGGCCGGAGGAGCGCTCCGGCGAGGGTGGTTTGATTGGGTGATTTAATCGATGGTTGCATATATGGGGTTTGACTATGTGACTAGGGCACTTCAAAGATCGAGGGGCAACGCCTCGCACAGCGATCCAAAGCCCTAGGTTTTCCTTGGGCATGAATCACTAGTATCCGAGGAGCAAAAATGCAGAAGAACACATCATGAAAGGGTGAAAGGTTTGACCTCGAAAAAATCGAGAAATAGGGTCAAGAATGAGGTCTGACACATGCACATGGGGGGAAGACGACTAGTTGACCGGGGTCAACAAGGGTTTGCGCCTGGTTGGTCCACGTGGACCAACTAGGAAAATCCCCTGGAAAAATGTTTTGAAAAATAATTTAAAAATCGAAAATGAATTATTTAATTTTAGGTTATTAAATAAAAAATGTTTGTAATTTTATAAATTATTTTATGGTGATTTTTAATTATTTTTATGAAGTGTAATGTTACAAGTTTACTTTTATACCTTTTATAGGTATATTACCTATATATTTTATTAATTTATTTTTATTTTGTATTTCTAATTTAGTTATTTTTGTTTATTATTTTATAAAATTATAAAATACTTTTATACACTTAATTATATTTTTATTTTTTTCTGAATTGTTTTGTTAATATAATAAAATATAGGTAGGTATTATACATGTATATGTATAGGTATTATGCCTAGGTATTATATATCATGTATTTTATTTTGTATTTTCTTTGTATTTTTATTCTGGTTTTAATACTAATATTTATTGTAAATAATATTTATAAAATTATAAAAAAATAAAATATAAAAATAATGAATAAATAATAAATTGAATATTTTAATTTGTACAATTATACAATAGGGGTCCAAAATTCAACTTTCAAACCGTAGCTCCGCAAATGCGAAACCACCACCATTAAATAGCTTATTTTGAACTATATACAATTAAAGGTGAGTTTGCTGCATTTGGAGTTTTCATTTGTGAGATACAGGTCTGGGAAGTTGGGATTCTGGATTTTTATCCAGACCATAACTTTTTATCTGTACATGATTTTTGAGTGAGATCAATTTTGTATTTTTATTTATTAAATTATCTACAACTTTCATGTTCAAAGTTTCTTTATTTGATGTATAAAAAGTGGAACCAAAAATAGGTCCCAAAATAAATAAAGAATGAAATAAAAACAAAGGGAATTTTATTGTATTCTGGCCCTTATCTCCCTCTACTTTATTCCTTGTCGACCTATTCATCAAGATGCCTAGGTCTCGGGGGTTTCGGGTCATAAAATATTTACAATATTTTATTCGTTTTCTTTTCTTTTATTTATTCTATAATTTTGGCTTTAATTACAGTATTTTATACACTATTTACATGCACATGCATGAATGCTAAGATGCTGGATTTAATGCTATTTACACGCATTTACTAGGGTTTTTGAGGCCAAAATGATAGAATAAAGATGATGAAATATGGATTCATCAACATGTCAAAGTGAAAATAAAATACCTGTTGGAGTATGTATATTAGCAAGAAGTCTGCAGCGGGATGACTTGGTTACATTGGTCAGGCATCCTCGGATAGGTAGATACACTGGCTACCGTCTATTCTTTCTCCATCCCCTCCTCTTGAGCTGGTCGCACTTGAATTTAGAAGGGAATACCCCGCTCCTCGAGGAAAGAGTTACTGGATCAGGGAATTAGAGTTACCTTGTTAGAGGAGGCTGCTTCTGAGCCATTTCTGATGCGGAGAGCTATTTTACACTTACACAGTACAAGTAAGAATCACAGTCATCAGAAATTTGCATTTGAGGATTTGTTCTGACCTGACGATTGAGGAGTCTTGAATAGAAGACTTGTGAAACTTAAAGTCTGTTAGATCTTAAATTTAGATCTCAATAAGGTTCCGCCACACAATTAATCTAAAGGTCGAGTCAAGCTCCATTTTAACCTTTTGTTCATGACCTTGGTATGGAACCCAATCTCATTTCACTTTTGCATTTCATTTTGGTTGCTCGGGGACGAGCAAGGTTTAAGTATAGGGGGTTGATGAATAAGTGATTCATCACTCTAAAAGTTGAAAATAGAGCCTTGTTACCGAGTAATTAGATGCATATTTCCACTTATATTGCACAATTAGCATTCATGCATACATTGATAATATTTGCATCTTAGCATCTGCATATGCATTAAATAAGAAGCCCAAATTTCTTGTAAAATTCATCCAATTTGTATGCATTTTATACTCACTCCCAAACCAATAAACCAACTCTATTCTGTATATATTACTGACTAATAATACAAGGAAAATATCAAAAATCTCTAACTTGAATAATTACCCAATAAAGACCCAAACCCAGTTAGAGACCTTAGACCTTAGAATGCACATATTTCTCTCGTACAACCTCTGATCTAGGTCTACTCACTTTTAAATCAATATACATTCGGAGACCTTTAAAATGAGACCAATTTCATTTAAATCGGAGCTCGTATGCAAAACTTGTGTTTTGGGACCCCATTGGACACTATATGTATGTATATTTGTATCCTTGTATTTTAATACTTTATTTGACCTCATTTCTGTTTTTTGTCAACATGAAACTTGTAGATCTCATTGAGATCTACAGCTTTCATGTTTTGAGTTTTTCCATATTTGGCCATCTTCTCTCCCTTATCTCAATTTTTCTTTCAGCCATCCAGATCAGGCCACGTAGCGCCCTCTGGTTGCGCCACGCGACCCGCTCATAACGCGCCAAACGCCCATCTTTCTCCACCATCCGATGGTGCCTTCTCCTTCTAAATCCCAGCCATCCACTCCGCATCAAATCTCGACCACCCGATCAAGGCCCAGATCGCATCTGGGCCGCTCACCTCCGCCTTACTCTCCTGTAGCCACGTGTCGCGCTAACGACCGCTGGATTGTAGCCTCGATGACCTCATCTCAGTCTTTCACTTTCGCTCAATCCATCACCCTTCGATCCTACACCAGCTCCCATCTCCACCGTCTGTTAGCGCCCACACTACGCCTGCCACGTGTCGCACCCCTACCCCTTCGATCACACCTCTCTGATTTGATCCAGGACATTCCTTAGCCCCTCAATATGGGCCGTTGGATCACGAGATCCAACGGTCCAGAGCTCGTCTTCCACCTCCAGCCGACTTCCTCGCATACGGCGCCCACCTTGCATCGCCTTCTCCCCCTTTTTATTTTTGGCACCACTACTGCCACCATCTCCGCCCATCGACACCACCATAACGTAGCCCTGACATCCCTCATCCTTGAAAGAACCCACAACCACCATGATCCCCTTCCTCTTCGCTCCACGGACCCCACAAACACCACGCCTCCATCACCTGAACCTCCATCTCCTTCCTATGAATACCCCACCTCACCTTCGACCCTATCCGCCATAGCAGGAGGCACCCCTAGCTCTACTCTCCTCATCGGTGATAGAGATTGGGCACGACATCGAGCGATGACGGTTGACTACCTCCGGCGAGATCCGTGGCACACCTCCACCGTGTAGCAGCTCTTCCAATGAGCTGCTCGAGCTCGGGACGCTACCGACCCTTGAGCGAAGACCAGGAAGCTCTTCTCCGAGCTTCTGTCCCCAGGTAGGCTCCTCTATCCTCCTCCCATCATTCTCCTTCTTTCCTCACATTTTTCTCTAAATTAATTCCGCTTCACCTCGCATCTTTATGCCCATCTCAGTTACATGATTGATGTATACACTAGGCGGCAAACCATTTGTCATAGGATATGCAATCATGTACTTAGTACATGTATGTTCAATCAATACTTGATGATCTCTAACTTTCTCTTTAACAACAAGATATTTAATATCGATTCTCATTCTGGTATACGTATACTTATTGTTGTTAGCAAAAAATACAGCTGCATAACTATCACAATAAATCTTTAATGGTCTTGAGATCGAATCCACTATCTTGAGACCCGTAATGAAATTCTTTAGTCAAAGTACTTGTGTGACGTGCTACGAATTCGGCTTCTATGGTACTTGATGTGACAAGTGTTTGCTTCACACTTCTCCATGAAATAGCACCTCTAGCAAGCAGAAAAATGTACCCAGAGGTAGATTTTCTATCATCCTTACTACTTGTGTGATCCGAATCTGAATAGCCAATGACTTCTAAGGAATCTGAATGCTGATAGATTAGCATAAAATCCTTAGTTCCTTGCAAATATTGCAAAACCTTATTTACCGCTATCCAATAGTCCATGTCTGGATTACTTTGATATCTATCCAGCATTCCAAATGCAAAATATATATATATATGGTCTAGTGCATGTTTGGGCATACATTAGACTCCCAATGATAAATGTATATGGATTGTTCTTCATCCGTTCTTTTTCTAAATTATTTTAGGGACATTTGAATGTAAAAAACTTATTTCCTTTTACCATAGGTGCTGGAGTAGGAGAACAATATCTCATCCCAAACCTCTCCAACAAATTTTCAATATAGACCTTTTGAGACAATCCAAGTACTCTCTGAGATATGTCTCTATGAATTTCAATACCAATGACATATTTAGCATCACCCATATCTTTCATTTCAAAATTATTAGAAAAAATATCTTTGTATCTCGCAACATCCCAAGTTCGTTACAAGCAAGTAAAATATCATCTACATATAGGACTAGATTAGCATATTTACTCACACTCGTCTTAAAATATATACAATTATCAACAATGTTCTCAATAAACCAAATGAAGTTATTACATTATTGAACTTAATGTACCATTGACGAGATGCTTGTTTTAGTCTATATATAAACTTCCTTAATTTACAAACCAAATGCCTGCTATTATCTAAAATAAAACCCTCGTGTTATCGCATGTAAAAATGTTCAAGAAAGATTGTTTCCACGTTCATTTGGTGTAACTCTAGATCATAATGAGACACTAATGCCATGATTATTCGTAATGAGTCCTTTTGTGATACAGGAGCTAAAGTCTCATGATAATCTATTCCCTCCCTTTGAGTGAAACCTTTAGCCACAAGTCTGGCCTTATATCTCTCAATGTTGCGTAATGAATCTTTCTTAGTTTTAAAGACCCATTTGCAACCAATAGATTTCACTCCTTTGGGTAGTCTCATACTTAGTTTGCACTCATAGAATCCATCTCCTCCCTCGTGACATTATACCATTTAGTAGAATTAATTCCACTCATGGCTTGTGAAAATGAATTTGGATACTCCAAAGTTCCCGTATCGTAATCACATTCTTTTAGGTATGTTATAAAATCTGATGAGATTGTAGATTTTACTATCCGGCCAGATCTTGTTGTAACAACACCATGTTGAACAATTGGTGCTACTTCAACTTGATTCTCAGGTAGTGCATGATTCATCATTGATTCAACCAAAGGAATATCTTGGACTTGAGGGACAACAATGTCTTGATGTTTTGACTCGACCAAGATATCATGTTGAATATTTTGCTCCTCCCTTTCTAGTGGTATAACAAGATCAGGTAACTCTCCAAGTATGATGTTTTTAAATACGATCCCACTCCACTATTCTCGTCATTTTCAAAAATGTGACATTTCTTGATTCTACAATACTCAATTCTCTATTTGGACAATAAAATCTATAACCTTTAGAGCCTTCTGGATAATCAATGAAGTATCGACTTGTAGTCTTCATATCCAATTTTTTTCTCATGTGTGTTATAGATTCTAATCTCATCTTGACAACCCCAAACGTGTATGTGTTCCAATCTTTTTTTCCATCATTCCAAAGCTCAAATGGAGTGGATGGAACTGCTTTTGATGAACTCTATTCAATATATACAAAGCTGTCTCTAGAGATTAACTCCAAAAGGATAATGACAATGAGGAGTTACTCATCATACTTCGAACCATATCTATTAACGTGTGATTCCGTCTTCTGACGACACCATTTTAATATGGCTCACCTGACATTAAAAGGTGATGTTCAATGCCTCCATCCCCAAGAAATCATGCAAATGGTCCAACCCTTTGTTCTCCTCCAACATACCTACTATAATACTCACCACATCTATCTGATCTCACCATTTTTATTTTCTTTTCTAAATGTATCTCTACCTTTGTTTGATAGTCCTTAAAAACATTTAAAGCTTCTGATTTATCAGATAATAGATAGAGATACATGTAACGTGAGAAATCATCTATGGATGTGATGAAGCATTTTTGACCACTAAAACATTCTATAGGAAACAGACCACATATGCTAGTATGCATAATTTTCAAAAGACTATTACTTCTCCTTGACTCTTTAGCGTATTTGTTGGTATGTTTTCTATTAATACATTCCGCACAAACACTAGAATCGGAAAAATTTAAAACATCAATACTCAATCATTTACTAATTTCTTGATCATTTTAACGGAGATGTGACCTAGTCTTTTATGCTAAAACATTGATGATCGATCGCTAATGTTTTTCGTTTTTTACCAACAACATTGCAAACAAAGAGATTGCTTTCAAAACACGAATCGAAATGCATTTTGTACATATTATCAACCAATTCACCTGCGCCAATTAACTTATAATTCTTGAACATTTGAGAAAGCAGTTTACCAAATAGAAATGTGTATCCAAGCTTACAAAGCTTAGTATAGAAATCAAATTTCTAGAAAACTTGGGAACATAAAAAATATTTTCCAAATCAAGAACATAGCCAAATTATAAATTTAGTCTTTGCCTTCCAATCGCTTCTACATTTAAAGACATGTAATTTCCCATAAATATGCTTTGCTCATTTTTCGTTGGTCTCCTTGTGCTCATAAAGCCCTGCATGGAGTTGGAAATATATATTAAAGTTTCAGAGTCAATCCACCATATTAGAAGGAACATCAATGGAATTAGATTCATGACACACATGACATCGATGTATACATTTCTTGACGAGCTATTCCTTAAACTTGATGCATTCTTTTTCAACGTGCCCATATTTCTTGCAAACGAATCACTCTGCTTTCTTAAATTCATTCGGATTTTTTCTTCTGAATGTTTCACCACCCCTTTCCATTTATTCGCTTTCCTACGAGTAATCAAATGGGAACTCTCAACCTTCTCTTGCCTGAGCCTATTTTCCTCTTGTACATACATTACTAATAACTCATTTAGAGTCCAATGATCCTTACGTGTGTTGTGCGAAATATTAAGTGGCCTATATTGAGAAGGTAAAGTATTGAGAATTAAATGAACAAGTAAAGGCTCAGAGATATCAAGTTTAAGTACTTTAAGTTGAGCAACAATGCTGCTCATTTCCATTATATGCTCTCTTATCCCAGTGCAACCATTATACTTTATAAAAGATAAATTTATTAGCTTGCCATAGCCTTTTTTGAAGTTTTGAGCTGTTTTTCAACCGCTTCTAAAAACTCCTTTGCAGTCTTACATTCATGAGTTGAACCCCTGGTATTCTTTATTATGTTTATTTGCATGTCAATTAAACTTAATCGGTTGGATTTCTCCCACCATTCATACAAATCCTTTATGTCTTGGCTACTTTCCTCCATAGGCTTCGTTGGTTCCTCAACGCGAAGTGCATAGTTAAGGTCCATACATCCTAAAGCAAGAAGAATAGAAAAATTATTCCCACGTAGAATCGAAACAGAATTTAAGACATTGAATTGAGTAGACATGAAATCTGAACTATTTGCAGTAAATTCATAACAAGACTACTACAATAAGTAATAACTCAAGCACAAAACTTAATCTAAAATTCTAACTTATTTAAAATTTCGAGAAATCAATGTACAATCATTACAAGACTTCTTGTGGCTGAAGAATTGTTATATACAATTGAATTTCTTAATAAACGAGATAAATAAAATTCGAATATCTATTAGAAATTCCGTACATGTTGGCATTAAAACAACTAATAAATAATTTATTTATTTTTCTCATTCCATAAATCTAGATGCAACTCGAAGACCAATTAACTCCGTCACTTATTGTAACTATTGGCACTATAGTCCTAGATGTTGTGGCTATTCTTGGATAAGTAACCAATAATTAGTCACTGTCAAGAAACAATATGTATAATGAGAAGTGATCGGATCCTGTGGCTACTCCTCCTGATTCAATCATACACACCAAATGAATAATTTAGAGTAACAAAGATCAGAGTTAATTAACAACTACTAAATGGAAAAATAAGCATAACCATTCGGTTATTTCCAACAACAAAAAAAAACTCCATATTGAGTATATGCCACTGTTGAATCTACATCTTCATTTTTTTGTATGGAAAATCCTCAAAAGAAATGAACATTATTCTTAGTTATGAAACGAGGTATCAGGATAAGTGTACATTCAACCACAAGTTCGTAAAGTTGTACACAAGCAACATCTTATACATGTATTTAATTTCCATAAATAAGGTGCTTTGCAAGGATTCCATAATAGAAACTACACAAAAAAATCAGTTGGCAATTAATTATTCAATGATTTTTTTCTTACAATCCAATGGCACTACCAACCAAGTATAAAAAAAGTTCATGTCAACGAATAAAAAAGTTGACAAAACAAAAAAAAATGTGGATTTAGTTGCGTTATAGGAAATGAAATCCATTAAAATAATAAAAAACTGATACGGTACAAAGCAAAACCTCAAGACCCGTAAAAAAGTTGTGGAAATATTTATCATTATATTAAAAATGGCACATGGTTTTATATAAAGATATTGATAATAATGAATTCAATAACAATCCAGACGATTTGTCTTCACCCAACAAAGATAATAATTTAATATGAACTTCCAATTCACAAAAACTAGATTAAAAAAATCCAATGAAGGAAACCATATCTTTCGTATATGTCCAGTTACGAGAGACAGAAAATTGTATAAAATCATAAATCCCTTGCTTTAATACCAATTGATAGATCTAATAACTTGATCGAAATCTAATATACTTATTAGTTACCGGAAGCCATCACAACGAAATCGAAGTGATGAAGATGGAATTTCCTTCTTCTTCTCAACTCTTGCCCAATATACTTGAGTAGTGGATCCCCTCACATTCCTTAGTTGAGGGAGAAGGGACCCAATCCATATTTATAAAATATGATGGTTACCTATCCATTAAGGTAACCATCAAAAGCAACCATCCAAATGATGCACCCTTTCATAATTAATCATGAACCACAAAATAAGAAATAAAAAATGTTGACAACCACCATATATGGTAGTTGCATACATGGAATTTCTTACACCTACTTGATCCCACTATGGTATAGGAGGTGTGACAAACTCCCTAGACTGGTTGCACTCGGGAATGGGAGTCTGAAACTCTGTGCCGAATTGTGTTGGTAGTTGCATCTCAATCAGAACATCTCTCTTGTCGAAAGTCGCATATGTCCTCTGTTGATGAGCTCGTCCCCGTCCACGTCCTTGAACACGTTAACGACGTTGAGACGCATCTTCTACCTCGACATTTTCCTCGATAACCACCTCATCGTGGGTTGTCCTTGAATTGTCTCTGGATAGACTCACATAGATGTAAGCTTGCTTCAGCAGCAAACTCCCTTATCCGCGGAGCATCATCATCTGAAAGGCGTACAATCTTGTCGATATGTGACACATGCAATATGAACAACACTTATTAGAATAGTATAAAATAGCCTAACGTAATTGTTATTTAAATAAACTTTGTACTTACGACATAATCTAAGGTGCATCCATGTTGATCAACGAATTGCGGGTAACACTACAATACCATGGCAAGTAGTCATCGATTGTGTTAGGTCCTCCCAATGGTATGGATGTCATCAGTACAATGTAGTCCATGCGGGTGTTCTACAGTCTAATGTAGACTGCACGGAACTCTATCCAATCGACGTTACTCTTTCCCTGTAAATCATTGGAATATAAATGGACGAGGTTTCGCAAGGCATCGATATCTCATGAATCCCACCAAACTGACGGAGGACTTTGTCCGCGGTGTGCAGCTCAACAATGCAAAAGTAAATTAATGGTACACGAGCTGCGTGCAAGTCTTGATTGTATCAGACGAAAGACCTTTGTTCCTGGACAGAAGGTATGGTTGTTCAATGCAAGGCTGAAGGTTTTCCAAGGCAAGCTGAAATCCAAGTGGACGGGCCCATTCACTGTCCATGCTGTGCATGATAGTGGATGTATTGATATCTCAGATCTCACAGATGACACACAGACATTCCTAGTCAATGGACAACTGTTGAAGCACTTCGTCGAACCCAATGAATAGTTAGTCCAAGTTGAGGAGATTGTATACATGCGCGAGACAGATTCAGCAGATACACATAGAGCCGCGCATGAGACCTTGCAGTAGTGAACTCTCGCCATCAGCAGCATCTAGAAAGATTCAGACCGTGATATTTGTATATACACACCATTCCCGTACATTCTTCCCCTCCCTCCGGTGACTCTAATCACTCACCCCAACTTCATATATTTTCATCTACGACTGTACTTAGGATGACCAGATCATAAGTACAGGGGGGATAGTCACCTGAATCCATTCACTGTACATCCTCCATATCACATCGGTCCTCACAACCACTTCCGTCCCATACTTAGGCTAACCTGAGCCTAAGTTTAGGTGGGACCAATGCCCATCCTGTATATTCATCCACTTCCCCTCTCAACCTCGTCCGCCCCGTTTTTGATCTTCTTCTACACTTAGGATGCCAGGGCCTAAGTATAGGGGGGCAGGACGACTTCTATGCATTTTTGTTCTTTTGGCTCTCCTACGCTTAGCACGAGCTATGTCTTTTCCCTCGCTTTTCGTGCTCTGAGGATATAGCACACGCTAAGTATAGGGGGGCGTGTGTATATATTATATATATATTGTAACCAAAGCTCGTACTTTCATGTATTTTTGTATATATTATACAATAATTACGGGACGAGTAAAAATGGAGAATTTGTTTTTGTAAAATACATGTATACCTGTATATTGTATAACACTTATATAATTGGTATAATACTCTTATAAAACTCTTGTAACACAGGAGGTATACAAAATTTTTGAAAAAAATGGAAAAATCAAAATCAAAGGCTTCTAATTTACTCTTGCACATCATCTCTTAAAAAGAATGAAAAAGAGTTGCAATTCATTCGTCTACATAGCATGTCATCTGCATCTCATCTGCATATCTTGCATAGGCAAGGTGAAAAGCTAGTGGATTCTGAACCAAGTTATGAGTAGATATTGAGGAGGGACTTGATTTGATCTTAATCCACCTAATTTCAGAGGAACCTTATAGGAACTGGAATTAAGATTTCTCAGGTCAAGTGACTTAATTCTTTGAGTCCGCAAGTATATGTTCACATGTCATCTTGATTAGTCTAAGTGGAATATCTCGTGCATACGCATGATTCTTTTAGACAATGACCTAACTTGGACAAGCACCATGCACGTAGCTCTGCATTCATTAGGTGGTGAGGAGGTAAAACACTTTAGCTTGGAGTAGCACACGGGTGGAAACATCCGTCCTCCTCTAGGGAGGGTAGTGCATCTCAACCTAGTCTGGTGGTGTTGACGTCTAAAGACGGAACGCTGTGGGTTGCAATAATGCTTCAAAAGAGGGATAGTCTACTGGCTCAAGAGGAAATGGCTCAAGAGGAAAAACTCCTGATGTACATGTTGCACCTTGTATATAGTTCAAAAAAAATGCAAAAAACTCCAAAAAAATAAGATAGGTCAAAGTGAAAATAAAATACATGTCGGAGTATGTATATTAGCACGAAGTCTGCAGCGGGATGACTTGGCTACATTGGTCAGGCATCCCCAGATAGGTAGCTATACTGGCTACCGTCCATTCTTTCTCCATCCCCTCCTCTTGAGCTGGTCGCACTTGAACTTAGAAGGGAATACCCAGCTCCTCGAGGAAAGAGTTACTGGATCAGGGAGTTAGAGTTACCTTGTTAGAGGAGGCTGCTTCTGAGCCATTTCTGATGTGGAGAGCTATTTTACACTTACACAGTACAAGTAAGAATCACAACCATCAGAATTTTGCGTTTAAGGATTTGTTCTGACCTGACGATTGAGGAGTCTTGAATAGAAGACTTGTGAAACTTAAAGTCTGTTAGGTCTTAAATTCAGATCCCAATAAGGTTCCGCCACACGATTAATCCAAAGGTCAAGTCAAGCTCCATTTTAACCTTTTGTTCATGACCTTGGTATGGAATCCAAGCTCATTTCACTTTTGCATTTCATTTTAGTTGCTCGGGGACGAGCAAGGTTTAAGTATAAGGGGTTGATGAATCCGTGATTCATCACTCTAAAAGTTGAAAATAGAGACTTGTTCCCAAGTAATTAGATGCATATTTCCACTTATATTGCACAATTAGCATTCATGCATACATTGATAATATTTGCATCTTAGCATCTGCATCTGCATTAAATAAGAAGCCCAAATCTCTTGTAAAATTCACCCTATTTGTACGTATTTTATACTCACTCCAAAACCAATAAAACCAACTATATTCTGTATATATTACTGACTAATAATACATGGAAAATACCAAAAATCTCTAACTTGAATAATTCCCCAATAAAACCCCAAACCAAGTTGGAGACCTTAGACCTTAGAATGCACATATCTCTCGTACAACCTCTGATCTAGGTCTACTCACTTTAAATCAATACACACTCACATACCTTTAAAATGAGACCAATTTCATTTATATCAGAGCTCGTATGCAAAACTTGGGTTTTGGGACCTCATTGTACACTATAGGTATGTATATTTGTACCCTTGTATTTTAATACTTAATTTAACCTCATTTTCATTTTTGGTCAACATGAAACTTGTAGATATCATCGAGATCTACAATTTTCATGTTTTGAGTTTTTCCAAATTCAGCCATCTTCTCTCCCTTATCTCATAATTTCTTTCAGCCATTCAGATCAGGCCACGTGGCGCCCTCTGGTTGCGCCACGCGACCCTCTCATAACACGCCACGCACCCATCTTTCTCCACCGTCCGATGGCACCTTCTCCTTCTAAATCCCAACCATCCACTCCACATCAAACCTTGACCACCCGATCAAGGCCCAGATCGCATGTGGGCTGCTCACCTCCGCCTTACTCTCCTGCAGCCACGTGTCGCGCTAACGACTGCTGGATTGTAGCCCCGATGACCTCATCCCAGCCGTCCACTTCCGCTCAATCCATCACCCTTCGATCATGCACCATCTCCCATCTCCATCGTATGTTAGCGCCCGCACCTATGCCCGCCACATGTCGCACCCCTAGCCCTTCGATCACACCTCTCCGATCTGATCCAGGACACTCCTTAGCGCCTCAATCTGGGTCGTTGGATCACGACATCCAACGGTCCAGCGCTCGTCTTCCACCTCCAGCTCGCGCACGTCGCCCACCTCGCAACGCCTTCTCCCCCTTCCTATTTTTGCACCGCTACAACCACCATCGATGCCCATCGACACCACCACGACGTAGCCCTGACATCCCTCATCCTCGCAAGAACCCACAACCACCATGATCCCCTTCCTCATCACTCCACGGACCCCACGAACACCACGCCTCCATCGCCTGAACCTCCATCTCCTTCCTATAAATACCCTGCCTTCGGCCACCATCGACCTTATCCGCCATAGCAGGAGGCATCCCCTAGCTCTACTCTCCTCATCGGTGATAGCGATTGGGCACGACATCGAGCGATGATGGTCGACTACATCTGGTGAGATCCGCGGCACACCTCCGCCGTGTAGCAGCTCTTCCAACGAGCTGCTCGAGCTCGGGACGCTTCGGCCCTTGAGCGAAGACCAGGAAGCTCTTCTCCGAGATTCTGACCCTAGGTAGATTCCTCCATCCTCCTCCGATCATTCTCCTTCTTTCCTCACATTTTCTCTAAATTAATTCCGCTTCGCCTCACATCTTTACACCCCTCCGACATCCCTTGAGCTATGCTTGGAGCTACCATCTTCGCGCGCCATTCCATTCCCTCCGACTTCACCTCGTAACTCCCTCCGACCAAGGCTCCACCTTTACGGCGGAGCAAGTCACCGGACCACCTTCACTTAGCTCCAGTCCGCCCACTGCACTCGCACTCACATCACGAGCACATTACGCACGCTCCCTTGCACAGACTAACCCTGCAGGTGCCATTCTCTTCATTGGCCGGAATCTCCACCGGAGCTGCATCAAGCTTCGTCGCGACCGACATCCAGACCTCCCCAGCCTCACCAGGACCTCTAGCGTCTCCCTTACACCTCCACAAACATTCTGAGCAATCCAGGAACCACCGGCAAGCTACACTGAGCATGAGAGAAGGAGGTGGAGCCACGAGAGCATCACCGGAGCCCCGCCAAGTCCGCCGCATGAGGCGGCAGATCGGAGGAACACGACGTACAACTACCATCGGATCGCCTTGATCTGACGGTCCTGATCACGCCACGTCTCCTGCATCCCGCCCCCATTGGATCAGGGGATCCAACGGCCACAACTCTACCACGTCGCCCGCTTCATCAAGCGCCAGCAACCGTCCGATCTCACAAGGATCTGACGCCTCCTAATCACGCCATGTCGACTTCATCAGCACCGTTGGATCCTCTTGATCAGACGATCCATAGGTGCGCCACGCCAACAGCTCCACCCGTCGTTGGATGCACCTTGATCCAGCGACCTACACAACACCACGTTGTGAGCTCCGAGCCTCTTCCCCGACCCTAGGCTCTGAGAACCCGAAGCTGACCCGAAGCAGGCCCGAGCCTCCGACACGCCCGAGCCTCCTTCCGATCCTCTAAAATCTCCCGAGCCTACCCCCCTCACGTATCTCTCACGTGAGGGCTAGGTAAATTACACAGAGGTCCCTTCAACTTTCAGATATTATAAATTGGTCCTTGCCAGGCGCGTCACGCGAGGAGCGCATGTATTTGTGGGAATTTTGCATCCACCCCTCCACATTATAGGTAATTGCATTTAAGTCCCTGTCAGCACGTTTTATTTAAGTAACTTTTATTTTCTGTATTTGCAATTTGGTCTTTGTCTTTGCACGCATAATTAGGTGTCCATTTATCATCATTTTTAAATTCCATAAAGTGCATGTTGTAGCTTAACTTGTCCTCTATCTTGTGTGATACTTGTTTTATTTTTGTGAGTCATCTGGAATTTAATAATATTAAATTGGTGAAATTTTCTATATTTTGCCCACTGTGTGCTTTTTAATTCATATTAAATTCCTTGTTACTCCAAAAACCACCATAAAATCACATTAGACTTAGGATAAAGTACTCTACATTGTGCTAAAATATCATTGCATTTGCATGCATCACGAGGCCTGAATAAATCAACTAGTAATTTACTTACTTGATTTTTAATAGGTCTAATTCACATAGAATTTTAGGTCTATTAATTTTCTTGGATTCATCATACTTAGATCCATCTAGGATAATTCTTATATATGAAAATAATGTGTTTTGGTATTTATTAAAATTAATTTTGTAAAAATCATCCTGCATTCATCTTTAATTCATTATAAATTTATTTAGAGTCGAAAAATTCCAAAAAAATGTAGACACCTAGGTTCATAACATTCCATCATCTGGTCAAGTTTCATAATTTTTGGACTTCATTCGATCATCTTTCTGATTTTAATTGTAAAATTGGCCTGAAATTGCATTGTTTCTTTCGTTAATTGCATAAATATTCTAAAAATGACCAAAAATATTCTTCTGAAAATCTAATTTCTGAATTCACTTAAAAATTCACCTTAGGAGACAGCTGCCTCCCTGAGTTTGACCTTGGGCTTGCCAAAGTAAAATAAATCTGTCGCTCGCATTTAATTGAATATTAATTGAAGCGGTTTTTGACGAAGTCTCGATTACCCGACTGCAATGAACTTAACATTTAATCTGATCGTTAATTTGATTGAACTAACAAGGGTAGTCGAGGTTCTCTTCAAAATGGCATCGTTGCCGGGGACACTACAAAAAAAGGCGGGATTAGCGTGCACATCTCGGCGTGCACCTGGCGTGCACATGTGCTCGCCCCGTAATGGGCGAGCACACTAAGAGCACATGTGCTCGCCCATGAGGGTCGCTGGTTTGAAATTTGCGGAGAGGCGCAGTTACCAGTATTGAGGAGCACATGTGCTCGCCCATGTGCTCGCTCAATGTGCTCGCCCACTTGAATTTCCTTGCGCGGATAATTTTAGCGGCTGGAAATTTTGGGCGAGCACTGGGCGACGGCCTGGCGAGCACTTAAGTGTGCTCGCCCAAGCCCGTAAACAGAACCTGCGAGGCCCTTCTTCCTCATTTCTCACGCAACCCTCTCCCATTTCCTCCCCTCCGGCGACCCGCAAATATTTGACAACTCAAAATCATGGAGTGATGGTTCGCGGATCTTGTTATGAGGAAGATCATCTGAATTATTACGGAATTTTAAAGGAGATTATAGAAGTGGAATATAGTATACCAGGCTTGAATAAAGTAGTTCTTTTCTTGTGTGATTGGTATGAACCCAATGGAGGTGTAGTACTTGATAAAAGAAATAACATTGTCGACGTGGTGCAAAGGAAATTTATACGTAGATTTGAACCATTCATCTTAGCATCTCAAGCGGATCAAGTATGTTATCTACCACAAATATCAAAGAAGAGAAAGGGCATTGAAACAGTAACTGTTGTGAAGATAAATTCTCGAAGTTATATCTCCAATGATTCCAGTAATCAGGAAGATGACATAGATGAAGCATTTACACCGACAAATGAAAGAATAGACTTAACAGAGGAAGTCCCAGTTATCGAATCGATTCGATTGGCTGATAATGAAGTTTTGTGTGTTGACTTACAAGATGATACGGACTCCAGTAATGATTTTTCAGAAAACTCAGAAAATGAAGAAATATCATTTAATCCCACCGAAATAAGTGATGAAGATTAGTTGTAAGTTTTAGTATACAATTATAATTGAATTATCTAAAATCTTAAATAATAACTATGTAATGCATCATTATTACAGTCATGGCAGGTTTTGGACGTGGCGGGTCGCATGGATCACATAGATCCAATCGTCCTTCTTCCTCAGACACACCTTCTTCCAGTAGGCAGCCCACCCCATATGTTGCTCCTGATTCACAGTCCGACGAGGTTCGCTGGGTGATAGCTTACTACGAGTCTCTTGGTTGTCCTCCACCACCCTTTTACGTAGGAGGCTATGGAGAGCCATCTACCTCATCAGCCCCTACAGGATTCCCAGTCCAGGTCCCCATACCAGCCCGGACATCGATGGGTTCTGACTCCCCTTCTTCTGGACGGCCGAGCACATCCGTGCCTTTACCCACTGTAGTTGGACAGACGTCGGCGTCCCACCCTTTGTTGGAGGTTACGGCTGATGGGAGGTAAAAATTTTATAGATTTTATCTTTAAATATTTTCCAAATTTTTTAAATTGTATGGAAGTTAAATTTTTTAGTAAATGCAGGGATTTTTTGAACAGCAACAGGGTGGCAAAGGAGATAACCAACATAATAAAGACACACTTGACTTCCATGCAATTTAGGTGGTGTCGCATCCCTGCTGCAGAGCAGGAGAGACTTTTTGACATGTTTCTGGTAAGAAATGTTTCTTAGAAGTGATACAGAATTTTTTTATCAAGTTTTTTGTATCTTATAAATTGTTATTATTTTTCAGAGTAGGTTTCACCTTGGCACTGGCCTAGGGAAGGAGGTTTATCGTAGAGCCTTCATTCGTTTGGCAGAAAAGAGAATGAGCGATACATTTTTCAAGGCAAGGAGAGACTCGCATGCGAAGACGGGATGCGAGGAGATGAATTTTGAGGAGATGAAGAGGTTCCCGCCGTCATGGTGTACGGAGGATAGGTATTATACTTGTCAAATAATTTATATTACACTTTTTAAAATAATCAATTATCATAACGTAATCCTTGCAGATGGGCCGATTTCTGTGATGCATTCGTTGCGGATGATGAGTTTGGATGAAGATCTTCGACGGGAAAGACAAACCGCCAAAAACAAAGGATCAAGTCTACCAGTGGCTCTAAAAGCCACAATCAGATTAGAGCGGAGATGGTATTACGATTTAAAATTATTTTTTGGAGATCTACTTTAATATAATGCAATGTTTTAATAGATCTTAAAAAAAATTTCAGGCTGCTAGGTTGGAAAGGGAACCCTCTTTTCAGGAGTGGTGTTCGAGGTCCCACATGAGTGGGAGAGAAGGAGAGTCGCAATGGTCCACTCCTGAAGCCGGACAATTGTTGGTAAGTCTATCAATTTATTTACAATTAATTGATATATTATAACATATTTATATATATTGTAAACTTTGTATTTCAGGATCGTTATCTGGCACTATCTGCAGATAAATGGGGTGTCGATCCAACTGGAGAGCAACCACCATTTGATAAAACGATCTGGAAGCAGGTATATATGGATAAATATTATCTTACTATATTCATTTCTAATATATACTTTTATATTAAAAATTGAAAAACTTATAAGGTGTTGGAGGAGAGGGACGTTGTGGCGAATAGGTTGCAGACGCTTGGTGGTCTTCCTCCATATTATGTGGAGGAACATCGTCACTCCTATTCTGCATACTCTCAGCCGTCGTATACGCAACCACATCCGTCCCAATCAATAGTTCCAATGGAGTCGCAGATGGCGATGATGGTGGAGCAGGTGACGAAGCTCCGAGAGGAGTTCACGGCGTACATGTAAGTATTCTTCTTATAGAATGAGTAATACAATTAAATTTCTATATCTACAAAATGCATTTAATAGATAAATATCTTCCATATATAATATAGGTCGCAAGGGCGTGCATCTCAACCTGAAGAGATTGAATCTGATCACGAAGAGGAGGAGGAGAACGACCCTGAAGAAGAGGCACGCATGTATGCGAGGTTCAAAGAAAAGGAGAAAGAAAAAAAGAAATCAAAGCAGGGTTTAGTGTCCAAATTTTTTAGATCAAAGAAGAAGTAAAATTTTGGTGGTTTGTACCTGTATTTTCTTTTAAACTTTTAGAACATCTTTTAATTTATATGAACTTTGTTGGCGTTGACTTGTTTGTAATATTTAGATATTAAATTAGATTGTTTATTTCTGAATTCATGTATATTGCGTTCCTTTAAATTTTTAGTGCTAGTTATCTCAATCTACGATCTGCTATAATACATATATCCTTAGGAAGATACCTGCAGTGGTTTATTGGCAGGGTATACAGGTTCGACGGGGCGTCAAAACCCTGTCGAACCTGTATATTTTTTTCCTGGAAATCACTTTGGGCGAGCACATGTGCTCACCCGGCGCTCCGTGTGTAATCGCAGATTATAGAGAAGGCGATCACACCGGCGAGCACATATGTGCACGCCCGACGGGCGGGCGAGCACATAGCGTCCCATGGTGCTCGCCCACCAGCCGTGGCGACTCTCGGATCAGCGAGCACGCCCTTAACGAGCACATGTGCTCACCCACTCGTCAGGCGTGCACATGGCGTGCACTAGGCGTGCACATAACGAGCTCTTATGTGCACGCCAATCCCGCCTTTTTTTGTAGTGCACTTGCGACTCTTAAAGCTACTTTAGGATTTGCTTGTGCTCGTAAAATTCTAGGACCACACTTCACACATAAAAGACATACTTAGACCACAGATCTAGCCAAATTTAATTTGTGCTTCACTCGCTAATAGAAATGCTTGTCTAGGAGCTGATTTTATCGTCTGCATTTGCATATAGTGTAAAGTTTACAATTCTATTCTGCATCCTGCATAAAAGCGAAGGGATCACAGTAAGTCTTTTTTATTTTGCATACCATCATTGTTTTATCGTGCATCGGCTTTTATCAACTCCTTTCTCTTGGTTTTTCAAAATTTGGAAAAAAGAAAATTGGGACTGGACGATAGGCGTGCTTTGTGGTTGGACTAAATCAGTGATAACCTAACTTAAAAACTGAGACTATTTAACAAAATTGACCCAAAAAATCAATAAAATCAGAAATTCTGCTTGCGGCAAATTAACCCCGACCTTGTTTTCAAGCTGAATGAGGGTACTAGAGTGTGTGAGCACCCTAGGGCAGAGCCAAAAATCCCTGCCTTCCATATCGCATACCCCCGATTTGAGCAAATATCACCGGTTGAGCTTTGGGTTCAACTAACCAGCGCCAAGTAGCCTCCGCCTACTCCAGTAGGTAGATAGGGGCAAAATTGCGGTGTACTGTAACAAGTTGGTAGTAGCCTCTGCCTGCTCCGGTAGGTAGATAGTTGCGAATTAGAGCCTTGTCAGCCTCTGCTTACTCTGTAGGTAGATAGGGGGCAAGTCCTTGAACTTTCGGCTGGTGATAGGAGCGGAGAAAGGATGGGCGTTGGTATCTTAGGCGACAGGTTAAACAGGGGAGACGCATCTGGCTTTTAGCCGACTCCCCTATAGGCCGCGTAACCTTTGATACTTGTCTGAGTAATTCACACTTAAAATCAACCAGATTAATTGGACTCGGTTTCGAGTCATTCACTGTGTTGAGTGTGAAAAATAGGGTTTGGATTCACTTGCTTGCTTCAGGTAGGAGTAAAATCCTATCTTACACTTAGAATCCTCGTTTCTTCTTCTCGCCATCCAAGATGACTAACTGGGGGGATATCTAATCCCGATTCGCTAATCTTTCTTTGAGCCCCCCATAAAGCTCATCTTCACCAGTCCAAGCGCAACTTGGGCCAAACCGAGCTCATGACCCTCTTGAGTTCGGGATCCCTCAACCCCAGGGTGGTTACTCTCAAACCAACCATTTTCTCTCCTCTGATCTCACCGAGGAAGACCATCGCCTCGGTAAGAATCCCTTCCTTGATATGTCCTCTAACCAAGGCCATCTTCTTTACCAGGCAAAGAGGACAAGATGCCTCCAAAGAAACACCCTGATGAAGAGGAACTCAGAGATGATCCCTTGCACCAAATCCTGGCCCGACTAGCTAGAGCCGAGCAACTAAATGCTGATCTGATGGCAAGAATGGACATGTGATTGAGGCTGAAGGAATTGATTGGCCCATGGTAGATGCCTACAATCCCGCAGAGAATGAAATACATAGCTGGCTAGTACCTGAGGTCCCCCCTGAAGCGTTCGAGCTGAAGCCCCACTTTCTGAGCCTGCTGCCGAAGTTCAATGGAAACACCAACGAAGAACCATATGCCTTCCTTAGAGACTTCGAGCTGGTTTGCAACAACCTTAGTCACTCTAGGGTTGGGCAAGATTATATCAGGCTGAAGGCCACCCCGTTTGACTTAAGAGATAAGGCTGCACATTGGTTGAAAAATCTCGGGGTAAGATGTACGACCTTGATGCAGTTCAATGACCTTTTCTTGAAAAGTTCTACCCATTCAGTAGGACTAACAAGATGAGAACCAAGATTGCGAGTTTTTCTCAAGGACCCAATGAACCATTCCATGAAGCATGGGACCGATTCAATGACTTAACACAGAAATGCCCTTGCCACGACATTATGAAAGCGATCCTAGTCCAGACCTTGTTCTGTGGCATGACCCCAGAGATGCAAGGGTTAGTGAGTGCCGCCTGTAGAGGAAGCTATCTGAACAAGAATGAAGACGCATTATGGAAGATCCTGGAGCAGATGGTAGAAACATGCAGATCTCAGGCCACTAGGGCCTATCAGTTGTCTCCCTCAAAAATATCCAACGAGACAACTAGGAGGACTATAGCGGATCTGACGGACGACCTCATCCCCAACATGGGGATAGTAGCTGACAAATTAACCATGGTCGAGCAGATTCACAAGAGGGTCACTAACCTTGAGGCACTCTCGCGATTGCCAAAACAAGTGGAGGAACTGACTGAGAAGGTAGCCAAGATACGGCTACCTGCCCCTTCTGCATGTACCTGTACACTGAGTTCATCTTGTAAAGGAACATGCATCGGGGCCTCAGAGTAGCTGGCTAGAGGAGCAGACATACACTCAGCAGGACCAACACACACCCCCACAAGTGGAGACAGGATACGAGGAGCCTCCACAGGTGTTCGAGATCAACGATCTGTGGTACAACCATGACCCCGTCGGCAGACAATCGGGGATAGGGAACGCTCAGCCACACCGACCTTAGCTTACCTGGAAATCAGCTCCGTCCCCACACCGCACTTCATACAATCCCGTCCCGAACAAGGGTACTAGCCTCAGCAGCACCAGCAACAGCACACGTTCCACTCGGGCCAGCAGGGCCCTCCACCACCTTCCCATCAGCAGCAGTACCGGCATGGCCAACATGGCAAATACAGGAATTCATCCTCGAGTCAGTATCAACAAGCCCAGCCCGCCAGTGAATTAGAGTCCCTCACCTTTGTGATCCAAACACTGACTGACAGGGTCCAACAGATTCAGGATGACTACATGGATATGAGAACCGATTTGAATCGTATCTCCCGTACCCAGGACCATCAGATGGTGCCAAAGACCCCAATTCCCACCCAGGTTCAGGCCAACCCAAATAGCTTGAATCAAGACCAGAACCGACGACGAGATCATGTATACTATTCAGATAACTCTCTATCTGAACATGAGATCCTTTCGTTTGATAATGTCAATCATATGTCCCTTAGGAGCAGAAGGATAGTGAATCCATGATCGTACCTGATCGAGCACGGGCACTAGAATAAGACGCCGCCAAGTCTCTACATGAGGAGAACTTGCAGATAGAGGAGCAACAGTACCACCACCACCGGCAGAAGAAGAGGACTTCTAAGTCCTCCAAGAAGCAGGAGAACCGCACCGGCAGTGAGTCCGGTGAGACCGATGAAGAGCCCACACCTCCATCTAAGGGGGATGTCCCAGCAGTCGCGGAAGACGTATCACCGATTTCACAGCATATATTTCCTTTTAGTCAGAGTCAGAGCTAGAGTCAATTTAAGTGTCAGAGTCATGTACAGAACTCATTCCCTGATTTCAATGAAAATCTTTCAGTTTCGGAATCTGAGTTAGCATCAATAATTCCTTTCCCCCAAGCTCTTAAGGGTGGAAAGAAGAAAAATCGAAAAATATAAAAAGATGACCCTGAGATGGCAAAATTTTGCAATAAATACATCAAGGTCGCAATCCCTTTTGACAAGTATGTGGATATGACACATGCATTTCAGAAATACCTTAAGGTGAGATGCACACCTACTTGGGCCAGCAGAAAGACCAAAAGCCGTGTTGAGAAACACGTTCTGTCAGTAGCCACTACTTGCGCAATAAAGAATGCGTTTCCAAGGAAACGAAGAGACATGGGTGCACATTATTTGGTGAGTCATATCGATGTCACTGCATTTGCATGCGCTCTCCTTGACAACGGATTCTCAATTAACTTGATGCCTACAACCCTCTATGAGCGGCTTACTCTCAAACCTCTTAGGAAATCTAGGGCCTTACTTCTGTTTGCAGATAAATCAACCAAGAGGTCCCAAGGAGAATTAAGGAACGTTGTCGTGAAAGTCGAGGGTCAGGAGTACATGGTGGACTTTACCGCCCTTGATATGAAGACCCCTCGCAATTGGAGAGACTCCCAAATCATATTAGGAATGCCCTTCCTCAAAACAGCATGGGCCTTGTTTGATTACAAGATTTGGAAAATCCAGTTCCAAACTCCAGGCGGAGATGAGGAACTTGAGATGAAGCAGACCAGATGGCAGAGACCGGATTCTGAATCCAGCACCGAGTACTCTTCGTCCGAAGCATATTGTATTCATGTAGACACCGTTCGGCCATGGAGACAGAACCCAACTAGCAGCGATGAGTCCCTCTCCTCCGGAGAAGATCTTGTGCATGAGTCAGTTTGCGAGATCCTTAGAAACGAGTGCAGCACAGAATATGCATCCCCCTACATCTTCGATGACTTAGAGGCCCATCTGAGCCTGTCAGTCCTTCCCTCTTTATGACAATCAGAAGATGAAGATGATGAGTCGGACGTGGCTTTTGCCGATTGCTTGGAAACCTTTGACGATCCGACTCCAGAGACGAATGAGTTGGTAGCAGCAATTTCACGGACGAATCCAACCACTACCAGCACAGAGCCAGATTCGATTGAGCAAGATTTCCTTGATGATCACGCATTACCTGAGCTCAAACCGTTACCCACAACGCTTAAGTATGCCTTCCTTGCAGGACAAGAGAAGAAGTATCCGGTCATCATCAGCTCGTAATTGACCGAGGAGCAGGAATCTTTCTTGCTAGAGATCATGGAGAAAAACCACAAGGCGATAGGCTGGAGCATCTCAGATCTCCACGGGATAAATCCTGCTCTGTGTTCGCACCATATCTACTTGGAGAATGAGGCTAAACCCTCTCGTGAATTCCAACATCGGTTGAATCCAAATTTACGAGAGGTAGTGAAGAAGGAGATTGAGAAATGGTGCGATGCGGATTTTATTTATCCCGTCTCCGACTCCAAATGGGTGACTCCAATCCATGTTGTCCCGAAAAAGTCGGGAATTCAGACGACCACCAATGAAGACGGAGAGGATATCGTGACATGAGTACCCACGTCGTGGTGCGTTTGTGTGGATTACAGACACCTGAATCCTACGACGAAGAATGATCATTTCCCCCTACCATTCACTGATCAGATCTAAGAGAGATTAGTGGGGAAAGAATTCTTCTTCTTTTTAGATGGATTCTCAGGCTACAACCAAGTAGCCATAGCTCATGAGGACCATGAGAAGACCACGTTTACAAGCCCCTTTAGTACCTATGCTTTCAGGCGCATGTCCTTTGGGTTATGAAATGCTCCCAGTACTTTTCAAAGGTGCATGATTATTGTATTCACTGAAATGGTCGGTGAATTCCTGGAAGTCTTCATGGATGACTTCTCGGTCCACGACGATTCCTTCGATTCATGTCTTAGGAATCTGGACCGGGTCCTCAAGCGATGTTGTGAGGTCAATATGGTGCTCTCCTGGGAGAAAAGTACATGGTGACGGAGGGTATTGTATTAGAGCATGTCATCTCCAAAAGAGGAATGAAGGTTGACCCTGCCAAGGTGGATGTGATCATACAACTCCAGCCACCAACCAACGTGAAACAGTTGCGGTCTTTCCTCATGCATGTTGGATTTTATCGAAGATTTATCAATGATTTCTCTAAGATTGCCCGACCGCTAACTGAGCTTTTAGGCAAGGACATGGAGTTTATTGTTGATCACAAATGTCTTGAAGCCTTTAAGCAATTACAAGGAATGATCATGTACGCCCCGATCCTATAAGCCTCAAATTGGTCTCTATCTTTTGAGATCATGACGGACGCCTCAAACTTTATTGTTAGGGCTGTGTTAGGATGGAGGAGGGATGGCGTCCCATTCGCCATACACTACACAAGCAAAGTGCTTGATACTGCTCAGCGTAACTATATAGTTACGGAAAAGGAGATGCTTGCGGTAGTGTTTGCCTTGGATAAATTCAGATATCACTTAATCGGATCTAAGGTAGTTGTGTTCACAGACCATACAACGCTACGATACTTAATGGAAAAGAAGGATGCGAAGGCGTGCCTTCTTAGGTGGATTCTGCTTATCCAAGAGTTTGATTTGGACATTCGTGATAAACCTGGAAAGAAGAACATAGTAGCTGATCACCTCTCCTGTCTCGAGGATCTTAATGCTTCTGAGGATACGCCGATTCGAGACTCCTTCCCTAACGAGTCGATTTTTGTTGTCGACTCACTCCCATGGTACGCCAATATCGTGAACTATCTTGTCTCCAAGAAAGTTCCCGAATATTGGCCCAAGAGCCACATAGACCGGCTGAAGTCGGATTCGAGACATTACTACTGGGAGGATCCGATCCTTTTTTTGAAGGACCGGATTGTGTCTGGAGACGGTGTATTGAGGAATATCAGAGTGTGCTTTCTTTATGCCATAGTCTGGAGGCAGGAGGACACCATTGCGGGAAGAGGACCGCATGGAAGGTACTTCAATGTGCCTTATACTGGCCGACTCTGTTTCGCGATGAGATCGCCTTTGCGAAGTCGTGCCCAGTATGCCAACGAATGGGAGGAACCGTTGGTTCCATGGATGAGATGCCGATGCAGCCTGTCATCATTTGTGATGTCTTTGACGCCTGGGGCATCGACTTCATGGGCCCATTCCCTGTTAGCCACGGATTCGAATATATCCTTCTAGCGGTAGATTATCTGTCAAGGTGGGTGGATGCTATCCCAACCCAAGCCGCAGGCAATAGGACTGTCTGTAAATTCATTAGAGATCACATCATCTCCCGGTTCGGGATCCCCAAAATGTTGATATCAGATGGGGGTAGCCACTTTGTAAACAGAGATGTGAAGAAGCTCTTGAAGGATTACGACATCGAACACCGTGTCGCTAGTCCTTACCACCCACAGACCAATGGCATGGCTGAGGTGTCGAATAGGAAGGTGAAAACCATATTGTAGAAGCTTGTCTGCCTAGACAGGAAGGACTGGTCTCAGATCTTGGATCAAGTCCTGTGCGCTTATATGACAGCTTACAAGACACCGTTAGGAACCTCCCCATTCAGGATGGTATTTGGGAAGACGTGCCACTTGCTTGTAGAGTTAGTACATAAATCAGAATGGGCAATCATAAAGGTCAATTGGAACACACACCTAGGGCAGAAACATAGATAAATGGGTCTGAATGAGCTTGTGGAAGTTAGAAACCGAGCATATGACAACAGTTGGGTGTACAAGGACAAAGTAAAGCGTTGGCATGATGGATATATCAGACGAAAGACCTTTGTTCTTAGACAGAAGGTATGATTGTTTAATGCAAGGCTGAAGGTTTTCCAAGGCAAGCTGAAATCCAAGTGGATGGGCTCATTCATTGTCACGTGTTGTGCAAGATAGTGGATGTGTTGAGATCTCAGATCTTACAGATGACGTACATACATTCCTAATAATTGGACAACTGTTGAAGCACTTCGTCGAACCCAATGAACAGTTAGTCCACGTTAAGGAGATTGTATTCATGCACGAGACAGATTCAACAGATACACATAGAGCTGCGCATGAGACCTTGCAGTAGTGAACTCTCACCATCAGCAGCATCTAGAAAGATTCAGACCACGATCTTTGTATATACCTACCATTCCTGTACATTCTTCCCCTCCCTCCCGTGACTCTAATCACTCACCCCAACTTCATGTATTTTCATCTACGAGTATACTTAGGATGACCAGATCCTAATTACAGGGGGGGGAGAGTCACCTGAGTCCATTCAATGTACATCCTCCATATCACATCGGTCCTCATAACCACTTCCATCCTATACTTAGGCTAACATGAGCCTAAGTATATGGGGGACCGATGCCCATCATGTATATTCATCCACTTACCCTCTCGACCTCGTCCGCCCTATTTTTGATCTTATTCCACACTTAGGCTGCCAGAGCCTAAGTATAGGGGGGGCATGATGACTTCTATACATTCATGTTCTTTTGGCTCTCCTACGCTTAGCATGAGCTATGTCTTTTTCCTCGCTTTTCGTGCTCTGAGGACATAGGACACGCTAAGTATAGGGGGGCGTGTATATATTACATATATACTTTACCCATAGCTCGTACTTTCATGTATTTTTGTATATATTATACAATAATTACAGGATGGGTAAAAATGGAGAATTTTTTTTGTAAAATACATGTATACTTGTATATTGTATAACACTTGTATAATTAGTATAATACTCTTATAAAACTCTTGTAACAGGAGGTATACAAAATTTTTGAAAAAAATGGAAAAAATAAAAAACCAAAGGCTTCTTATTTACTCTTGCACATCATCTCTTAAAAAGAAAGAAAAAGAGTCTTGCATTTCATTCATCTACATAGCATGTCATCTGCATCTCATCTGCATATCTTGTATAGGCAAGGTGAAAAGCTAGTGGATCCTGAACCAAGTTATGAGTAGATATTGAGGAGGGACTTGATTTGACCTTAATCCACCTAATTTCAGAGGAACCTTATAGGAACTGGAGTTAACATTTCTCAGGTCAAGTGACATAATTCATTGAGTCCGCAAGTCTATGTTCACATGTCATCTTGATTAGTCTAAGTAGAATATCTCGTGCACACACATGATTATTTTAGACAATGACCTAACTTGGACAAGCACTATGCATGTAGCTCTGCATTGATGAGGTGGTGAGGAGGTAGAACCCTTTAGCTTGGAATAGCATACGGGTAGAAACATCCGTCATCCTCTAGGAAGGGTAGTGCATCTCAACCTAGTCTGGTGGTGTTGACATCTAAAGACGGGACACTGCGGGTTGCAATAATGCTTCAAAAGAGGGATAGTCTACTGGCTCAAGAGGAAAAACTCCTGATGTACATGCTGCACCTTGTATATAGTTCAAAAAAAATGCAAAAACTCCAAAAAATAAGACAGGTGATAAACCCAAATTTCCAACGGTCGTGTATTCCACACAAGGCGGGAACACAGAAGTCCCTGCGGTGACCGCTAAGAAATCCGGACTTAATCAACAATTAACCCACAATCAAATCAAACAATGACAAGCAATAGTGGAGTTAAAATTTATTATTAACTCTACATAAAAAGGTGTATAAGTGTAAGTATGTAGAGGTCGAACACATGGAGCAAGGCAGGATAGATCAAGCAATGATGCACAAAAATGTGATGTGATTAGTTGTCTACAAAAATGCAAATGTTTTTGTGGGTTTTTAATTTTTAATTTTATTTTTTTAATTTTTTAATTTTTAATTTTGTATTTTGATTTTTTTAATTTTCTGATTTTATATTTTCTTTTTATATTTTATATTTTTTTCTTTTTCAATAATAGACTACATATATACAATATAAGAAAAGAGGGGATAAGGTATTTATAAAAATAAGTAAAAATGCTCAAAAATTAGGAAATAAAATGTTTTTGGTCATTTTATATTTTTATAGTGTTTTTGTGATTTTTGGGGATTTTTCAGAATATTTTTGGTATTTTTAAAAGTCAAAATAAAAGAAAACGGTGAATTAACTGCTGGTCGAAATCTAAATGGGAATGAAAAATATCAAACAGTAACAAAATTTTCCCAAATTAATTTTAAAATAAAAACAATAAAATATGAAACTATAAAAATTGAGTTTATATTTTTATGAGTTTTCTGTGATTTTTTAGTTTTTTTTGAAGTTTCTAGGTATTTTCAAATTTTGAAGATTTGTGTTTTGAGATTTTTAGCGATTTTTGGATAGTAATTAAAAGACACTAAAATAGACCTTAGGTAATTTTGTTGGAATCTTTCAAAAAGATTTGATATTTTTTTGGTATTTTCTAATGCAAACAATAGCTAAAATACATTTTTTTGATTTTTAATAAATATTAAAATGCAATAAAAATGCAATGCAAAAATATGGCGTGAATGAGCAATGCAATAGGAGCCTATGGTATTTTTTTGGGAATTTTTCGAGTTAAAATGATGCTCTGAATAAATAGGGAAAGCAAGTAAAAATACAAGGCCTGGCAGGGGTATAAGTGCAATGGGTCAAGTTACAATTTCACACAAAATATTATACTGAATATTGCAATTAATGGATCAAATATAAAATAAAATACCCGCAAGGGTATGCTTGCAAATGACCCGCCCACGCGCGTGACTAGCACACGCCTAGGAAGGTTGTAAATGTAAATTCCAAAAATCCGGGGGCCTTGATGTAAAAAAACCAAAATTTTTACACTTAATATCAAAATTTCTAGACTGAAACGAAATAAGTAAACCCTGAGGGAGGTCCTTGCAAAATACCCTTCACCTCACGTGTACTGGTCACGTGAGGTGACGTGGCGAGGACCTACTTGCAATAACGAAAAGTTCAGGGGCCTAGGTTTAATTTTTACAAAACCTTTTGAACTACAGATGAATGTTTAAAGACTAAATAGAAATACAAAAATGTGGGGGTGTCGGATGCAAAATACCCCTCGCTGCGCGCGAACGGACGGTGGGATCTCTCCCACTTAACACGTGTCGGACTGAGAGCGCGCGATGACGCTTTGTCTGCAATGACCAGGATTAGAAGATCGGTTAATGATCGAACGGCCTAGGCTCGAGCAGATCCAACGACGGCTGTGCGATCTGGGGCTCCGCCTTGATCCAACGGCTCCGAAGACCGGAGCAAGAACAACGGAGGAGCGCCGGTGAGGCGGCTTTCTCCGAGCTCCTGCTCCTTCTCCGGTGAAGTTCTGAGCTTTAAAAGACGGCTGGAGACTCCCTGAGGTCTGGGCTATCTCCCAGGGGCTTCAAAAGACCTCGGCGACGACCGAGGCTCGCGATGGAGGACGGCGGAGCTGGAGAGCTCCACGGAGCTCTGGCGAACTTCAAAAATGCTCCTGGGCTCGAGTCAACGGGCTTTGACCTGCACAAAATCGTGAGAGGACCCTGGGCACAGTGCCTAGGTCCCGCGGTGGTGAAATGGTGGCGTGACGCGGCGAGGATGAGCTCGGCCGGAGGAGCGCTCCGGCGAGGGTGGTTTGATAGGGTGATTTAATCGATGGAAATGGAAGATCTTTGAGGGCTTTTGATCCTAAGGCTACGGCAAATAAAATGCGAAAGAAAATAAAGGGGAATAGGGTAGCCTCGACGGTGGTGACCGGAGGGAAGGGGGGAAGGGGGTACCTCGACGCCGGCGAAGGCGGAGGTTGTGGAGCCACCTCAGGCGACGCTCGATCCACCCGAAGGGCTCGAGAGGAAGCTGTCACCTTCCTCGAGCTGTTGGGAGCAAGAAGGGGAACTAACCTATGGAATGAGGGGTTCAAAATTCGAATCGAAGGTCGGGGGTTGCATATATGGGGCTTGACTATGTGACTAGGGTGCTTCAAAGATCGAGGGGCAACACCTCGCACAACGATCCAAAGCCATAGGTTTTCCTTGGGCGTGAATCACTAGTATTCAAGGAGCAAAAATGCAGAAGAACACATCATGAAAGGGTGAAAGGTTTGACCTCGAAAAAAATCAAGAAATAGGGTCAATAACGAGGTCTGACACAAGCACATGGGGGGAAGACGACTAGTTGACCGGGGTCAACTAGGGTTTGCGCCTGGTTGGTCCACGTGGACCAACCAGGAAAATCCCCTGGAAAAATGTTTTGAAAAATCATTTAAAAATCGAAAATGAATTATTTAATTTTAGGTTATTAAATAAAAAATGTTTGTATATAAAATTATTTTATGGTGATTTTTAATTATTTTTATGAAGTGTAATTTTACAAGTTTACTTTTATACCCTTTATAGGTATATTACATATATATTTTATTAATTTATTTTTATTTTGTATTTTTAATTCAGTTATTTTTGTTTATTATTTTATAAAATTATAAAATACTTTTATACACTTAATTATATTTTTATTTTATTTTTCTGAATTGTTTTGTATATTTAATAAAATATAGGTATGTATTATACATGTATATGTATAGGTATTATGCCTAGGTATTATATACATGTATTTTATTTTGTATTTTCTTTGTATTTTTATTCTGGTTTTAATACACATATTTATTGTAAATAATATTTATAAAATTATAAAATATAAAATTATAAAAATAATGAATATATAATAAATTGAATATTTTAATTTGTACAATTATACAATAGGGGTCCAAAACTCAACTTTCAAACCGTAGCTCCACCAAATGCGAAACCACCGCTATTAAATAGCTTATTTTGAACTATATACAATTAAGGCGAGTTTGCTGCATTTGGAGTTTTCATTTGTGAGATACAGGTCTGGGAAGTTGGGATTCTGGAATTTTATTCAGACCATAACTTTTTATCTGTACATGATTTTTGAGTGAAATCAATTTTGTATTTTTATTTATTAAATTATCTACAACTTTCATGTTCAAAGTTTCTTTATTTGATGTATAAAAAGTGGAACCAAAAATAGGTCCCAAAATGAATAAAGAATGAACTAAAAACAAAGGGAATTTTATTGTATTCTGGCCCTTATCTCCCCCTACTTTATTCCTTGTCGACCTATTCATCAAGATGCCTAGGTCTCGAGGGTTTCAGGTCATAAAATATTTACAATATTTTATTCCTTTTCTTTTCTTTTATTTATTCTATAATTTTGGCTTTAATTATAATATTGTATACACTATTTACATGCACATGCATGAATGCTAAGATGCTGGATTTAATGCTATTTACACGCATTTACTAGGGTTTTTGAGGCCAAAATGATAGAATAAAGATGATGAAATATGGATTCATCATCCCCCTAAACTTTACCTTTGCTAGTCCCTAGCAAACACTTATGCAATAAGTGCAGAAAGAAAAAGAAAGAAAAGAAAAAGAAGAAATGTGGATCAAATTTAATTATCAAACTTGTCTTCACAAAATCAAAGTTTGGGGATTAAGTCGGACCCTTGGAATTCTAGTGCGGGCGGAACCTTAATGAGAACCAAATTTGAAATCCAACAGTCCCTGAGTATCCCAAAACTCTGTCCAAATCTCCTCAATAGCCAGGTCAGAAATATCTCAATTCATACGCAAACCCTTACGACTATGAATCTGACTCGTAAAGTGTAAGTGATAGTGGCTCTCCTCAACTAGAATGACAAAGAGACTGACTTCTCCAGTACGACAACCCAATGATTCCCCAATCCAATAACTCCATCCTTGAAGAGCAGGGTATTCCCTTCTAAGTTCAAGTGGCAACCAGCTCAAGAGGAGGGGGTGAATAGAAGAATGGACGGTAGCCAGTGTAGCTACCTATCCTAGGATGCAAGACCAGTGTAGTCAAGTCATCCAGCTGCAGGCTCACATATTTGACTTTGGAACTCAAGCTTGCTTATTGACTTTACAACATATGTACATACTTTGCAGGCATTTTATTTTTGTACATGCCTGACCATTTTTTTTGAAATACTATATACAACATCATTTAAATAAGGAGTTTTTTCTCTTGAGCCAGTAGACTATCCCTCTTTTGAAGCTTTATCGCAACCCACACTCTCATGTCTTTAGAATTCCTCATCACAGAACGGGTTGGGGCGCACTTCCCTCCCTAGAGGAGGACAAGTGTTTCCACTTGTGTGCGTCTCATATCGGCAAATCCAATCCCCTCACCACTCCAACTGAGTTGAGCCATGTGAAAGGTGCAGGTGTCCAAGTTAGGTCATTATCAACAAGAGTCGTGCGTGTGCTCCGAAATACTCTACTTAGGCAGTCAAGAATCCATTGAACCAAGTCTCGTAATCCTCAAAGAATTAAGTCAGCTAGACCTGAAGTACTTCAAACCCAGTTCCTATAAGGTTCCTGTTATTAGGCAGATTTTAAGGTCCAATCAAGCTCCAATCTCCGGATTTTACTTAGACTTGTTCAATTATCAAACTTAATCCGAAAAATGCCAATGCTATGCAATGCGATGCAGAATGCAGAAAATATTTTTGTGAAGTAATTTTCAAGATTTTGAACTTTTTATGGATTTTTTAAAAAAGATGATGATGCACATTTATTTTTTGTATTTTTCAAAAAGATTTTTCAAATGTTTTTGGATTTTAGTTTTGCAAAGGTTTTTGGAATTTTTGAAAACAAAAAGATTTTTGGCTAAAAGCTAGGTTAAAATATTTACACGGGAGTGCTTCTTATATATACAAGAAGTGGATTTTAAGAATTTACAAGGGTAAGTGATCAATTTTATAAGTATACATATATATATAGTGGATTTTGGTGTGATGTATATATTCCTCAAACTTATTTGACACAGGATTTTACAAACAATTTTGAAAACTATAGTCCAACATAATTTTTACAAACAATTTCACAACATGTACACACATTTGAAAATCATTTTGCAAAGGTTTTTTAAACAGTATATATAGATTTTTCAAATATTTTTGCAACCATTTTTAGACCATTTGCAAATCATTTTTCAAACATTTTATTTCACACAAAGAAATTAAATTTTTACAAATCACACATTTTACAAAGGTTGAAAACATGTAACAAAAGTTTTCAAAATAGTTTTCAAAAGATTTTTCACAAAGATTTTCAAACTATTTTTCAAACATTTTGCAAAAAAAAATTTCACCTGATTTATTAATCAATACATACAAAAAGAATTCGAGGAATGATCACATCTTTTTATTAAGGTTTTTAATGAACTTTAAAGAATTATAAGCCATATTTATTAGGAAAATCCGAAAGCACGAGTTATGGCTAAAGTATATACGTAGTATATACGACCCCCCTATACTTAGCTTGAGCTATGTCCTCATAGATCGGAGAGAAAAGAGAAGACATAACTCGTACTAAGTATAGGCAAGTCTAAAGAATGAATAAATGAATCAATGAGAAGTTGACCGTCCCCCCATACTTAGGATCAAATAATCCTAAGTATAGCAGACTGTACACAACGCAGGGAGGGTCAAGGGTGGGAATGAACATATCGTACTCAGATTGTCGCCCCTATACTTAGGGTAAGATATCCCTAAGTATAGACAAGAAGAGGAGACAATGGAGAGGATCGAAGAATAGAAGAAACTCGGGGTGCACACCCCCTATACTTAGGACAAAGTACGTCCTAAGTATAGAAAAACTGTCTACAAGGGGTGACACCTTTTTGATAGATAAAGAAAATAGAAAAGGAAAAGCAAAAAAGAAGAAAAAAAGAAATCTGAAGATGAAAGAGTGATATGGACAGATGGATCTGTACAGCGGAAGATGGACGTGATCACCATGTATGAGATGCAAATGATATGAGTCAAAACACATCTCATACCAGAAGAATGGGGGCAACATCAACGGTCGGCGGATCATGATCTAGATATAGCTTCAGGCATTGACCGTTAACACGGAAGGTAGAGGAAGATGACGGTTCGGATATGTCAATACTGCCATTGTCATGTACCTTCCTGACCACATAAGGACCTTTCCACTTGCTCTGTAATTTCCCTGGAAATAGTTTCAGCCTATAATCGAACAACCATACGCGTTGATCGGGCTCAAACTATTTATGGCTGATATGAGCATCGTCCCATGTCTTCACTTTCTCCTTATACTATAGGCTGCTAGAAAAGGCTGCATCTCTTAGTTCCTCCAGGGCTACCAACTCTGTTCTCCTCTGTTCTCCTATACTCTCGGGATCCAATAATAACTCAGTGACTGCCCAAAGTGACTTGTGCTTAATTTCCACTGGCAGATGGCACGGCTTGCTATAGACGAGTCGAAAGGGAGATGTCCCTAATGGATTCTTGAAGGAAGTCCGATAGGCCCACAAGACCGAGTCCAAAAGCTGTGAGCAATCTTTTCGGTCTGGACGGACAACCTTCTGTAAGATAGTCTTGATCTCCTAGTTCGATACTTCGGTAAGACCATTAGTCTGAGGGTGATATGGCGTGACAATACGATGGTCAATGCCAAACTCATCTGCAAGGGCCCTAACCTTGTCATTGATGAAGTGAGACCCCCCGTCTGAAATCAAGACTCTAGGTACCCCGAACCGTGAAATGATATTTTTCCTCAAAAATTTACACACAGTTTTAGCATCTGCGGCTCGGGCGGGGATGGCCTCAACCCATCAGCTGACATAATCTACAGCGAGCAACATGTACTCAAACCCCTGACTCTTAGGAAATGGGCCCATGAAATCAATCCCCCATGCATCAAAAACCTCACAAAAGTGAATGGGTTGCATGGGCATCATGTCTCTCTGTCCGCAAGTACCCATCTTCTGATAGTCAGTACATCTCTTCACGAACTCATCTGAATCCTTGAAGAGAGTAGGCCACCAAAGGCCGGATTGAAGCACCTTCTGTGTTGTCCGTCTCCCATAATGATGTCCTCCTGCCTCAAGCTTGTGGCAGTATGTGAGGACGCTATGCTGCTCTTCTTAAGGAATGCACCTCCTCCAAATGCTGTCCCCTCCTTCATGATAAAGGAAGGGATCCTCCCAATGGTAAAACTTGGCCTTCGCCAGGAAGGTCTCGAGTTTCTGCCTGGGCCAACCTTGTGGAACCGTCTTGGCAACAAGATAGTTCACAATGTCGACGTACCATGGGAGCGAGGCGATAGCCAATTCGCCTCATCTGGAAACATCTCAGTGATAGGTGCACTGGGCTCAGATTCCTCAAGGTTCTCTAAGCGGGAGAGATGATCCGCCACCACATTCTTAACTCCAAGCTTATCCTTAATCTCAATATCAAACTCCTGGAGAAGAAGGATCCATCTGGTAAGGCGTGCTTTGGCATCCTTCTTGACCATTAAGTACCGGATGGCGGTGTGATCTGTAAAAATAGTCACTTTAGATCCGAGAATATACGATCTATACTTATCCAAAGCAAAGACTACGACCAGCATCTCTTTCTCTGTCATAGTATAATTCCGCTGAGCGGCATTCAAAGTCCGGCTGGCGTAGTGAATGGCAAACAACAATCCATCCCTCCTCTGTCCAAGCACAGCCCCAACGGTAAAATCAGAAGCATCCGTCATGATCTCGAATGGGAGAGCCCAATCGAGTTGCTGAAGGACATGAGCCGTGACAACCATACTCTTCAGAGTCTCAAAAGACGCAAGACACTTATCATCTACAATGAACTCGGTGCCTTTCGTCAGCAAATCAGTGAGCAGTTGGGCAATACAACTGAAGTCCTGAATGAACCGTCAGTAGAAACCGACATGCCCCAGAAAAGACCACAATTGACGTAGATTGGATGATGGATTGAGTTTTCTAATGATATCCACCTTGGCCGGATCGACCTCCATGCCCCTGTTGGAGATGATATGACCAAGGACTGTCCCTTGAGTCACCATAAAGTGACTCTTCTCCAAGACAAGACAAGATTGACCTCTATGCAGCGCTGAAGCACACAGTCTAGGCAGTCAAGACAAGCATCGAACCCATCGCCATAGACCGAGAAGTCATCCATAAAGACCTCTAAACAATCACCCACCATGTCTGAGAAAATGGACAACATGCACCTTTGGAATGTCGCCGGAGCGTTACATACACCAAAGGGCATCCGTCTGAAAGCATAAGTCCCAAACGGACAGAGGAATGTCGTTTTCTCCTGGTCTTCGAGCGCAATGGCCACTTGACTATATCCGGAGTACCCGTCAAGAAACAGTAATGACTCTTCCCAGCTAGCCTCTCGATAATCTGATCAATGAATGGCAGTGGGAAATGATCCTTCTTGGTGGCCTGATTCAATCGTCTGTAGTCCACACAGACCCTCCAAGAAGTGGGTACTCGGGTAGCGATCTCCTCTCCAGACTCACTCACAACTGTAGTGATACCCGTCTTCTTGGGTACCGCATGTAATGGACTAACCACTTGGAGTCGGAGATGGGGTAGATAAAATCAGCGCTCCACCACCTCGATATTTCTTTCATGATCACATCTCAAAGACTCGGGTTCAGCCGTCGCTGGAACTGACGCGACGGCCTAGCGTCCTCCTCAAGATAGATGTGGTGGGAGCACAGAGCCGGACTAATCCCTTGGAGATCAGCTATACTCCATCATATCGCCTTGCGGTTTTTTTTCAAGAACCTCCATCAGACGAGATTCTTTCTCTCCAGTCAAACCTGCTGAGATAATGACTGGGTGCATATCTGGCTCACCCGCAAGGAATCTATACTTCAGCGATTGTGGAAAGGGTTTCAGTTCTGTACAACTGGGAGGTGGCAGATCTGGCTTCTGATATGTCTGTGTAAAGGCTACCAGGTCTGCATGTGAGAACTCTCGCTGCGAATGCATATCTGACGAAGGGAAACCTGCTGAATCTTCTATGAACTGTACTGGCTTACACTCCGTCCTAGCTGTCGGCTCAGAAGGAATCAGACACAGCAAATATTCATCAAAATCATCCCAATCAATGCCTGAATCCGAGGGATCTGAAGTAGAAGAACAAGACTGAAAATCATCATCACCACTCATCCCAACACTGTCAGCCTCGAATGTATCCTCGTTCAGGGGTGTGCTCTCCAAGCTCTCGACTGCCATGAGCTTTAAATATGGTGAATCCTTAGGCAAGGTGAGGGTCTGTGCTACAGGATCTGTTCAATTGGATTCATCATCTGTCATCACAAAATCGCACTCCTGGTGGATGTCTAGCTCTTTCTCTGTCATCTGCGCAGCTTCGCTAGACTGCTCCGAGCATTCTAATTCTCTCGCTTTGGTTTCCTCGATCGTCTCTATTTGTACGGTTTCGCCCTCTAAGCGAAAATATACCTTCCCAGCATCAATTACCGACTCAGGGATCTCCATGTCCAATACAACAAAGTCCACGAGAATTTCAGGCCCTTAATGGTAAAGACCACGTCTCTCAACAACCCCTTCGGCCTTTTAGTCGACCTATCAACAAACTGAAGGACTGTCCTGCTCCTAAGAAGAGGACCAAACTCGAATCGATCGAGTAAGGCTGCCGGAAGAAGGTTGATAGAAGAGCCGCTGTCTAATAGAGTACGATCAAACTGCTGCTCCTGAATCTCGCATCTGACATAGGGAGCTCCTGCATCTGGTCTCTTGGCTAGCAATTTGTTCTGAATGGTGCATCAAGTGTCCTGGGTGAGTGTTTAGTTCGGAGACCGGTGGTCTTAAGTTCCTCACAAGGCGTGAACTTAGTCGCTGAGTTGACCACACGAGATCCGGAATAAGACAACAATTAACCCACAATCAATGTATGCAATGGATATCAAAAATGTGGAGTTAAAATTTATTATAACTCTACATGTAAATGTGTATAGGTGTAAGTACAGGTAGAGGTCGAACACTGGGAGGCGAATGGTTGTATGTAATGTATCATTCAATTATTCAATCAATTGTTCATGTCCTTTTATTGTTTTTATTGGTTTTGAGTTTTGTAATTTTTTATATTTTTGTTTTTATAATTTTTTATTTTGTTTTTATATTTTATATTTTTTTATTTTCCTTTTTTTATATTATTAGTTATATAAATATATATATATATATGATATATATAAAGATATATATATATAAGAAAAGAGAGAGAGGAGTAATATAGTATATAGATATATATAGATATAAGTGTTTAAAATATATATAGATATAATTTTTTTTAGCTTTTTAATTTTTTTTAATTTTTTTTGTTATTTTTCTGAAATATTTCTAATTTTTATGTATTTTTAATTTCCAAAAATGTCCACAATATTGGACTAATTAAGTAGCTGAATATAATTTGGGTTTTAAAAATATAAAATAAACTCCAAAAAATACCCAAATTAATTTTAATATATTAATAATAATATATAGATAATTATAAAAGAGAAAAAACATATTTTTGGGCTTTTTAAGGATTTTTCTATTTTTTGTTGGATTTTGGGGCTTTCTGATTTTTTTAATTTTCTTTTTCATATTTTTAGGGTTTTTCAATTTCTGGACTCAATATATATATAATTATACCATATATAATTTTTTTTGGAATTTTTCAAAAACATTTTCTAATTTTTTTGTATTTTCTAATTTAGACAGTGCAAAAATGGCTTCTATTTCATTTTTAATAATTAGGAAAAGTGCCAAAAATGCGAAATAAAATATGAACGTGAACAAGCATGGCATGGAGCACCTATCCTAATTTTTGTGGATTTTTAGAAGCCATCTAGGTATTTTTAATAAATGGATAAAAGACACAAAATAATACTGCCTAGTAGGGGTATTTTTGCAAATAAAATAAACTCCAGGGGCTTCAGTGCAAAAATACAACAGAAATAAACATTTATTTTAATTTTTAGAACTATTTTACAATATACAAAAACCGCCGGGGGTTACATGCAAAATTTCACGCGCCTCACGTGGGATTGCACGTGAGGCGCGGAAGGACCTAAATGTAATTTCAAGAAACTTAGGGGTCCTACTGCAAAATATACAATTATTTTATAACGTGCAAAAATATTTACAGAATTAAATAATAAATACAAAAAGGGCGGGGGCTGGATATGCAAATTACCCCCAACGTGGGCGCTGATGGACGGCTGGATGTTGGTCACTTGACATGCGTCACTCATCGAACGACCGATACCGCTTCGCCGATGAAGCGCTAGGATTAGATCTCCGGGTTGAGATCTACGGTCGTGGCAAAGCTCCATCGAACGACTGCAGTTTGAACCGGGGCCTTCGTCTTCATCTGACGGCGGAGAGCAAGCGTGGAAGAACAGGGAAGAAACCTCGCCGGGGCGAGCTTCTTCCGCCTGGATCTCGCTCCTCCGCCGTTCATCGCTGCACCTGAAGGTCCTCCAAGCTTCCTGGAAGGTGTCTCTAGCTGTTGGAGCTCTCGGATCGACCTGAGACACACTGGAGCGCCCTCGCGAGGTCGGAGAAGACAAGGTACTCCAGGTATCTCCGGCGTACTGTGATTTCGACTCCGGGTGCTTATTCGCGCACCAAACCTGCACAGGAAGATCGCACGGCTCGAGGGCGTCACCCTCGACCTGGGGTTTGAAGCTGCCAGCATAAAAACGACGGTGTGTGGCGATGCTCCGGTGAAGTGGCGGAGGCGAGCATCGATTCACAGATCTAGGGAAGATCTGGTTGAACAAAGATGGCTGGGAGGTGGAGAACACGGAGAGGAACGAAATGGAGGTGGAAGGTGGTCGGACACAGTTGGAAACATGGTGCAAAGCTCACCGGAGCGGAGCTCCGGCGAACTACGAAATAACTAAACTACGCTAAAATACTGATCTAAATGCAAAATAAATGACGGGAATAAAATGCAAGAACGAAAAACTATCTAAGAAATGTAAAGGCACAACTCTTATACCTGGGGGCCGCCAGGGAGCAGGATGGCTGCCGGAGCGCCACCGCGACAAAACTTCCTCCATCTCCGGTCGAATCGAGGTGCTGGGAAGCGCCTCCTGTCACGAGGGCTTCGCCAGGAGCTCTCTCAAGCACAAAGAAGGGGGTGAAATTGGCCAAATTCGGCGGAGAAGGAGGAGGGTTTTATTTATACACATTCCAAGGGACCCCCAAGGACTGGCGATTATTAAAGAATCGGTAGTATGTACAAGGGATCCAATAGGACGGCGAGAATCTTGGATGATCAGAGAATAAAATCCGTGAAGGATTCGAGGGCGATGGATGAAAGGGACGCCCAGGTCAAAGGCATGAAAATAGGGGAAAAGACGAGTTAACTTCAGAGTCAGGCGCTTGGGGGCGCAGTTGACCGACCGGTCAACTAACGCCAGGACCTGATTGGTCCACGTCAACCAGAAATTGACTGATTTATTTAACATATTAAATGAATTAATTAGGTTTTATTTATAAAATAAAAAATGTTTATAAATCAATATAGTATTTATTTATGATTTTTATTTATTTTTTTGAAGTATTTATTACGGTTTTATTAAAATATGGTATTTATAAGTATATTTATATACATTTATTTTTATTTTGTTTATTTTATTTTATTATTTTATTTTCTTATTTTATAAATTTATAACTTATTTTTGTGAGTATAAATATATTTTTAATTAATTTTATGAGTTTATTTATATTTTAGATAAATGTGTTTGTGTATATGTAAGTATACTTATAGGTATTTTACCTATATATTATATACATTTTATTTATTTAATGAATTTTATTTGTTTTTATTTTGGATTTATATTTTTAATAATATATATATAATATACATTCTTATAAAAATATAAAAGAATGAAATAATTAAAGAATGCTTTTCCCTTTTTATTTATGTACAACCTTCTCATTGGTATTTTGCCTATATATAGACTTATTTTATTTTACAAAATATTTTTGGTTTTCTTTTAATTTTAATATGTACATGTATTCTATACATTATTTACAAAATTCTAAAAATACAAATTTATAGAAATACTAAATATTGAATAAAATGAATATTTTAATCAGGTATTATGTACAAGAAGGGCCAAAAACCTAACTTCCACAGATGGACTCCAAAAATTATGAAACCAATTTTATAAAATAGTTCTTGGAATGCTATATACAATTAAAGGTGAGTTTGGGTGATTTGGAGTTTTTTATTTGCAAGATATGGGTCTGTGAAGTTGAGATTTTGGCTTTTTATTCTGTGTATAAAATGTACACTGAGTCTTATTTTTATACAAACTCAATTTTGTAATTTTATTTACATTATTATCTACAACTTACATATACAAAGTTTCTTTATTTGATGAGTAAATAATTATATACAAAATAGGTGTCAAAAATGCATAAATGGATGAATAAATAAATGAGGTATTTATTGTACTCTTGGCCCTTATCTCCCCCTACTTTATTCCTTGTCGACCAATTCCATGCTGGCCTTGGTCTCGGGGTTAGGGTCATAAAATATTTGCAATATTTTATTCCCTTTTCTTTTCTTCTCTTTATTCTATAATTTTGGCATTAAAAACCTTATTTTCTGTATAATGAATGCAAGAAATAATGAATGCTATTATATACAAATTAATGCTATTTACATGCATTTGCTGGGGTTTTTAAGGCCAAAATGATAGAATAAAGGTGATGAAATGGAGATTCATCACCCCCCTATACTTGCCTTTGCTAGTCCCTAGCAAATACTTATCCAATAAGTACAAAAGAACAAAGAATAAGAAGAAAAGAAAAAGCAAAAATAAAGAATTTAAAGAATAAATTGAATTGATCATGATTATTAAACTCATCTGTACAAAATCAAAGTTTGGAGCTTAGGTTAGACCTTGATGTGAAAATGTGTGTGGAACCTGGTAGGGAACCAAATTTAAAACACAACAGCCTCTGAGAGTCACAGAACTCGGTTCAAATCACCTCAATAGCCAGGTCAGAACTAGCCTACATCATACGCAAACCCTTATGACTATGAAGCTGACTTGTACGTGTAAGTGATAGTGGCTCTCCCCAACAGAAATGACAAAGAGATTGACTTCTCCAGAATGACAACCCAATGATTCCCTAATCCAACAGCTCTTTCCTCGAGGAGCAGGGTATTCCCTTCTAAGTTCAAGTGGCATCCAACTCAAGAGGAGGAGGTAGAGAAAAGAATGGACGGTAGCCAGTGTAGCTACCTATCCTGGGATGCAAGACCAGTGTAGTCAAGTCATCCAGCTGCAGGCTCACATGGTATAACTCTGATGCTCAAGCTTGCTTATTTTCTGAATACATACTTTGCAGGCATTTTATTTTTTTATAGGCCTGACCATATTATTTTTTTTTCAAACATACTATTTACAGCAGCATTTACATAAGGACTTTTTCCTCTTGAGCCAGAAGACTATCCCTCTTTTGAAGCTTTATTGCAACCCACAGTCTCCTGTCGTTAGACCTCATGGCTACTGGACCAGGTTGGGGTGCACTTCCCTCCCTAGACGAGGATGAATGTTTCCACCCGTGTGCGTCTCAGACTGGCAAATCCAACCCCCTCACCACTCCAACTGAGTTGAGCCAAGTGAAAGGTGCAAGTGTCCAAGTTAGGTCACGGTCGGCAAGAGTCATACGTGTGTTTCGAAAAGTTCTAGTTAGTCCACTGAGGTGACTTGAACCCAACCCTGATTTCTCAAAGAATTAAGTCTGAATAGACCTGAAGTACCTTAGACCTAGTTCCCATAAGGTTCCAGTGCAGTTAGCTGCGGTAAGATCCAACCAAGCTCCAATCTTCGACTTTATTGGACTAGTTCAATTATCAAGCTCAATGAAAGAATAGGAATGCTTTGCAAATGCTATTTACAAATATGCAAAGAATAATGCAAATTTTCAAAGAATTTTGAAATCAAAGAGATAAATTTTTACACAAAGAATTTTTGCAAATAATTTTGGCACTCAAAGTATAAAATATGTACAACTATTTACACAGGCGTGTCGCTTTATTTTAATGATTTTTAAAGAATTTAGAATTTAGTTTTTATTTAAAGGTTTATATATGTACACTTATTAAAGAATCTTGTTTATTTTTTTATTTAAAATAATAATATAGTATTTTAGTTATTTATTATATGTGACTATTCCTCAAACTTATTTGACACAAATTTTTTCAAATAATTTTTGAAAACTATAGTCCAAAATAATTTTTACAATCATTTTTACAAACATGTACACACATTTGAAAAATCATTTTGCAAACGTTTTTCAAAACAATATATATAGATTTTTCAAGATATTTTTGCAACCATTTTTCAAACCATTTGCAAATCATTTTTAAACATTTTATTTCACACAAAGAAAATAAATTTTACAAACCACACATTTTTACAGAGGTTGAAATCATGCAACAAAATATTTTCAAAATAGTTTTCAATAGATGTTCACAAGGATTTTCAAACTATTTTTCAAACATTTTGCAAAAAACATTTTCACCTGATTTATTAATCAGTATATACAAAAAGAATTCGAGGAATAATCACATCTCTTTTTAGTAAGGGTTTTTAATGAATTCAAAGAATTATTAGCCATATTATTACAAAAGTACGAGTTATGGCTAAAGTATATACATAGTATATACGGCCCCCTATACTTAGCTTGAGCTATGTCCTCATAGATCGGAGAGAAAAGAGAAGACATAACTCGTACTAAGTATAGATAAGTCTAAATAATAAAGAATAGATGAATGAATGAATGAGAAGTTGACCGTCCCCCCTATACTTAGGATCAAATAATCCTAAGAATATCAGACTGTACACAAAGCAGGGAGGGTCAAGGGTGGGAATATACAGATGAACAAATTAGGGGTGCACCCCCTATACTTAGGACAAAGTACGTCCTAAGTACAGAAAACTGACACAAAGGGGCGACACCCTTTATTTAGATAAAGAAATATGAAAAGGAAACGAAGAAAAGAAGAAAAGAAGAAAAGAGAGATATATACAGATTGATGAAAAGATCGTGGAGAATATACGCATCACTCCCCCTATACTTAGGGTGAGATATCCCTAAGTACAGGCAAGAACAGGAGTGACGAAAATGTGCAAGGAAAGAACAACTTGGTGTGTGCCCCCTATACTTAGGACAAGGTACGTCCTAAGTGTAGACACAATGATGTGGCGATAGATATGGGGCACACTAAAACATACGGGAGAAAGAAGGAATAGACAAAACACATATATACACTAGCGAAAAAACGGGTGAAGTACAGGACGGTGTCTGGTAAGCGACAACCGTACTATCGTCGTCGTCATCTCCCTGTGAGAACGATGACGCAGTCAGAAGGTGAAAAGACACCCTGATATACAGTCAGGTGGGTGTCAGCTACCGGGGACAATCAGATTGGAAAGTATAACAGAGACCGGTAGCATGAAGCAGACAATTGGCTCAGAAGGTCGGTATGAGGGAATATTGCCGATACCGTAAGACCGAGAGGGAGAAAGAGCAGTACAAACTCCTCCGGTCAATCAGAGTCTCAGATAGATAGGAAATAAAGCATATGAGACTGTGTGATGCACGGTGGTGATATAATCTGAACGTCACAAGAATATACCGAACAACACAATACATGGCTCACTCCTGCGAGGGTCCTCAGGGTGAGCAAAATCAGAAAATAATCAGCGCACTCGGCTCCGTGCTCCATCAGATAGGAGACACAACCAGGGAGGAGACCGGGTAAGAAGCTCAAAAGACTCGGCTTTGTGCTCCCACAGATAGGAGACACCAGAAATGAAGCCGAGTACCTACAAGGTGATGTACCCTCCCGCAGATAACCCTCGGGGAGTAGTACATGCTAGTCAATGAATAATCAGAACAGAAGCTCACCCTTCTGAGGGTCGTCAAGGAGAGCGGGCTCAAAGGAGCCTGATCCATCAGACGGATCATAGAAACGGTCTTGGTAGGTGACAGATCAGCTACCAGCAAAGAGGACCGTCAAATCAAGAAAGTGTGGCAGCGTCCCGTAAATAACCCTCAGGGAACGTGCTGCCAGCTAGGCAAGAAAATAGCAGATACCAGAAGCTACACCTTGCGAGGACCATCAAGGCGAGCAGACTCAAAGGAGTCTAATCAGACAGGTCCCACAATCCGCAGATCGGATACACAACTCGAGATGGGACCAAAAATCATGTATAACAGACGACTCAATTCCGTGCTCCAACAGAAAGGAGACACAGTCAGAAGTGGGAACCGAGCATAAAGAGTGTCGCAGTCTCCCGCAGATAATCCTCGGAGAGCACTGTGAACTAAGCAAAGAATAGTCAGAACGTGTCTCTACCTTGCGAGGGTCGTCAAGGAGAGAGAAGGGCTCAAAGGAGCCGGGTCCATCAGACGGATCCACATAAAATGCGGTCTCGATAGACGACAGATCATCTACCAACAGAAGAGACCAAGAGAGCTATACTGTGTCATAGCCTCTCGCAGATAACCCTCGGAGAGCTATGAACTAGGCATGGAACAATCAGAATAGTGGAGCTCTGCCTTGCGAGGACCGTTAAGGAGAGCGGACTCAGATGAGTCCAGAACATTGGCCTCGTGTACTGACAGGTCAGGTACACAATCACAGGGGGAGGCCAATTAAGCATATCATCTGACTCGGTTCCAGGTCCCATGACAATGGCGACCGAAGTAATGAGTGAAACCGCAGTCCTAGAAATTATCACATTCTCCCGCAGATAGTCCTCGGGGAGCAATGCGAGCTAGATCAATGTAGGTCATGGGAATGCTGGCGAGTCATCTCAGGTCCTCAAAAGCAATCAATCATTCAATCAGTTGGAGGGCATAAGATCATGCAAGGGAGCAAGTAATCATGTCATTCACCAAATATCCCTTGGGTCAATCCAGTCAGCTGAGATGGCACGAAAAATAGTCAGGAATCCTCTAAGTGCCAGGGTGGATTAGAGATTCAGGAGATCAAGGATGGGTCAATCAGGAAGATGAGAGATCATGTAGGGTCCGCACACCAATACCAGGAAGTCCAAATCAGAATAATCAGTCAATCCTCAAAATCAAGATGGGAGGAACCTCAAGATGGATAGATCAATCAATACTCATGAAATCTTCATCGAATTATCGCATCATATCACATCCTTAATCCGGTGTGCGAGAACTAAATCTTCAACAAATAATCACACCTAATGATCATGCATCATCAAAAATCCCCAATACGCTCGTATGCATGTATCAACGACAAATCCCACACATCAATCTCAGCAACCTCAACATCATAGGCCCGGCTTACACAAATAATCTGTATAAATAATCCTCGATGCGGGCCTCATTATTATGCACATCATTCCCGGGTAAAGGGAGAGATGATATGGGGGACACGAGGAAGATGGACAAGAAGGGTAACACAGTGAAGTGGAGAAGCTGATTGAGCGGGCGTGCCCATATCATGGGTGGTAGAGGAGTGATACAGAGGGTACGAGGAGGGCGGGCGAGAAAAATCGAGACATAGACAAAATTGGGTGTTCCACACAAGGCAGGAACACCGTCAAAATTGCGGTCCGAAGAGCGGTCTCTCCTCGAACCAGAGAAGATGGTACGATGGATACATAGAAGATAGTGAAGGAGCGTGAAACAAAGGACTTGGCGAAGAATGATTGAGCTCAAGCGCCAATATCACGACTCGATGCAATATGAAGAGCTGTATGTATAAGAGAGGTAGAGAGACTAAAAAAAAAATGCATGACTCACACGGTGGGACCGACTACTCTGGGAATGAAAGAAAAACACAATGAACTCTAAGTCACAATCAAGACACAAGGCAAACCCCCAATTCACCTACTCAACACAGTGAAGACCATCAAGTGACGGTCATTTATCTTTTCGATTTTAGAGTTAGGTGAGAACCATAAAAATTGTACAATCACAGGAGGCTTGATAGGATTTGGGCTCTACTCCTTAGTGTGTACGTGAGCACTTTAAAACGCATCCAATGAGGGGGTTGCTCTCCCCAAGACAAGGAATCCATTACGTTTTATTTTTAAGTCCAATAGAGTTAGCAGTCCCGATTTTATTTAAGTTATCACTTTTTTGGGTATTTTTAATGCACGTGCCTATCGAGGTTCTAATTTCCATTAAGCATCCTAGGTTGACAAAAACAGAGGGAGAAGATCGGAAAAGCCATGCAAGTCGGAAAACGATGATGCATGCCAAGTAAGAAGACTTACAGTGCCTCCCAGCTCTCTCCATGCGGGATGCATAACAGAATTTGAAACCTATGCTATATGCAAATGCAAACCAAAGAAATCGCCCTAGGTTCAGAAATTGCTATTATCGTGAAGCAACACAAGTCGCTCATTAATCTTTAGCCTCAAAAAGTCCGGTCTTGGCTCACCCCTCCTCTGTACTCAACACACTTGAGCTTAGGAGAAAGCGCTTTGCGGGGCTCGCTGTGGCACAAAGGCTGAAAGATAAATGAGCGGCTATTTAGAGTTGACCTAGGTCCAAAGCGAACTATAGGTACATGCAAATCAATTAGGGTGTTTGGACCTAACTCTACGAGCAAGCAACTCCTAAGCTAAGGCTCATTCACACACAAAATAATAAAAATGAAATAAAAGAAAAGAAAAAGAGTTCAAGTCATCGAGGCCCCCAAGAGAACAATCCCTCGGGCAATGGACCTCGGGAGTCGAAGTGTACCTGTGAGAGTCCTGTATTATTACAAAATTCTAAGGGTCACTCTCTCACATAAATATACATATTAAAATAAAATAAAATGCATGAAATTGGAGGCTGTCTTCAAAAATTCTCCTTTATGTGTCATGGATGCTCTCTCCTGTTGGCTTGGCATAGAAGAGCCAACTCCGCCTTACTTGGGTGCATAGGTCCTCCTAGGAGGTCCTCCTTCGCTTGGCGGTCCCTCGCATCAAAGACAAAGGAAAGAAATGGTCAGAGCAGTCAATCAAGTAATCTCAAATAGAAATAAAAACCAAACAAATGACTAAATCATGGACATGAGCAAATAATTGAATAAATAAACAAATAAGCTCACAAAAATCGTACAAAATCCGTTGCCTCCCCGACAACGACGCCATTTGTTTAGTCCAGAGACCGGTGGTCTTAAGTTCCTCACAAGGCGTGAACTTAGTCGCTGAGTCGACCACACGAGATCCGGAATAAGACAACAATTAACCCACAATCAATGTATGCAATGAATATAAAAAATGTGGAGTTAAAATTTATTATAACTCTACATGTAAATGTGTATAGGTGTAAGTACAGGTAGAGGTCGAACACTGGGAGGCGAATAGTTGTATGTAATGTATCATTCAATTATTCAATCAATTGTTCATCTCCTTTTATTGTTTTTGTGGGTTTTGGGTTTTGTAATTTTTTTATATTTTTGTTTTTATAATTTTTGTTTTATTTTGTTTTTATATTTTATATTTTTATATTTTCCTTTTTATTTATATTATTAGTTATATAAATATAGATATATATATATATGATATATATAAAGATATATATATATAAGAAAAGAGAGAGAGAGGATTAATATAGTATATAGATATATATAGATATAAGTGTTTAAAATATATATAGATATAATTTTTTTAGCTTTTTAATATTTTTTTAATTTTTTTGTTATTTTTCTGAAATATTTCTAATTTTTATGTATTTTTAATTTCCAAAAATGTCCACAATATTGGACTAATTAAGTAGCCGAATATAATTTGGGTTTTAAAAATATAAAATAAACTCCAAAAATTACCCAAATTAATTTTAATATATTAATAATAATATATAGATAATTATAAAAGAGAAAAAACATATTTTTGGCTTTTTAAGGATTTTTCTATTTTTTTGTTGGATTTTGGGGCTTTCTGATTTTTTTAATTTTCTTTTTCAAATTTTTAGGGTTTTTCAATTTCTGGACTCAATATATATATAATTATACCATATATAATTTTTTTGGAATTTTTCAAAAACATTTTCTAATTTTTTTGTATTTTCTAATTTAGACAGTGCAAAAATGGCTTCTATTTCATTTTTAATAATTAGGAAAAGTGCAAAAAATGCGAAATAAAATATGAGCGTGAACAAGCATGGCATGGAGCACCTATCCTAATTTTTGTGGATTTTTAGAAGCCATCTAGGTATTTTTAATAAATGGATAAAAGACACAAAATAATACTGCCTAGCAGGGGTATTTTTGCAAATAAAATAAACTCCAGGGGCTTCAGTGCAAAAATACAACAGAAATAAACATTTATTTTAATTTTTAGAACTATTTTACAATATACAAAAACCGCCAGGGGTTACATGCAAAATTTCACGCGCCTCACGTGGGACTGCACGTGAGGCGCGGATGGACCTAAATGTAATTTCAAGAAACTCAAGGGTCCTACTGCAAAATATACAATTATTTTATAACGTGCAAAAATATTTACAGAATTAAATAATAAATACAAAAAGGGCGGGGGCTGGATATGCAAATTACCCCCAACGTGGGCGCTGATGGACGGTTGGATGTTGGTCACTTAACACGCGTCACTCATCGAACGGCCGATACCGCTTCGCCAATGAAGCGTTAGGATTAGATCTCCGGGTTGAGATCTACGGTCGTGGCATCGCTCCATCGAACGGCTGCGGTTTGAACTGGGGCCTTCGTCTTCATCTGACGGCAGAGAGCAAGCGTGGAAGAACATGGAAGAAACCTTGCCGGGGCGAGCTTCTTCCGCCTGGATCTCGCTCCTCCGCCGTTCATCGCTGCACCTGAAGGTCCTCCAAGCTTCCTGGAAGGTGTCTCTTGCTGCTGGAGCTCTCGGATCGACCAGAGACACATTGGAGCGCCCTCGCGAGGTCGGAGAAAACAAGGTACTCCAGGTATCTCCGGCGTACTGTGATTTCGACTCCGGGTGCTTATTCGCGCACCAAACCTGCACAGGAAGATCGCACGGCTCGAGGGCGTCACCCTCGACCTGGGGTTTGAAGCTGTCAGCATAAAAACGACGGTGGGTGGCGATGCTCCGGTGAAGTGGCGGAGGCGAGCATCGATTTGCAGATCTAGGGAAGATCTGGTTAAACAAAGATGGCTGGGAGGTGGAGAACACGGAGAGGAACGAAATGGAGGTGGAAGGTGGTCGGACACAGTTGGAAACATGGTGCAAAGCTCGCCGGAGCGGAGCTCCGGCGAACTACGAAATAACTAAACTACGCTAAAATACTGATCTAAATGCAAAATAAATGACGAGAATAAAATGCAGGAACGAAAAACTATCTAAGAAACGTAAAGGCGCAACTCTTATACCTGGGGGCCGCCAGGGAGCAGGATGGCCACCGGAGCGCCACCGCGACAAAACTTCCTCCATCTCCGGTCGAATCGAGGTGCTGGGAAGCGCCTCCTGTCTTGAGGGCTTCGCCAGGAGCTCTCTCAAGCACAAAGAAGGGGGTGAAATTGGCCAAATTCGGCGGAGAAGGAGGAGGGTTTTATTTATACACATTCCAAGGGACCCCCAAGGACCGGCGATTATTAAAGAATCGGTGGTATGTACAAGGGATCCAATAGGATGGCGAGAATCTTGGATGATCAGAGAACAAAATCCGTGAAGGATTCGAGGGCGATGGATGAAAGGAACGCCCAGGAAAAAGGCATGAAAATAGGGGAAAAGACAGTTCACGTCAGGTCAGGCGCCCGGGGGCGCAGTTGACCGACCGGTCAACAAACGCCAGGACCTGATTGGTCCACGTCAACCAGAAATTGACTGATTTATTTAACGTATTAAATGAATTAATTAGGTTTTATTTATAAAATAAAAAATGTTTATAAATCAATATAGTATTTATTTATGATTTTTATTTATTTTTTGAAGTATTTTATTACGGTTTCATTAAAATATGGTATTTATAAGTATATTTATATACATTTATTTTTATTTTGTTTATTTTATTTTATTATTTTATTTTCTTATTTTATAATTTTATAACTTATTTTTGTGAGTATAAATATATTTTTATTTAATTTTTATGAGTTTATTTATATTTTTAGATAAATGTGTTTGTGTATATGTAAGTATACTTATAGGTATTTTACCTATATATTATATACATTTTATTTATTTAATGAATTTTATTTGTTTTTATTTTGGATTTATATTTTTAATAATATATATATAATATATACATTCTTATAAAAATATAAAAGAATGAAATAATTAAAGAATGCTTTCACTTTTTATTTATATACAACCTTCTCATAGGTATTTTGCCTATATATAGACTTATTTTATTTTACAAAATATTTTTGGTTTTCTTTTAATTTTAATATGTACATGTATTCTATACATTATTTACAAAATTCTAAAAATACAAATTTATAGAAATACTAAATATTGAATAAAATGAATATTTTAATCAGGTATTATGTACAAGAAGGGCCAAAAACCTAACTTCCACAGATGGACTCCAAAAATTATGAAACCAATTTTATAAAATAGTTCTTGGAATGCTATATACAATTAAAGGTGAGTTTGGGTGATTTGGAGTTTTTATTTGCAAGATATGGGTCTGTGAAGTTGAGATTTTGGCTTTTTATTCTGTGTATAAAATGTACACTGAGTCTTATTTTTATACAAACTCAATTTTGTAATTTTATTTACATTATTATCTACAACTTACATGTACAAAGTTTCTTTATTTGATGAGTAAATAATTATATACAAAATAGGTGTCAAAAATGCATAAATGGATGAATAAATAAATGAGGTATTTATTGTACTCTTGGCCCTTATCTCCCCCTACTTTATTCCTTGTCGACCAATTCCATGCTGGCCTTGGTCTCGGGGTTAGGGTCATAAAATATTTGCAATATTTTATTCCCTTTTCTTTTCTTCTCTTTATTCTATAATTTTGGCATTAAAAACCTTATTTTCTGTATAATGAATGCAAGAAATAATGAATGCTATTATATACAAATTAATGCTATTTACATGCATTTGCTGGGGTTTTTAAGGCCAAAATGATAGAATAAAGGTGATGAAATGGAGATTCATCAGTGAGCACATGGATTTGATCTCTTTACCTCATCTTCCTGCGGACTGTAGTTTTTTCTTTTAAGTTCTTTTTGAAGAAGGGGATGTGCTCAAATGCTTCCCGTAGAGTTAGCTGAATGTGGAATCTATCAATTATCTGGTTGCTGAACTCTACCTGCTGGTTCTTTTTGGGATTTTCTCTTTTATTCCCCTTCACCCGACGAAGTGCTTCGGGGAAAGGGATAGTAAGGGCCTCCGCAGATGGAGGACTAGGAAGAGGTTCCTGCGCCTGTGAAGGATTAGAATCCATACCATCATCAGTTAACACATATGGATCTTAAGTGTAAACAGAAACCTTTCCTTTATTTATATTTTTGTTCTTTTTCTTGTTACCACAGTCCTCAGATATAAAAGGTGGCAACACAACATGTGGGAGCTCAACAAAAGTGGAAGTGGTGGCCTCAGCACCACCAACAACATCTGACTTCGCAACATCAACACCGCGCTTTGGCTCTGCATAAAAAATGGTAGCTTCAGCACCACCGTCTGCATCGGGTATCACGACGACCTCAGTACCGTCGTTTGGATCTCCATCATTGGCGGCATCAGCACCATCGTCATCAACATCATCAGCGGCATCAGCACCGCTTCTCTGCTCATCTGGCGCTCCTGATTCTGCTTGTGGCTGTCGCTCAGATGAGGCACCGTCGGCTGGCATCCTACCGCTCCTAGTAGTCACAAAATCAACATCATACAAAGAAGAAGACATGTCACTCAAATAATCACTAGGAGATGTATCCTCTATAAACTGTACCCGCTCAGACTTCCTCTTTAGATTGTTCGGATTCGGTTCAATCTGAGCTAGTATGGCAGCTTTGCCCTTGATGATATCCCTCATCTCCTGCCGGAACTCATCCATTTCCTGCCGGAAGGATGCTTGCTGTTCAGAGAGCAAGCGGGCAAGGTCATCTAGAGCTGGGTTCTCAAAGGCAGGAGCCTGAGAATCGGAAGTGTTCCCCTGCGGGAAATGAGGTTGCTGCTGCTTCCACTGCTGTCCCTGATAGGCGGGACGAGGACCGTGCTGGTTCTGCTGGTGGGCATACTAGGGCTGCTGCTGCTGCTGTTGGCTGTTCTGATATCCCTGAGCCGGAGGCTGCTGCTGAGAGGAGGTGCCACCAGTGGTCCAACGGAATCTGGGATGATCGTGACAAATCCCAGGCTGCGGGTACCGGTCGTACCATATCCCATTGACTTTAATCAATGGCTCCTGCTCGAAGGATGGTGGGGGTAGAACCCGCCAGTGGCTGATCCGGCTGATAGACCACCATCTGAGTGTCCTGGGATGGTGGCTGCGATGGGTAGTACTTTAACAGCGGGACCGGCTCTGCCTGAATGTGGTTGGCCTGATGGTGTGAGGCAGAGGGTTGGGATGAGCTGCTACTGCTGGGATCAGCTCGTGACCTGGGAGGCTGCTGAGTAGACGTTTTTTCCTCCTGAATGCAAAGAATCCGCGTCTTCAGGTCACTCATGGTCTTGTTCATCTGGTCCATCTGGGCCAGTCCTTGCATCTGCTTCTTCTCGAGGATCTCGAGACAGTCCAACTTCTTACTAATGATGCCCATGTCGGCTGCGGCTTATTCGGCTTGGGTTGCGGCTGCCGACGGAGTGTGAGGACCGGCATCGATGCGGGCGATCCTCTGAAATGATATTGCTCCTTGGTGGGGCTTCTGCTGTGTGTAGACTCGGGCTTGGGCCATTACTGTCGAGTTCTCTGCCATTCCTTCATAAATGGCCCAAACGTTATCTTCACCCTTGGAGAAATAGGACCCACCACAAGAGGCATTTACAAGCCCCTGCAGCTCCGGTGTCAGCCCACAAAAGAAACTCTGAACCAGATTGGGCTTGGATATATCATGGTGTGGACATCGGTCAATGAGCTCTCTGAATCGATCCCAAGCTTCATGGAACTGTTCATTAGGGATCATTATAAAATTACTGATCATAGCTCGTGCCGCGTTCGTCCGGCCGAGAGGATAATACTTGTTCAAGTATGCGGTCCGGAGTTCTGCCCAAGTATCGACGAACCTCCCCAAATGTTTCAGCCAGTAAGCGGCTCTATCAGCCAAAGAGAAGGGGAAGGCTATCATCTTGATGGTGTCCTCAGTCACCAGCCTGTCATGAATGGTACTGCAGATCATTTCGAATTCTTGCAAGTAAAGGTGTGGCTCTTCGGTCGCCAGCCCATGAAATTTTGGCAATAACTGGATAATGTGTGGGCGAAGCTCGAAATCTCCATGGATGGGAGGGAGTCGAATCCATCGATGCGTAAGGGAGGCTGCTGGATTGTGCAATTCTCTCATGATGGTCTGTGACGGCCTCTCCTGATTTGGTTCTCCTCCCTCGTCTGCTACAACTGGGATATCACCTCCACCGCCCCCGCCCCCAGGTCTGTTTTCTTGCATCATCGCGATCTCTCTCATGAGGTCACCCATGAATACTCCCTAGTCCTGGATCTATCTCTGCATGGTCTCCAGGGAAGCTAGCAATGAATTGTTGATGGCAGCTTGGTCATATAGGAATGGAGGGTGCTCATGCTCATCTGGGTGATCTCCTCTGTCAACCATGTCTGGATTCTCTGAAAATGCAAAAGAACCCATCTCAGGTGCCATCAAATGCTCTGAGCTCTGTGATGCACTAAATTCTGAAACTCTTGGACTGATGGAAGGAGAAGGGTGGTCGAGGGGGAACGGGGTGGAAGTGAACTCAGGCTCGGAGAGTGGGTCTGGACTCCCCGAGGTTGCCCTAGATGAATAGGGAGGAGTGCTGGATAGCGGTCCCGCCAAAGACGGCCTAAGAGACCTCCGTCCCATCATCTTGATTATTGAGAAGAGTAAGGCTGAGAAATAAAGAAGAAGTAGGTTGCAAAATTGCGTACAATTGTGCGGTGTTTTTGATCTTGACCTAGATCCAACTAGCAATCAAACACAAAACAAGGGGATTCACCAACTCAGCACATGAAGCCGTGAAGGTTCGCTTTTATCTTTGTAGTTTTTAGCTTGAATTCAGGAAGTTATCTTTCAACGAGTCCTTAGAGCGCTACGCCTATAGGAGAGAGAACACTACCGGAAAGTATTCTCGTACTTGTCCTCCTCCTGCGTAACCTATAGCTTGCGCTTTTTAAGGTCCTTGTAACCCTTCCTGGATCCCTACTCAGCCAAAGAAAAGAGAGAGGAAGCCGATAGGTGAAACTGATACTTCGGATCTCGCTCGCAACGGAATCACTCGTGAGCATGCAAGATCCTACTCGGACGCAAGACGATGAGACAGACACACCCGTGAAGGCATGACCTATGCTCGATACTTCGGACAAGGTCGATGCTCAACACAATAGTGAGTCATCAATGGTGACCAAGCCCTACTCGTCTACGTACGATAGTAGCGCCAATACTTCGGAAATCCAGGCGATACACAAGGCAGCCACAAGCTGGGTTTTGGGCTCTAATCCTTACGAAGCCGCTCTGCTCACTTGGAAGGAGACCTTCCCATGCAACCTGAATACAAGTGAGGGTGTTACTTTCCCCAAGCAATGAATCCAATTACCAATTTTATTTAGGTCAAATTTTCTTAGCAGTCCCTTTTTAATTTTTTTGATGTTATCGCTTATTTGGAGTCAATTTCAAACAAGCACCTAATGTTTTTGTATTTTCTTGATTCCTACTTGATCCAAAAACAGAGGGAGAAAAGAGTCGGAAAAGCCGTGCAAGTCAGCACCAAGATGGAAATCTCACCTTTGTGCCTATATGATGAATGCAAAGATAGAAAGACTTACAGTGCCTCCAGCTCTCTCCATGCGGGATGCAAAACATGAATTTTTAAACCTAATCTAGATGCCGATATGCACACGGAAATTGTCCTAGGCATGCAATTGCTAACGTAAAGAACCACAAGTCAATCACCAATCCTTAATCCTAAAGTCCGGTCTAGACTCACCCCTCCTCCTCTCGACAAATCGAGTTCAGGAGAAGCGCTTGGCAGGGTGGGCTCGCGGCGCGACGGCTTGATGATGGTGATCAACTGTTTAATTAAACTAAGTCCAAATACACACTATAGGTACATGCAATGGTTATTAGGGTGTTTGGACCTAATCTACTCGATCAATCAATGCCTAAAATCTAAGGACTCATTCCAAAAAAGAAAGGGAAAATAAAATCAAAATCGGAAAATGACAGCGAGAAACTCGATGAAATCCGCGGTGAGCTCCCAGGTGTACAAACACCTGGAAATTAGGCCCGAGTGTCCTGAGTGTCCAAATGTACATGTATTATTACAAATTAAATGAATCTCTCTCTCACAAAAACAAAACAAAAGCTAACTAACACACTCTCTCTCAAATCTCCTGCTCTCTCCTGCCGGCATGGGCTAGAAAAGCCAACTCCGCTTCCCAAGGCTACACCGAATCACCTAGGCGATCCTCCTCGATCGGTGGTCCCTCACAAGAAGATAAGACAGACAATGGTTATAAAGCTCGCAGATAAATATCAAAAATAAGAGAGATAAAGCAAGCAATAATGTAACATCAATCACATTCAATCAAAAATGGATACTATACGCTGTTGCTCCCCGGCAACGGCGCCATTTAATAAACCAAAAGTTCCAACACTCGTGTATTCCACACAAGGCGGGAACACATAAGTCGCTGCGATGACCGCTAAGAAATCCAGACTTAATCAACAATTAACCCACAATCTAATCAAACAATGACAAGCAATAGTGGAGTTAAAATTTATTATTAACTCCACATAAAAAGGTGTATAGGTGTAAGTATGCAGAGGTCGAACACAAGGAGCAAGGCATGATAGATCAAGCAATGATGCACAAAAATGTGATGTGATTAGTTGTCTACAAAAATGCAAATGTTTTTGTGGGTTTTTAATTTTTAATTTTAGTTTTTTTATATTTTAATTTTTAATTTTTTATTTTGATTTTTTTAATTTTCTGATTTTATATTTTCTTTTTATATTTTATATTTTTTCTTTTTCAATAACATACTAGATATATACAATATAAGAAAAGAGGGGATAAGGTATTTACAAAAATAAGTAAAAATGCTAAAAAATTAGGAAATAAAATGTTTTTGATCTTTTTATATTTTATAGTGTTCTTGTGATTTTCGGAGATCTTTCAGAATATTTTTGGTATTTTTAAAAGTCAAAATAAAAGAAAACAGTGAATTAACTGCTGGCCGAAATCTAAATGGGAATGAAAAATATCAAACAGTAACAAAATTTTCCCAAATTAATTTTAAAATAAAGACAATAAAATAGGTAAACTAAGAAATTGAGTTTATATTTTTATGAGTTTTTTCTGTGATTTTTTAGTTTTTTTGAAGTTTCTAGGTATTTTCTAATTTTTAAGGTTTGTGTTTTTTAATTTTTAGTGATTTTTGGACAGTAATTAAAAGACACTAAAATATACCTTAGGTAATTTTTTTGAAATTTTTCAAAAAGATTTGATATTTTTTTGGTATTTTCTAATGCAAACAATAGCTAAAATGTATGTTTTTGATTTTTAATAAATATAAAATGCAATAAAAATGCAATGCAAAAATATGGCATGAATGAGCAATGCAACAGGAGCCTATGGTATTTTTTGGGAATTTTTCGAGTTAAAATGATGCTTTGAATAAATAGGGAAAGCAAGCAAAAATACAATGCCTAGCAAGGGTATAAGTGCAAATAAACAAACATCCAGGGGCCAAGTTACAATTTTCACACAAAATATTATACTGAATATTGCAATTAATGGATCAAATATAAAATAGAATACCCGCAAGGGTATGCCTGCAAATGACCCACCCTCGCGCGTAGCTAGCACGCGCCTGGGAAGGGTGTAAATGTAAATTCCAAAAATCCGAGGGCCTTGATGCAAAATAACCAAAAGTTTTACACTTAATATCAAAATTTCTAGATTGAAACGAAATAAGTAAACCCTGAGGGGGTCCTTGCAAAATACCCTTCACCTCACGTGTACTGGTCACGTGAGGTGACGTGGCGAGGACCTACTTGCAATAATGGAAAGTTCAGGGGCCTAGGTTTAATTTTTACAAACCTTTTTGAACTACAAATAAATGTTTAAAGACTAAATAGAAATACAAAAATGCGAGGGGTGTCGGATGCAAAATACCCCTCGCTGCGCGCGAACGGACGGTGGGATCTCTCCCACTTAACACGTGTCGGGCTGAGAGCGCGCGATGACGCTTCGTCTGCAATGGCCAGGATTAGAAGATCAGCTAATGATCGAACGACCTGGGCTCGAGCAGATCCAACGGCGGCTGTGCGATCTGGGGCTCTGCCTTGATCCAACGGCGCAGAAGACCGGAGCAAGAACAGCGGAGGAGCGCCGGTGAGGTGACTTTCTCCGAGCTCCTGCTCCTTCTCCGGCGAAGTTCTGAGCTTCAAAAGACGGCTGGAGATTCCCTGAGGTCTGGGCTATCTCCCAGGGGCTTCAAAAGACCTCGACGACGGCCGAGGCTCGTGATGGAGGGTGGCGGAGCTGGAGAGCTCCACGGAGCTCTAGCGAACTTCAAAAATGCTCCTGCGCTCGAGTCAACGGGCTTTGACCTGCACAAAATCGTGAGAGGACCCAGGGCAAAGTGCCTGGGTTCCGCGGTGGTGAAATGGTGGCGTGACACGGCGAGGATGAGCTCGGCCGGAGGAGCGCTCCGGCGAGGGTGGTTTGATTGGGTGATTTAATCGATGGAAATAGAATATCTTTGAGGGCTTTTGATCCTAAGGCTACGACAAATAAAATGCGAAAGAAAATAAAGGGGAATAGGGCAGCCTTGACGGTGGTGACTGGAGGGAAGGGGGTACCTCGACGCCGGCGAAGGCGGAGGTTGTGGAGCCACCTCAGACGACGCTCGACCCACCCGAAGGGCTCGAGAGGAAGCTGTCACCTTCCTCGAGCTGTTGGGAGCAAGAAGGGGAGATAACCTATGGAATGGGGGGTTCAAAATTCAAATCGAAGGTCAGGGGTTGCATATATGGGGTTTGACTATGTGACTAAGGTGCTTCAAAGATCGAGGGGCAACGCCTCGCACATTGATCCAAAGCCCTAGGTTTTCCTTGGGCGTGAATCACTAGTATTCGAGGAGCAAAAATGCAGAAGAACACATCATGAAAGGGTGAAAGGTTTGACCTCGAAAAAAATCGAGAAATAGGGTCAATAACGAGGTCTGACACATGCACATGGGGGGGGGGGAAGACGACTAGTTGACCGGGGTCAACTAGGGTTTGCGCCTGGTTGGTCCACGTGGACCAACCAGGAAAATCCCCTGGAAAAATTTAAAAATCGAAAAATGAATTATTTAATTTTAGGTTATTAAATAAAAAATGTTTGTAATTTTATAAATTATTTTATGGTGATTTTTAATTATTTTTATGAAGTGTAATTTTACAAGTTTTCTTTTATACCCTTTATAGGTATATTACATATATATTTTATTAATTTTTTTATTTTGTATTTTTAATTTAGTTATTTTTGTTTATTATTTTATAAAATTATAAAATACTTTTATACACTTAATTATATTTTTATTTTATTTTTCTGAGTTGTTTTGTATATTTAATAAAATATAGGTATGTATTATACATGTATATGTATAGGTATTATGCCCAGGTATTATATACATGTATTTTAGTTTGTATTTTCTTTGTATTTTTATTCTAGTTTTAATACACATATTTATTGTAAATAATATTTAGAAAATTATAAAAATATAAAATTATATAAATAATAATTGAATATTTTAATTTGTACAATTATACAATAGGGGTCCAAAACTCAACTTTCAAACCGTAGCTCCGCCTAATGCGAAACCACTGCCATTAAATAGATTATTTTGAACTATATACAATTAAAGGTGAGCTTGCTGCATTTGGAGTTTTCATTTGTGAGATACAGGTTTGGGAAGTTGGGATTCCGGATTTTTATTCAGACCATAAATTTTTATCTGTACATGATTTTTGAGTGAAATCAATTTTGTATTTTTATTTATTAAATTATCTACAACTTTCATGTTCAAAGTTTCTTTATTTGATGTATAAAAAGTGGAACCAAAAATAGGTCCCAAAATGAATAAAGAATGAAATAAAAACAAGGGAATTTTATTGTATTCTGGCCCTTATCTCCCCCTACTTTATTCCTTGTCGACCTATTCATCAAGATGCCTAGGTCTCGGGGGTTTCGGGTCATAAAATATTTACAATATTTTATTATTTTTCTTTTCTTTTATTTATTCTATAATTTTGGCTTTAATTACAGTATTTTATACACTATTTACATGCACATGCATGGATTTAATGCATGCATGCAAGGTTTAAGTATAGGGGGTTGATGAATAAGTGATTCATCACTCTAAAAGTTGAAAATAGAGCCTTATTCCCGAGTAATTAGATGCATATTTCCACTTGTATTGCACAATTAGCATTCATGCATACATTGATAATATTTGCATCTTAACATCTGCATCTGCATTAAATAAGAAGCCCAAATTTCTTGTAAAATTCATCCAATTTGTATGCATTTTATACTCACTCCCAAACCAATAAAACCAACTCTATTTTGTATATATTACTGACTAATAATACAAGGAAAATATAAAAAATCTCTAACTTGAATAATTACCCAATAAAGCCCCAAACCCAGTTAGAGAACTTAGACCTTAGAATGCACATATCTCTCTCGTACAACCTCTGATCTAGGTCTACTCACTTTTAAATCAATACACATTCAGAGACCTTTAAAATGAGACCAATTTCATTTAAATCGGAGATCGTATGCAAAACTTGTGTTTTGGGACCCCATTGTGCACTATATGTATGTATATTTGTATCCTTGTATTTTAGTACTTTATTTGACTTCATTTCCATTTTTTGTCAACATGAAACTTCTAGATCTCATCGAGATCTACAACTTTCATGTTTTGAGTTTTTCCAAATTTGGCCATCTTCTCTCCCTTATCTCAATTTTCTTTCAGCCATCCAGATCAGGCCACGTAGCGCCCTCTGGTTGCGCCACGCGACCCGCTCATAACGCGCCACGCGCCCATCTTTCTCCACCGTCCGATGGTGCCTTCTCCTTCTAAATCCCAGCCATCCACTCCGCATCAAATCTCGACCACCCGATCAAGGCCCAGATCGCATCTGGGCCGCTCACCTCCGCCTTACTCTCCTGTAGCCACGTGTCGCGCGAACGACCGCTGGATTGTAGCCTCGATGACCTCATCTCAGTCATTCACTTTCGCTCAATCCATCACCCTTCGATCCTACACCAGCTCCCATCTCCACCGTCTGTTAGCGCCCACACTACGCCCGCCACGTGTCGCACCCCTACCCCTTCGATCACACCTCTCTGATTTGATCCAGGCCACTCCTTAGCACCTCAATCTGGGCCATTGGATCACGAGATCCAACGGTCCAGAGCTCGTCTTCCACCTCCAGCCGACTTCCTCGCACACGACGCCCACCTCGCATCGCCTTCTCCCCCTTTCTATTTTTGGCACCACTACTACCACCATCTCCGCCCATCAACACCACCATTACGTAGCCCTGACATCCCTCATCCTCGCAAGAACCCACAACCACCATGATCCCCTTCCTCTTCGCTCCACGGACCCCACAAACACCACACCTCCATCATCTGAACCTCCATCTCCTTCCTATAAATACCCCTCCTCCAACCACCTTCGACCCTATCCGCCATAGCAGGAGGCACCCCCTAGCTCTACTCTCCTCATCGGTGATAGCGATTGGGCACATCATCGAGCGATGGCGGTTGACTACCTCCGGTGAGATCCGTGGCACACCTCCACCGTGTAGCAGCTCTTCCAACGAGCTGCTCGAGCTCGGGACGCTACTGGCCCTTGAGCGAAGACCAGGAAGCTCTTCTCCGAGCTTCTGACCCCAGGTAGACTCCTCCATCCTCCTCCGATCATTCTCCTTCTGTCCTCATGTTTTTCTCTAAATTAATTCCGCTTCACCTCGCATCTTTACGCCCCTCCGACCATCCCTTGAGCTATGCCTTGGAGCTCCCATCTTCGCGTGCCATTCCATTCCCTCCGACTTCACCTCGTAACTCCCTCCGACCAAAGCTCCGCCTTTACGGCGGAGCAAGTCATGGACCACCTTCACTTAGCTCCAAGCCTCCCAATGCACTCGCACTCACATCACGATCACATTACGCACGCTCCCTTGCACATACTAACCCTGCAGGTGCCTTTCTCTTCATTAGCTGGAATCTCCACCAGAGCTGCATCGAGCTTCATCGCGACCGGCATCCAGACCTCCCCAGCCTCATCCAGGACCTTCGGCGGCTCCCTTACACCTCCACGACCATTCTGAGCATTCCCGGAACCATCGGCGAGCTACACCGAGCACTTGAGAAGGAGGCGGAGCTAGGAGAGCATCACCGGAGCCCCGTCAAGTCCGCCGCAGGAGGCGGCGGACCGGAGGAACACGACGTACAACTACCGTCAGATCGCCTCGATCCGATGGTCCTGATCGCACCAAATCACCTGCATCCCACCCCTATTGGATCAGGGGGATCCAACGACCACAACTCTTCCACGTTGCCTGCTTCATCAAGCTCCAGCAACCGTTCGATCTCACAAGGATCTGTCGCCTCCTGATCACGCCACGTCGACTTCATCAACACCGTTGGATCCTCTTGATCAGACGATCCATAGCTGCGTCACGCCAGCAGCTCCAGCCGCCGTTGGATGCACCTTGATCCAGCGGCCTACACTGCGCCACGTTACGAGCTCCGAGCCTCTTCCCCGATCCCAGGCTCGGAGCACCCGAAGGTGATCCGAAGCAGGCCTGAGCCTCCAACGCGTCCGAGCCTCCTTCCGAGCCTCTGAAGTCTCTCGAGCCTACCACCCCCCTACGTGTCTCTGACGCGAGGGCTGGGTAAATTACACGGAGGTCCTTGTAACTTTTAGATATTACAAATTGGTCCCTACTAGGCGCGTCACATGAGGAACGCGTGTATTTATGGGAATTTTGCATCCACCCCCTTTGCATTATAGGTTATTGCATTTAAGTCCCTGTTAGCACGTTTTATTTAAGTAACTTTTATTTTTTGTATTTGTAATTCGGTCCCTGTTTTTGCACGCATACTTAGGTGTCCATTTAGCATCATTTTAAATTCTAAAAAGTGCATAACTTGTCCTCCATCTTGTGTGACACTTGTTTTATTTTTGTGAGTCATCTATAATTTAATAATATTAAATTGGTGAAATTTACTATATTTTGCCCATTGTGTGCTTTTTAATTCATATTAAATTCTTTGTCGCTCTAAAAACCACTATAAAATCACATTAGACATAGGATAAAGTACTCTACATTGTGCCCAAAAATCATTGCATTTGCACGCATGACGAGGCCTGAATAAATCAAATAGTGAATTACTTAATGGATTTTTAATAGGTCCAATTCACATAGAATTTTAGGTTTATTAATTTTCCTGGATTCATCATACTTAGATCCATCTAGGATAATTTTTATATCTGGAAATAATGTGTTTTGGTATTTATTAAAATTAATTTTGTAAAAAGCATCCTGCATTCATCATTAATTCATAAAAATTCATTTAGAGTCAAAAAATTCCAAAAACAATTGTGACACTTAGGTTCATATCATTCCATCATCTGGCCAAGTTTCATAATTTTTGGACTTCATTTGATCATCTTTCTGATTTCATGTAAAATTGGCATGAAATTGCATTATTTCTTTCCTTAAGTGCATAAAATTCTAAAAATGATCAAAATATTCTTCTGAAAATATAATCTTTGAATTCACTTAATTCACCTAAGGAGACAACTGCCTCCCTGAGTTCGACCTTGGGCTTGCCCAAGTAAAATAATCTGCCGCTCGCATTTAATTGAATATTAATTGAAGCGGTTTTTGACGGAAGTCTCGATTACTCGATGATGATTTAGAGTTTCAGAGGGTCTAGAAATCTCACAAGGCGAGAGATCCAGTCGCTGAGGTGACCACTCAAAAATCCTAATCAATCAACAATTAACCCACAATAAAATGTATGCAATGAATATCAAAAATGTGGAGTTGAAATTTACTATAACTCTACATGCAAATGTGTATAGGTGTAAGCATGAGTAGAGGTCGAACACTGGGAGGCGAATGGTTGAGTGATGAAATTGGTTGTGCAATTATTCAATGCTTGGTTCATGTCCAATTCTCATTGTTTTTGTGGGTTTTTTAATTTAATAATATTTATTTATTTTTTTGTTTTTTTAATTTTTTTGTTTTTATATTTCATATTTTTTATATCTTTTTTATATTTTTAATTATATATCATAGATATATATAAAGATTTATATATATATATAAGAAGAGAGAGAGGAAGTAATATAAAATATGGATATATATATATATAAATACTCAAAATATATTACATATAATATTTTTTTGGCTTTTTATATTTTTATATTTTTTTGTTATTTTTCTGGAATTTTTCTAATTTTTATGTATTTTTAATTCCAAAAATGTCCCTAATATAGGACTAATTAAATAGCCGAAACTAATTTGGGTTTAAAAATATAAAATAAGTTCAAAATTACCTAAATTAATTTTAATACATTAATAATAATATATAGATATTTATAAAAGAGAAAATATATTTTTGGGATTTTTTAGGGTTTTTCTATTTTTTTGTTAAATTTTTGGAGCTTTCAGATTTTTTTATTTTTCTTTTTCTTATTTTTAGGGTTTTTCATTTTCTGGACTCAATATATCTATAAATATACCACATATAATTTTCTTGTAATTTTTCAAAAAATTTTTATATTTTTGGGTATTTTATAATTTAGACAGTGCAAAAATGGCTCCTTTTTTAATTTTTAATAATTAGGTTTAAATGCAAAAAATGCAGAAGGACATGTGGCGTGATAGTACACTACATGACGCATCTACCCTAATTTTTGTGGATTTTTAGGAGCTATATAGGTATTTTTAATAAATACATAAAAGACACAAAAATTAAACAGCCTGGTAGGGGCATTTTTGTAAATAAAATAACTACTGGGGCTCTGTGCAAAATTACCAGAAGATATAAGCATTATTTTAATTTTTAGAACTAATTTACAATTACAAAAAGGTGCTAGTGTTACATTGCAAAATTCACGCGCCTCACGTGGGACTGCACGTGAGGCGCGGAGGGAGCAAAAAGATTACATTAAGTGCGGGGGTCCTTTCACAAAAATCATATTTTATTTAAAATGTGATATTTAATTTACATAATTAAAAATTAATTACAAAAAAGTACGGGGGTTAGGTTTGCAATTTACCCCCAAAAGGCGCGCTGGCAGACGACTAGGAACGCACTTTGCATGCATCGTCCTCCTGAGGCGCGATGACGGTTCACAGATCCACGGGCGGGATTAGATCAGCTGAGCTGATCTGACGGTTAGTGCAGGGCTCCATCCAACGACGAAGATCAAAACTGGGAGCCTCGACTTGATCTGACGACTCCGAGGTGGTCTGGAAGAACAGGGAAGAAGGTCGCTGCTGGCGACCTTCAATCGATCGACGTACGCTCCTTCGGCCCCTCCATCATCTCCTGAGGTCTCTACACGTTCCTAGAAGATCCCTGCATCGGCTGATGGCTTCGTTGAGGCACCTGGAGCTCCCCTGAGTTCAGGCAAGGTCGATGAGTATGACGAGCTCCAAGTACCTGCTCTTCGTGATGAATCGAGCCTAGACGGTTCTCCTGGCGCTCCGGGGCCTGCACAAGAAATCACAGCACAAACAGAGGACTTTGGGATCCTTTTTGGTGGTGGTATGGGCGAGGGTGTTTCGGGCGAGGATTTCCGACGATGGGTGGAAGAAGGAGATCGGGTCTCCAGATCTGAGGAAAATCTGGGTGAACGAAGGTGCCTAGGGCGAAGGGAAACGACTAAGGAAGGGAGTGGAGGTGGTTTGGTGGTCGGAGGATATCGGGAGCGCCGCAAATGGGTTCGCCGGAGCGGAGCTCCGGCGAACTACGGGCACTCGATTTTAGGCCACTCCTAAGAACTACTGATTAACCTAAGGGCACCATTGAAATGCTAATATTAAAAACTACGGAAAATAATTAAAAAGCACAGCTCATACCTGGCAGTACGCCAGGGAGTAGAGGCCTCGCCGGAGAGGCGACCTTGGGTGCAACCTCCGCCTCTCCGACCGATTCAAAACGCTGGCGAGCTCCTCCTGTCACAAGGAACACCACCGGGACCGAATGCGAGGAAGGGATTGGATAAAGGCTGACCAAAATTGCAGAAATGGCGGAGGTTCATTATTTATGAACGACGGGAGCACCCTTATTGACCGGGCCGTAGCAGCGAATCATAACTATGTACAAGGGGACAAATGCAAGGGCGAGGATGTACAATGAACGTGGGACAAGTTTTGTGAAGGCGGCGATGTCAGAAGGTTGACGAGTCGAGCACGAATAAAGGGAGAAGACGCTTGGAAAAGACAGGCGCGTCAAATCAGCCGCCTGGGGGTCGAGTTGACGAGGCGGTCAACGAATGCTGGAACCAGATTGGGCCACGTCAGCGAGAAGTTGATTGATTATTTTAACCTAATAAATGATTTAATTAAATTTTATTTATAAAATAAAAAATGTTTATTAATTAATGTATTATTTATTTATGATTTTTATTTATTTTTTGATGAATTTTATTATGAATTTAATTTAATGATGTATTTATAAGTGTATTTACATGTATTTATTTTTATTTTGTATATTATTATTTTATTATTTTTTTTTTCATATTTTATATAATTATAAATTATTTTTGTGAGTATAAATATATTTTTATTTAATTTTTATGAATTTATTTACATATTTAAATAAATAGGTATATGTAATATGTAGGTACACTTATAAGTATTTTACCTATATTTTATATACATTTTATTTATTTAATGAATTTTATTTTTTTTATTTTGGATTTGTATTTTTAATAAATTATATGTAATATTTACAATATTATAAAAATATAGATGAATAAAGTAATTAAAGAATGTATTCCCCTTTTATTTATATACATAAATAACATAGGTAGTTTGCCTATGTATTCCATAGACTTATTTATTTTACATATTCTTTTTAGTTTGCTTTTAATTCCAATAAGTACATGTATTAAATATAATTTACAAAATTCTAAAAATATAAATTTATAGAAATAATGAATAATGAATAAATTGAATATTTTAACAGGGTAGATTGTACAATAAAGGCCAAAAACCTAACTTCCACATATGAACTCCAAAAATTATGAAACCAATTTTATTAAATAGTTATTGAAAGGTTATATACAATTAAAGGTGATTTTGGTAGTGAGTTTTTATTTGTAAGATATGGGTCTGTGAAGTTGAGATTCTGGCTTTTTATTCTGTGTATAAAATGTACATTTTATATTATTTTTATACAAACTCAATTTTGTATTTTTATTGACATTATTATCTACAACTTTCATGTACAAAGTTTCTTTATTTGATGAATAAATAACTATATACAAAATAGGTGTCAAAATGCATAAATGAATGAATAAATAAATAAGGTGTTTATTGTATTTTTGGCCCTTATCTCCCCCTACTTTATTCCTTGCCGACCAATTCCATTCTAGACTTGGTCTCGGCTTTCGGGTCATAAAATATTTGCAATATTTTATTCCTTTTTATTTTCTTCTCATTATTCTATAATTTTGGCATTAAAAACCTTATTTTATGTACAATAAATACAATAAATAATGAATGCTATTATAGACAAATTGATGCTATTTACATGCATTTGATGGGGTTTTTAAGGCCAAAATGATAGAATAAAGGTGATGAAATGGAGATTCATCACCCTCTATACTTGCCTTTGCTAGTCCCTAGCAAATACTTATGCAATAAGTACAAAAAGAATAAAGAATAAGAAGAAAAGAAAAAACAAAAATACAGAATTGAAAGAATAAATTGAATTGATCATGATTATTAAAATCATCTGTACAAAATCAAAGTTTGGAGCACAAGTTAGACCTTGGTATGAAAATGCGTGCGGAACCAGGTTGAGAACCAAATTTAAAACACAACAGCCTTCGAGAGTCACAGAACTAGGTTCAAATCACCTCAATAGCCTCGTCAGAACTAGCCTACGTCATACGCAAACCCTTATGACTATGAAGCTGACTTGTACAGTGTAAGTGATAGTGGCTCTCCCCAACTGAAATGACAAAGGAACTGACTTCTCCAGTATGGCAGCCCAATGATTCCCCAATTCAGCCCTCTACCGTCGAGGAGCGGGGTATTCCCTTCTAAGTTCAAGTGGCATCCGACTCAAGAGGAGGGGATGGAGAAAAGAATGGACGGTAGCCAGTGTAGCTACCTATCCTGGGATGCAAGACCAGTGTAGTCAAGTCATCCAGCTGCAGGCTCACATGGTATAACTTTGATGCTCAAGCTTGCTTATTTTCTATACAACATATATACATACTCCGGCAGGCACTTTTATTTTTATTTACAAGCCTGTCCACTTTTTTGGAGTTTTTTTTCTTTTTTTTTTCTTTTTTTTCAAACATACTATTTACAGCAGCATTTACATAAGGACTTTTTCCTCTTGAGCTAGAAAACTATCCCTCTTTTGAAGCTTTATCGCAACCCACACTCTCCTGTCATTCGACTTCATTGAAACCGGACCAAGTTGGGGTGCACTTCCCTCCCTAGACGAGGACGAATGTTTCCACTCGTGTGCGTCGCAGACTGGCAAATACAACCCCCTCACCACTCCAACTGAGTTGAGCCAAGTGAAAGGTGCAAGTGTCCAAGTTAGGTCATGGCCGACAAGAGTCATGCGTGTGTCTCGAAAAGTTCTAGTTAGTACACTGAGGTGACTTGAACCCAGCCCTGATTTCTCAAAGAATTAAGTCTGAATAGACCTGAAGTACCTTAAACCTAGTTCCCATAAGGTTCCAGTGCAATTAGGTGCAGTAAGGTCCAACCAAGCTCCAATCTTCGATTTTATTGGACCAGTTCAACATCAAGCTCAATCAAAGAATATGAATGCTATGCAAATGCTATTTACAAATATGCAAAGAATAATGCAATTTTTCCAAAAATTTGAAAACAACGAGAGGAATTTTTTTTACACAAAGAATTTTTGTAAATAAAATAATTTTGGCACTCAAAGAATAAAATATGTACAACTATTTACACGAGCGTGCCGCTTTATTTTTACAGGTCTTAAAGAATTTTCAAGAATTTACAAGTTTTAACAAAGTAATTTATCTAGGAGTATATACAGTTAATAAAGAATTTAATGTCTTTTATTTTTTTTAACAAAGTAATTTATTTAGGAGTATATACAGTTAATAAAGAATTTAATGTATTTTATTTTCATTTGTTTTATTTATGTACTGATGCTTTTATTCCTCAAATTTATTTGAAAATCATTTTACAAACAATTTTGAAAACTATACTCCAAAATAATTTTTACAAGCACTTTACAAACATGTACACACATTTGAAAATCATTTTGCAAAGGTTTTTCAAACAATATAAATAGATTTTTCACATATTTTTGCAACCATTTTTCAAACCATTTATAAATAAATTTTCAAATATTTTATTTTACACAAACAAAACATTTTTACAAAGGTTGAAAATATGTAACAAAACGTTATCAAAATAGCTTTCAAAAGATTTTCACAAAGATTTTCAAACTATTTTTCAAACATTTTGCAAAAAACATTTTCACCTGATTTATTAATCATTATATACAAAAAGAATTTGAGGAATAATCACATCATTTTATTAAGGGTTTTTAACAAATTTAAAGAATTCTTAGCCATAATTATTAAGAAAATACAAAAGTACGAGTTATGGCTGAAGTATATACATAGTATATACGACCAGATCTGATATCTAGATCCAGTAGGGATCCGGGTGGAATGGACAAGCTTTCTAGATCCTCTCATTGTTTTCAATTTTTGCATTATTTCTTTGCATATTTGTAAATAGCATTTGCGTAGCATTCATATTCTTTGATTGAGCTTGATGGTTGAACTGGTCCAATAAAAGCGAAGATTGGAGCTTGGTTGGACCTTACTGCACCTAATTACACTGGAACCTTATGGGAACTAGGTTTAAGGTACTTCAGGTCTATTCAGGCTTAATTCTTTGAGAAATCAGGGCTGGGTTCAAGTCACCTCAGTGGACTAACTAGAACTTTTCGAGACACACGCATGACTCTTGTCAGCTATGACCTAACTTGGACACTTGCACCTTTCACTTGGATCAACTCAGTTGGAGCGGTGAGGGGGTTGGATTTGCCAGTCTGCGACGCACACGAATGGAAACATTCGTCCTCATCTAGGGAGGTAAGTGCACCCCAACCTGGTCCAGTTTCAATGAAGTCGAATGACAAGAGAGTGTGGGTTGCGATAAAGCTTCAAAAGAGGGATAGTCTTCTGGCTCTAGAGGAAAAAGTCCTTATGTAAATGCTGCTGTAAATAGTATTTCGAAAAAAAACTCCAAAAAAGTGGACATGCTTGTAAATAAAAATAAAAGTGCCTGCCGGAGTATGTATATATGTTGTATAAAAAATAAGCTAGCTTGAGCATCAAAGTTATACCATGTGAGCCTGCAGCTGGATGACTTGACTACACTGGTCTTGCATCCCAGGATAGGTAGCTACACTGGCTACCATCCATTCTTTTCTTCACCTCCTCCTCTTGAGTTGGATGCCACTTGAACTTAGAAGGGAATACCCCGCTCCTCGACGGTAGAGGGCTGGATTGGGGAATCATTGGGTTGTCATTCTGGAGAAGTCAGTTCCTTTGTCATTTCAATTGGGGAGAGCCACTATCACTTACACTGTACAAGTCAACTTCATAGTCATAAGGGTTTACGTATGATGTAGTCTAGTTCTGACCAGGCTATTAAGGTAATTTGAACCGAGTTCTGTGACTCTCGAAGGCTGTTGTGTTTTAAATTTGGTTCCCGACCAGGTTCCACACACATTTTCACACCAAGGTCTAACCTGAGCTCCAAACTTTGATTTGGTACATATGAGTTTAATAATCACGATCAATTTATTCTTTAAATTCTTTATGTTTGCCTTTTCTTTTCTTCTTATTCTCTATTCTTTTTGTACTTATTGCATAAGTATTTGCTAGGGACTAGCAAAGGCAAGTATAGGGGGGTGATGAATCTCCATTTCATCAGCTTTATTCTATCATTTTGGCCTCAAAACCCCCAGCAAATGTATGTAAATAGCATCAATTTGTCTATAATAGCATTCATTATTTATTGTATTTATTGTACATAAAATAAGGTTTTTAATGCCAAAATTATAGAATAAAGAGAAGAAAAGAAAAAGGAATAAAATATTGCAAATATTTTATGACCCAAACCCCAAGACCAAGTCCAGAATGGAATTGGTCGGCAAGGAATAAAGTAGGGGGAGATAAGGGCCAAAAATACAATAAACACCTTATTTATTTATTCATTCGTTTATGCATTTTGACACCTATTTTGTACTTAATTATTTATTCATCAAATAAAGAAACTTTGTACATGAAAGTTGTAGATAATAATGTAAATAAAAATACAAAATTAAGTTTGTACAAAAATAATACACAGTGTACATTTATACACAAAATAAAAAGCCAGAATATCAACTTCACAGACCCATATCTTGCAAATAAAAACTCAAAATCTACCAAAATCACCTTTATTTGTATATAGCTTTTCAAGAACTATTTAATAAAATTGGTTTCATAATTTTTGGAGTTCATCTGTGGAAGTTAGGTTTTTGGCCTTCATTGTACAATCTACCTGATTAAAATATTCTATATATTCATTATTTATTATTTTTATAAATTTATATTTTTGGAATTTTGTAAATGATGTATATAATACATGTGCATATCGAAATTAGAATAATACCCAAAAGAATTTATAAAATAAAATAAGTCTATGGAATACATAGGCAAAACACCTATGTCACCTATGTATGCAAATAAAAAGGAAATACATTCTTTAATTATTTTATTCTTTCATATTTTATAATATTGTAAATATTACATATAATTTATTAAAAATACAAATCCAAAATAAAAACAAATAAAATTCATTAAATAAATAAAGTGTATATAAAATATAGGTAAAATACCTATAAGTATACCTACATATATATAGACCTATTTATTTAAAAATGTAAATGAACTCATAAAAATTGAATAAAAATATATTTATATTCATAAAAATAATTTATAAATTTATAAAATAAGAAAATAAAACAATAAATAAAAATATATAAAATAAAAATAAATACATGAAAATATACTTTTAAATACATTATTAAAATAAACCCCTAATAAAATACATCAAAAAAATAAATAAAATTCATAAATAAATAATACATTAATTTATAATAATTTTTTATTTTATAAATAAAATTTAATTAAATCATTTATTAGGTTAAAATAATCAGTCAATTTCTCGCTGACGTGGCCCAATCTGGTTCCAGCATTCATTGACCGCATGGTCAACTCGACCCCAGGCGGCTGATTTGACGCGCCTATCTTTTCCAAGCATCTTCTCCCTTTATTCGTGCTCGACTCGTCAACCTTCTGACATCGTTGCCATCACAAAACTTGTCCCTCGTTCATTGTACATCCTCGCCCTTGCAATTGTCCCCTTGTACATAGCTTTGATTCGCCGCTACAGCCTGGTCAACAAGGGTGCTTCCGTCGTTCATAAATAAGAAACCTCCGCCATTTCCGCAATTTTGGTCAGCCTTTCTCCCATTTTCTTCCTTGTATTCGGTCCCGGATGTGCTCCTCGTGACAGAAGGATGCCGCCGGCGCCTTAAATCGGTTGAAGTAGGCGGAGGTTGCTCCCAAGGCCGTCGCTCCGGCGAGGCCTCTGCTCCTTGGTGCTTCACCAGGTATGAGTTGCGCTTTTTAATTATTTTTAGTAGTTTTAATGTTATATTTTCATTCATGTCATTAGATTAATCATTAGACCATCGGGTGTAGCGTAGCTTGGGTGATTCGTAGTTCGCCGGAGCTTCGCTCCGGCGAGCATTTCACGGTGTCCCCGACCTGCTCTGCCCTCGCTTCCACCATCATCTCCTTCCCCTTCCAGTTTCCCACACCCCAGGCTCTTCATTCCACCCGGATCCCTACTGGATCCGGAGATCAGATCTCCCCCTCTCTGCCCTTCGCCGGAGATCTTCGCCCGAAGCCCCCTCCATCCATTTTCAGTTCTAACGGGATGAGGCAGTTTGCCCTCGTCCCTTGTTTCATTCTGTGCAGGGTACAAGGTGATTTGAGGCACCTGGAGGTGTTCTTCGACGCTCGCCGGAGGTACCGGGAGCGCCACCTCGACATCGACCTAGTGGCGGCGCTCCGGTCGACCTTTGGCTGATCTGAAGCCTCCTACGGTTAGCTGGGAGCACCTGCGACGTGTCAGGATCCTTGGGAGCAGCAAAGAGCGGCGGGGGAGGGAGATATCACCAAAGGAAGTTCGCCCAGGCGAACCTTCCTCCCTGTTCTTCCAGATGCCCTCTGTGCTGTTGGATGAAGGAGGAGTCCCAGGAGAAAGCTCAGCCGTCCGATGGAACAATGCCTTTACCGTAGATCTCATCCACGAGATCTAATCTCGTGCACTCATCGGCGAAGCGGCATCGGCACACGTGGAGGCACCACGTGGATAAGTCACACGTATCAGCCGTTGGATCAAGCGCCTGTTGGGGTAATTTTCATATATAACTCCCCAATTTTTGTATTTATTTTATAATACTGTAAATAAAATATTAAGTGTAATAAAATGGGATTTTTGTAACAGGACCCCTGCAGTTTCATGTATTTACATGTAGGTCCCTCCGCACCTCACGTGCAGTCCCACGTGAGGCGCGTGAAAATTTCATGTATACCTTGGCGCCTTGTAATTGTAAATTAGTTCTAAAAATTAAAATAAATGTTTATTTCTTCTGGTAATTTTGCACAGAGCCCCCTGTAGTTATTTTATTTGCAAAAATGCCCCTACCAGGCTGTTTAATTTTTATGTCTTTTATGTATTTATTAAAAATACCTATGTAGCTCCTAAAAATCCACAAAAATTATGTTAGATGCGTCATGTAGTGTACTTTCACGCCCGTATTTTAATTTGCATTTTTTTGCACTTAACCTAATTATTAAAAATGAAATAGGAGCCATTTTTGCACTGTCTAAATTATAAAATACCAAAAAAATAAAAAATGTTTTTGAAAAATCCCAAAAAATTATATATGGTATATTTATATATATATCGAGTCCAGAAAATGAAAAACCCTAAAAATAAGAAAAAGAAAAACATAAAAATTATAAAGCTCTAAAATCCAACAAAAAAATATAAAAATCCTAAAAAAATACCAAAAATATATTTTCTCTTTTATAATTACCTATATATTATTAATGTATTAAAACTAATTTGGGTAATTTTTGAACCTATTTTATATTTTTAAAACCCAAATTAGTTTCGGCTATTTAATTAGTTCCATGCTAGGGACATTTTTGGAATTAAAAATACATAAAAATTAGAAATATTCCAGAAAATTAACAAAAAAATATAAAAACATAAAAAGCCAAAAAATATTATATGTAATATATTTTGAGTATTTATATATATATATCCATATTTTATATTACTTCTCTCTCTTCTTATATATATATCTCTATATATATATCTATATTATATAATTAAAAATATAAAAAAGATATAAAAAATATGAAATATAAAAACAAAATAAAAATTAAAAAAAAAGAAAATACATAAATAAAAAAATTATTATTAAATTAAAAAAACCCACAAAAATAATAAGAATTGGACATGAACCAAGCATTGAATAATTGCGCAACCAATTTCATCACTCAACCATTCACCTCCCATGTTTGACCTCTACTCATGCTTACACCTATACACATTTGCATGTAGAGTTATAATAAATTTCAACTCCACATTTTTGATATTCATTGCATACATTTTATTGTGGGTTAATTGTTGATTGATTAGGATTTTTGAGTGGTCGCCTCAGCGACTGGATCTCCCGCCTTGTGAGATTTCTAGACCCTCTGAAACTCTAAGACATCAAATGGCGCTGTTGCCGTATTCCTTGTCGACCAATTCCATGCTGGACTTGATCTCGGGGTTAGGGTCATAAAATATTTTCAATATTTTATTCCCTTTTCTTTTCTTATCTTTATTCTATAATTTTGGCATTAAAAACCTTATTTTATGTACAATAAATACAATAAATAATGAATGCTATTATGGACAAATTGATTATATTTACATGCATTTGCTGCAGTTTTTAAGGCCAAAATGATAGAATAAAGGTGATGAAATGGAGATTCATCACCCCCTATACTTGCCTTTGTTAGTCCCTGGCAAATACTTATGCAATAAGTACAAAAAGAATAAAGAATAAGAAGAAAAGAAAAAGCAAAAATAAAGAATTGAAAGAATAAATTGAATTGATCATGATTATTAAACTCATCTGTACAAAATCAAAGTTTGGAGCACAAGTTAGACCTTAGTGTGGAAATGTGTGTGGAACCTGGTTGGGAACCAAATTTAAAACACAACAGCCTTCGAGAGTCACAAAACTCGGTTCAAATCACCTCAATAGCCTGGTCAGAACTAGCCTACATCATACGCAAACCCTTATGACTATGAAGCTGACTTGTACAGTGTAAGTGATAGTGGCTCTCCCCAACTGAAATGACAAAGGAACTGACATCTCCAGAATGACAACCCAATGATTCCCCAATCTAGCCCTCTACCGCCGAGGAGCGGGGTATTCCCTTCTAAGTTCAAGTGGCATCCGACTCAAGAGGAGGGGATGGAGAAAAGAATGGACGGTAGCCAGTGTAGCTACCTATCCTGGGATGCAAGACCAGTGTAGTCAAGTCATTCAGTTGCAGGCTCACATGGTATAACTTTGATGCTCAAGCTTGCTTATTTTCTATACAACATATATACATACTCCGGCATGCACTTTTATTTTTATTTACAAGCCTGTCCACATTTTTTGAGTTTTTTTTCTTTTTTCTTTCAAACATACTATTTACAACAGCATTTACATAAGGACTTTTTCCTCTTGAGCCAGAAGACTATCCCTCTTTTGAAGATTTATCGCAACCCACACTCTCCTGTCATTCGACTTCATTGAAACTGGACCAGGTTGGGGTGCACTTCCCTCCCTAGACGAGGATGAATGTTTCCACTAGTGTGCGTCGCAGACTGGCAAATCCAACCCCCTCACCACTCCAACTGAGTTGAGCCAAGTGAAACGTGCAAGTATCCAAGTTAGGTCACGACCGACAAGAGTCATGCGTGTGTCTCGAAAAGTTCTAGTTAGTCCACTGAGGTGACTTGAACCTAGCCCTGATTTCTCAAAGAATTAAGTCTGAATAGACCTGAAGTACCTTAAAACTAGTTCCCATAAGGTTCCAGTGCAATTAGGTGCAGTAAGGTCCAACCAAGCTCCAATCTTCGATTTTATTGGACTAGTTCAACCATCAAGCTCAATCAAAGAATATGAATGCTATGCATATGCTATTTACAAATATGCAAAGAATAATGCAATTTTTCCAAAAATTTGAAAACAACGAGAGGAATTCTGTTTACACAAAGAATTTTTGTAAATAAAATAAATTTGGCATTCAGAGAATAAAATATGTACAACTATTTACACGGCGTGCCGCTTTATTTTTACAGAACTTAAAGAATTTTAAAGAATTTACAAGTTTTAACAAAATAATTTATTTAGGAGTATATACAGTTAATAAAGAATTTAATGTATTTTATTTTTTTAACAAAGTATTTTATTTAGGAGTATATACAGTTAATAAAGAATTTAATGCATTTTATTTTCATTTGTTTTATTTATGTACAGATGCTTTTATTCCTCAAATTTATTTGAAAATCATTTTACAAACAATTTTGAAAACTATAGTCCAAAATAATTTTTACAAGCACTTTACAAACATGTACACACATTTGAAAATCATTTTGCAAAGGTTTTTCAAACAGTATAAATAGATTTTTCACATATTTTTGCAACCATTTTTCAAACCATTTGCAAATAATTTTTCAAATATTTTATTTTACACAAACAAAACATTTTTACAAAGGTTGAAAATATGTAACAAAACGTTTTCAAAATAGTTTTCAAAAGATTTTCACAAAGATTTTCAAACTATTTTTCAAACATTTTGCAAAAAACATTTTCACCTGATTTATTAATCAGTATATACAAAAAGAATTTGAGGAATAATCACATCTTTTTATTAAGGGTTTTTAACAAATTTAAAGAATTCTTAGCCATAATTATTTAGAAAATACAAAAGTACGAGTTATGGCTAAAGTATATACATAGTATATACGACCCCCTATACTTAGCTTGAGCTATGTCCTCATAGATCAAAGAGAAAAAGAGAAGACATAACTCGTACTGAGTATAGACAAGTCTAACGAATAATCGAATAAAGAAATGAAGAAAAGAGAAGTTGACCGTCCCCCTTTATACTTAGGATCAAGTAATCCTGAGTATAGCAGACTGTACACAAAGTAGGGAGGGTCAAGGGTGGGAATACACAGATCAAAGAATTAACAAATAAGGGGTGCACCCCCTATACTTAGGACAAAGTACGTCCTAAGTACAGAAAACTGACTCAAAGGGGCGACACCTTTTATTTAGATACAGAAGATAGAAAAAGGAAAAGAAGAAAAGAAGAAAAGAGAGATATATACAGATAGAAACGATCGTGGAGAATATACGCATCACTCCCCCTATACTTAGGGTGAGATATCCCTAAGTATAGGCAACAACATGAGTGACAAAACTGAACGAAGAAAGAACAACACGGTGTGTACCCCCTATACTTAGGACAAGGTACGTCCTAAGTGTAGACACAAAGATATGGCGATAGATCTGGGGCACACAAAAACATACGGGAGAAAGAATGAAAAAGGCACACATATATACAAGCGATGAAAAACTGGTGGAGTACGGGACGGTATCTGACAGGTGGATACCGTACTTGCGCCATTGTCTCCCTGTGAGAACAGTGACGCACTCAGACAGTGAAAAGACACCCGGATATGTAGTCAGGTGGGTGTTGGCTACCGGGGACAAACAAATCATAAAGTAAAGCGGGGACCGGTAGCATGAAGCAGTCAATCGGCTCATAGGGTCAGCATGAGGGAACATAGCCGATACTATAAGACCGGGAGGAAGAAGGAACAGTACAATTCCTCCGATCAATCAGAGTCTCAATAAGATATGGAAGATAGAGAATAGGAGACATCGTGGCATTCGGTGGTCATGAGGTTGGAAGATCACAGGAGATACACCGAATACCGCAAGTCATGGCTCAACCCTGCGAGGGTTGTCAAGGTGAGCAGAATCAAAGAAGAATTACAAGACTTGGCTCCGTGCTCCGCAGATCGGAGACACAACCAGGGAGGAGACCAACTACATATCAGGAAAATCGGCTCTGTGCTCCGCAGATCGGAGACACAATCAGAAGGAGACCGAGTAGACATCTCAGAAGACTCGTCTTCGTGCTCCAACAGATAGGAGACACCAGAAGTGAAACAGAGTACATACAAGGTGATGTACCCTCTTGCAGATAACCCTCGGGGAGTGGTACATACTAGTCAATGAATAATCAGAAAAAGACTCGACCTTGTGAGGGTCGTCAAGGCGAGTGGACGCAGAGGCGTCAGTGATCCATCAGACGGATCATCAGGTACGGTCTCGGTAGGCGACATATCGGCTACCAGCAGAAGAGACCAGAAAGTCTAAAGAATGTGGCAGCGTCCCGCAGACAACCCTCGGGGAACGTGCTGCCAGCTAGGCATGGAAATAGCAGATAGCAGGAGCTCATCCTTGCGAGGACCGTCAAGGCGAGCAGACTCAAAGGAGTCTAATCAGATGGGTCCCATTATCTGCAGATCGGATATGCAACTCAGGATGGGACCAAAAATCATATATATCAGACGACTCGATTCCGTTCTCCGCAGATCGGAGACACAGTCAGTAGGGGGAAACGAGTGCAAAGAGAGTGTTGCATGCTCCTACAGATAGTCCTCGGGGAGTAATGCAAACTAGGCAAGGAATAGCCAGAATGTGTCTCTACCTTGCAAGGGTCGTCAAGGAGAGAGAAAGAGGCTCAAAGGAGCCAGGTCCATCAGACAGACTCACATAGTGGTCTCAGTAGTTGACAAATCGGCTACCATCAAAAGAGACCATTCAGATCGAAAATATGTCGTAGTCTCCCGCAGATAACCCTCGGGGAGCTACGAGTTAGTCAAGGAATAATCAGAAAAGATCTCATCCTTGCGAGGACCGTCAAGGAGAGAAGTCTCAAAAGAGCCTGAGCAAGTCGGTCTTATGCCCCAACAGATCAGGCACATAATCAGAGAGGGAGACCGAGTACACATAACAGACGAATCGGCTTCGTGCTCCAATAGATAGGAGACACCTGAAATGAGTGAAGCCGATCGTAAATAAAGTGTCACATCCTTCCGCAGATAGCCCTCGGGAAGTGACGTGATCTATATAGTGAATAATCAGAGTACATCTCGTCCTTGCGAGGGTCGTCAAGGAGAGAGGAGGGCTCAAAGGAGCCGGATCCATCAGACGGATCCATAGAGAATATGGTCTCGGTAGACGGCAGACCGTCTACCCGCAAAAGAGACCAAGAGAGCTATAATGTGTCATAGCCTCTCGCAGATAACCCTCGGAGAGCTATGAACTGGGCAATAAACAGAATATCGAGGCTCGTCCTTGCGAGGACCGTCAAGGAGAGAAATTAAACAGTTGGCATCATAAACCGACAAGTCGGGCACACAATCAAAGAGGGAGGCCAATCGAGCATATCATCTGACTCGGTTTCGGGTCCTATCAAAATGGCGACCCAAGCAGTTGATGAAACCACAGTCCTAGAAATTGTCGCACTCTCCCGCAGATAGTCCCCGGGGACGAATGCGAGCTAGATCAATGTAGGTCATGGGAATGCTGGCATAAGATCTCATGTCCTCAAGAGCATTCAATCATTCAATCATCAGGAGGGCATAAGATCATGTGAGGGAGAAAATAATCAGGTGAAGTTCCGCACATCCCTCGGTTAATCCAGTCAGCTGAGATGGCACAAACGACTTTACATGCCGTGGGTGGATCAAAGAGTCATGAGATCAAGGATGGGTCAATCAAGAAGATGATGAGGTTCATGCTGGATCCACACACCTTCATCGAGAAGTCCAAATCAGAATAATCGGTCAATCCTCAAAATCACGATGAGTGGAACCTCAAGATAAATAAATCAATCAATGCTCATGAAATCATCATCATATCATCAAAGTACGTGGCATCCTCAATCCGGTGTGCTTGATCAAAATATCTCAATAAATAATCACACCTAAATATCCTAAAAAACAAGCACATATCTAATCACAATCCCATGGCACACTCATCCCAGCATCCTCAATCATTGGCCTGTCTTACACAAATAATCAAGGTAATCATAAAATCCTCGATGCGGGCCTTATCGATGTGCACAACATTCCCGGGTAATAGCAGAGATGATACGGGGGACACGAGGAAGGTTGATCAGAAGGGTAACACAATGGAGTGGAGAAGCTGATTGAGATAAAGTGCCAATATCACAGGTGGTAGAAAAGTGACACAGAGGGGACGAGGAGGGCGAGCGAGAAGATCAGGACATATACAAAATGGGGTGTTCCACACAAGGCGGGAACACCGTCAAAATGGTGGTCCGAAGAGGATCATCTCCTCGAACCTGAGAAGATGAGGATGGTACAGTGGATACGAGGAAGGTGGTGAAGAAGAGGGAAACGAAGGACTTGGAGAAGAGTGATTGAGCTCAAGCGCCAATATCACGACTCGATGCGGATGGGGAGGTATATGTATAAGAGAGGTAGAGAGACTCAAAGATGAAAAATGCATGACTCACACGGTGGACTGACTACTCTAATAATGAATGAAAAACACAATGGACTCCAAGTCACAATCAATAGACAAGGCAAACCCCCGATTCACCTACTCAACACAGTGAAGACCATTAAGTGACGGTCATTTATCTTTTCAGATTTAGAGTGAGGTGAGAATCACAAAGTTGTACAAACACTTAGGAGGCTTGATGGGATTTGGGCTCTACTCCTTAGTGTGTTCGTGAGCAATTAAAACACATACAATGAGGGGGTTGCACTCCCCAAGAAAAGGAAATCCATTATGTTTTATTTTAAGTCCAATAGAATTAACAGTCACAATTTTATTTCTATTATCACTTTTTTTGGGTATTTTTAATGCACGTGCCTATCGAGGTTCCAATTTCCATTAAGCATCCTAGGTTGGCAAAAACAGAGGGAGAAGGTCGGAAAAGCCGTGCAAGTTGGAAATCGATGATGCATGCTAAATAAGAAGACTTACAACGCCTCCAGCTCTCTCCATGCGGGATGCAGAACAGAATTTGAAACCTATGCTATATGCAAATGCAAACCGAAGAAATCGCCCTACGATAGTAACTGCTATTATCGTGAAGCACCACAAGTCGGTCACCGATCTTCAAGCCAGGAGTCCGGTCTAGGATCACCCCTCCTCCTCTCAACACATGGAGTTCAGGAGAAGCGCTTGGCAGGGTGGGCTCGCAGCGTGTAGGCTCGTAGATGGTGAGGCGACTGTTTAAAATTTGACTAAGTCCAACACGCACTATAGGTACATGCAAATATATTAGGGTGTTTGGACCTATTTCTACGAGCAAGCAATTCCTAAGCTAAGGCTTATTCACACAAAATAATAAAATAAAAGAAAAGAAGAAAGGAAAAAGTGTCAAAACCATCGAGGACCCCAAGGGAACAATCCCTCGGGCAATGGACCTCGGGAGTTGGAGTGTACCTGTGAGAGTCCTGAATTATTACATGTTTCTAAGTGTCACTCCCTCAAATAAATATACATAATAAAAAAATAAAAATAAAATGCATAAAAATAGAGGCTGTCTTCAAAAATCTTCCTCCATCTGCCTTCGATGCTCTCTCCTGTTGGCTGGTGTAGAAGAGCCAACTCCGCCTTGCTTGGGTGCATTGGTCCTCCTAGGAGGTCCTCCTTCGCTTGGCGGTCCCTCGCATCAAAGACAAATAAAAGAGATGGGTCAGAACAATCAATCAATAATGTCAATAATAATCAAAATAAAAAAAATGAATACTGGACATGGGCAAAGAATTAAATAAATGAATTTAAAACCACACAAAATCCATATAAAATCTGCTGCCTCCCCGGCAACGGCGCCATTTGATGAACATGCTTTTTCAGAGGGTCTATATGTCTCACAAGGCGAGAGATCCAGTCGCTGAATCGACCGCTCCAAAATACCCAACTCAGTCAACAATTAACCCACAATAAAATGTATGCAATGAATATAAAAAATGTGGAGTTGAAATTTATTATAACTCTACATGCAAATGTGTATAGGTGTAAGCATAAGTAGAGGTCGAACACTGGGAGGCGAATGGTTGAGTGATGAAATTGGTTGTACAATTATTCAATGCTTGGTTCATGTCCAATTCTTATTGTTTTTGTGGGTTTTTTAATTTAATAATAATTTTTATTTATTTTTTTATTAATTTTTAATTTTTATTTTGTTTTATATTTCATATTTTTTATATCTTTTTTTATATTTTTAATTATATAATATAGATATATATAAAGATATATATATATATATATATATAAGAAGAGAGAGAAGTAATATAAAATATGGATATATATATAAATACACAAAATATATTACATATAATATTTTTTTGGCTTTTTATATTTTTATATTTTTTTTGCTATTTTTCTGGAATTTTTTCTAATTTTTATGTATTTTTAATTCCAAAAATGTCCCTAATATAGGACTACTTAAATAGCCGAAACTAATTTGGGTTTTAAAAATATAAAATAAGTTCAAAAATTGCCCAAATTAATTTTAATACATTAATAATAATATATAGATAATTATAAAATAGAAAAATATATTTTTAGGATTTTTTAGGGTTTTTCTATTTTTTGTTGGATTTTGGAGCTTTCTGATTTTTTCATTTTTCTTGTTCTTATTTTTAGGGTTTTTCATTTTCTGGACTCAATATATCTATAAATATACCATATATAATTTTCTTGTAATTTTTCAAAAAGTTTTTATATTTTTTAGGTATTTTATAATTTAGACTGTGCAAAAATGGCTCCTTTTTCATTTTTAATAATTAGGTTAAATGCAAAAAATGCAGAATGGACATGTGGCATGATAGTACACTACATGAAGCATTTACCCTATTTTTTGTGGATTTTAGGAGCTACATAGGTATTTTTAAAAAATACATAAAAGACACAAAAATTAAACAGCCTGTTAGGGGCATTTTTGCAAATAAAATAACTACAGGGGGCTCTGTGCAAAATTACCAGAAGAAATAATCATTTATTTTAATTTTTAGAACTAATTTACAATTACAAAAAGGCGCCAGGGTTACATTGCAAAATTCACGCGCCTCACGTGGGACTGCACGTGAGGCGCGGAGGAACCAAAAAGTAATTACACTAAATATGGGGGTCCTTTCACAAAAATCACATTTTATTTACAACGTGATATTTAATTTACAGAATTAAAAATTAATTACAAAAAGTACAGTGGTTAGGTTTGCAATTTACCCACAAAAGGCGCGCTGGCGGACGGCTAGGATCGCTTCACTTGCCACGCGTCGTCCTCCTGAGGCGCGATGACGGTTCGCGGATCCACAGGCGGGATTAGATCAGCTGAGCTGATCTGACGGTCGGTGCAGGGCTCCATCCATCAGCGCTAATCAAAACTAGGAGCCTCGACTTGATCTGACGACTCTGAGGTGGTATGGAAGAACAGGGAAGAAGGTCGCTGCTGGCGACCTTCAATCGATCGGCGTACACTCCTCCGGCCCACTCCATCGTCGCCTGAGGTCTCTACACATTCCTGGAAGCTCCCTGCATCGACTGATGGCTTCGTTGAGGCACCTGGAGCTCCCTTGAGTTCAGGCGAGGTCGAGGAGTATGGCGAGCTCCAGGTACCTACTCTTCGTGATGAATCGAGCCTAGACGGTTCTCCTGGCGCTCCGGGGCCTGCACAAGAAATCACATCACAAAAAGAGGGCTCCGAGGGCCTTTTTGGTGGTGGTATGGGTGAAGGCGGCTTCGGGCGAGGATCTCCGGCGATGGGTGGAAGAAGGAGATCGGGTCTCCAGATCTGAGGAAGATCTGGGTGAACGAAGGTGCCTGGGGCGAAGGGAAACGACTAAGGAAGGGAGTGGAGGTGGTTTGGTGGTCGAAGGATATCGGGAGCGCCGCGAATAGGTTCGCCGGAGCGGAGCTCCGGTGAACTACGGGCACTCGATTTTAGCCACTCCTAAGAACTACTGATTAACCTAAGGGCACCATTGAAATGATAATATTAAAAACTACGAAAAATTATTAAAAAGTGCAGCTCACACATGGTAGAACGCCAGGGAGCAGAGGCCTCGCTGAAGCGGCGGCCTTGGGTGCAACCTCCGCCTCTCCGACCGATTCAAAGCGCTGGCGAGCTCCTCCTGTCATAAGGAACACCGCCGGGACCGAATGCGAGGAAAGGAGTGGATAAAGGCTGACCAAAATTGCGGAAATGGCGGAGGTTCATTATTTATGAATGACGGGAGCACCCTTATTGACCGGGCCGTAGCGACGAATCAAAGCTATGTACAAGGGGACAAATGCAAGGGCGAGGATGTACAATGAACGGGAGACAAGTTTTGTGAAGGCGGCGATGTCAGAAGGTTGACGAGTCAAGCGCGAATAAAGGGAGAAGATGCTTGGAAAAGACAAGCGTGTCAAATCAGCCGCCTGGGGGTCGAGTTGACCAGGCAGTCAACGAATGCTGGAACCAGATTGGGCCACGTCAGCGAGAAGTTGACTGATTATTTTAACCTAATAAATGATTTAATTAAATTTTATTTATAAAATAAAAAATGTTTATTAATTAATGTATTATTTATTTATGATTTTTATTTATTTTTTGTTGAATTTTATTATGAATTTATTTTAATGATGTATTTATAAGTGTATTTACATGTATTTATTTTTATTTTGTATATTTTTATTATTTTATTTTATTTTCTCTTTTATATAATTATAAATTATTTTTGTGAGTATAAATATATTTTTATTTAATTTTTATGAATTTATTTACATATTTAAATAAATAGGTATATGTAATATGTATGTATATTTATAGGTATTTTACCTATATTTTATATACATTTTATTTATTTAATGAATTTTATTTGTTTTTATTTTGGATTTGTATTTTTAATAAATTATATGTAATATTTACAATATTATAAAAATATAGATGAATAAAGTAATTAAAGAATGTATTCCCCTTTTATTTATATACATAGATAACATAAGTATTTTGCCTATGTATTCCATAGACTTATTTTATTTTACAAATTCTTTTTAGTTTGCTTTTAATTCTAATTAGTACATGTATTATATATATTATTTACAAAATTCTAAAAATATAAATTTATAGAAATAATGAATAATGAATAAATTGAATATTTTTATAGGGTAGACTGTACAATGAAGGCCAAAAACTTAACTTCCACAGATGAACTCCAAAAATTATGAAACCAATTTTATTAAATAGTTCTTTAAAAGTTATATACAATTAAAGGTGATTTTGGTAGATTTTGAGTTTTTATTTGCAAGATATGGGTCTGTGAATTGAGATTCTGCCTTTTTATTCTGTGTATAAAATGTACACTGTATATTATTTTTATACAAACTCAATTTTGTATTTTTATTTACATTATTATCTACAACTTTCATGTACAAAGTTTCTTTATTTGATGAATAAATAACTATATACAAAATAGGCGTCAAAATGCATAAATGAATGAATAAATAAATAAGGTGTTTATTGTATTTTTAGCCCTTATCTCCCCTACTTTATTCCTTGCCGACCAATTCCATTCTGGAATTGGTCTCAGGGTTCGGGTCATAAAATATTTGTAATATTTTATTAAATTTTCTTTTCTTCTCTTTATTATATAATTTTGGCATTAAAAACCTTATTTTATGTACAATAAATACAATAAATAATGAATGCTATTATAGACAAATTGATGCTATTTACATGCATTTGCTGGGGTTTTTAAGGCCAAAATGATAGAATAAAGGTGATGAAATGGAGATTCATCACCTGACTGCAACGAGCTTAACATTTAATTTGATCGTTAATTTGATTGAATTAACAAGGGTAGACGAGTCTCTCTTCATGGTACACGAGCTGTGTGCAAGTCTTGATTGTACATACAATATGAAGGCAACTGAGACAACACCTCCTCTGTGTAGGGTGTCCATACCACCTGCATAGCATCAAATATGTTAACAAAAGGAGTGAAACATCTGTAAACAGTTAACACTATGATTAAGTCCATAACTGCTCCACAAGCTGGAGTTCCAGTGCATCTCTACACGGTCAAATTACATGTGCTGAGTCCGATGTGATGTCAAACTTTGTTTGTCATCTTGCACCCAAAGGCTTCCATTGTCATACAGGTCGGTGATGAAAACAATGGCGCTATGGGGGAAGCATCCCCCATCCCACAACTACAACAGAATCAATGGTCCACCAATTTCAACTGCATATGCCCTTGATGCAACACATAACTGCATGTACAAGTACACCAAGCAAGTTAAACCCCAACCGTAAGTCCTACGAGTCTCAGATCCTTGAGAAACGGAAGGTAGATCTGTAAAACCTCATTTTCTGACTTGTCGGGAAAAAATTACACCTCCCATGAGTTGTACGATATATGTACGTGTGATCTGCAGGTTGGTATCCACCCCGACCTCCTAAAGCAGAACTGAAAAATGTTCAAGGAGCCAAGTTATGTGTATATGAGTTCCATCAATATTGCATCGTTATGACCCGACTCCAAGCAGACGCTTGCAAAGTCATGCCTAATTGGATGAATTGGTGGGACCAATCATTGAAAGGCCATCTATCTTCAAATGAAAAATGTAAACGACATCCTACAATGTAACAGTCATCTGTCCATGGCACATGTGGAATGTACGTATCTCTGGATGCCATCTCTCCACAAGAGCAATAACTAGATGCCAGTCCAATGATATGAAATCCATCAACATGACTCCAAAAAATCTTGCCAAGTAGATGTTGGGAACAATGCGTTCGTATAAGGGAACATGTCTCAATGTGCTTCCTCACCTTCTACAACGTAGACATCTCCTCACCTGAAACCAAGCAGATATAATGTCAACATGTTTTCCGTAATAGGAATGCAATTATTGATAAAAAGTATCGAGTACATCGTCTTCCCAAACAACCGACGAACGGTGCTCCTGCTGCTGTCATAAAAGTGCACGCAGCTCCATTTATTCCAAAAAACTAACTAATTAGAAATAACGTGACATTATTTAATGAAATATAAGAATTTTATGAAATGTAAATTATAAACTGCACGTACAACAACTATTGTGACATTTCCTCCTATTATGACCCACTCCATCACAGTTACCTCATACATGTGCAAAGGAGCCCCTTGTATACGAAAACATCGATGCCCATTACTTCTATCAATCCAACACTTCAACATGTCATGCGCATATTTGGCGAACTTATCATCTCGAGTAATGCAAGTATGCGCCTCCACCTGCCGGTCACAAAAATAACTAATGTAGTTGTAGCAGGTCTTCAACACCAGTGCCGTAACTGGCAGGCTTCTTGATTCCTTAAGAACTGCATTATAACTTTAAAAAAAGTTATTTGTGGTGTACTGAAAAACGATAAAGCGAGAGCCGCTAAATAGTGGTCTGACAAATCAGACTCACTGTCGCTGATGCGACTACTCAAGCCTCCCCGTTCATCAACAATTAACCCATACAATCAATCAAGCAATCAATAGCAAGGATTAAAATTTATTATACCCTACTAAAAATGTACAATGGCAAGCAAGTAGGGGTCGAACACAGGAAACAAAGGTGCAGAGTATAGACAAAAGTCCAAACCTAGGTCAATTAGACTACTTAGCCAATCTAATTTTTTTGTGGGTTTTTAATTTAATTTATTTTTTTTATTTAATTTTAATTTTTTATTTTGGTTTTTAGTTTTCTGATTTTTTTATATTTTATATTTTATATTTTTTTATTTTCTTTTTCAATATTAGAATATATAAACTATGTAATAAAAGAGGTGATAAAATATTTATAAAATATACAAACATAGTTAAAAATTCAGAAATAAAATCTTTTTGGTCTTTTTATAATTTTTTACTGTTTTTGTGATTTTTAGGGATTTTCAGAATGTTTTTGGTATTTTTAAATAGCAAAATAAAGCAAAACAGTGAATTAGCTACTGGCTGGGGGTAAAATGGGAATTAAAAATATCAAACAACCACAAAATTTTTCCAACTATTTTTCAAATAAAGATAATAAAAACAGGAGACTACAGAACTTGAGTTTACACTTTTTGGAGTTTTCTACAATTTTTTAGATTTTTTTAAGGTTTTATGTATTTTCGAATTTTTAAGGTTTTTCTTTTGAGATTTTTAGTGATTTTTGGATTGACACTAAAATAGATTAAAATACACGATAGGTATTTTTTTTGGAATTTTTAAAGGTATTTTAATATTTTTTGGTATTTTCTAAGCTAGACAGTACTGAAATAGCATGTTTTTGATTTTAATAAATATAAAAATGCAATAAAATTAAAAACTAAAACTAGGGCGTTAAAGGACAAGCACACATGAGCTTAACTTGAATTTTTGAGAATTTTTGGCACTTAAATGATGCGTGAAATAAATAGATCAAGCACACAAAAATCCTAAGCCTGGCAGGGGTATATATGCAATTATAAAAACATACAGGGCTTAGGTGCAAATTTCACCAAAAGACACATGCGAAGCTCGTATTATGTTGTTCACAGGAGTATTTTTGCAAATAATAAAAACTGGCAGGGCAAACATGCAATTAACCAAAAAACATATTTAATTAACTACGCACAGGGGTATAACTGCAAATAGATGAAAGTTTAGGATCAAAAATGCAAAATACCCAAAAGGCACGCGCCCCAGTCACGTGAGGTGACGTGGTGAGGACTAAAGTGTAAATAAAATAAGTTACTGGGCTACGTGCAAATATTACAAAAACTTTTAAACTGGAAACTAAAGTTTTAGGACTAAACGTTAAATACAAAAATGCTTGGGTTTAAAATGCAAAATACCCAAGCTGCGGATCGTGCGGCCGAAGAAGGTTCACTTGGATACGTGTCAGCTCAGGGACGTACGATGACGCTTCGGCTGGGACGGCTAGGATTAGATCTTGGCGGTGCGATCGGACGGTGGTGAGCGACCAAGATCCAACGGCGGCTGTGGCGTCTGGAGGAGCTCCTGATCCAACGGCGGGGAGAGGTTCACGAAGAACACTCCCCCGGCGAGCTTCGGCGGGCGATTGCGGCCGACACACGGCCTCTCCGGCCCTAGGATCAAGGGCAAAACTATCCTAGGGCCTCTCAGCATCTGAAGGTGGTCTCCGGCAAGGTTGAGACGTCGTGGTGTGCTCGGACGGCGGAGGCGACCTGGGGGGTTGCTCCTGGGGATTTCGAGGCTCGATGGAGCCTCCTCTTGGGCTCTGACCTGCAAGGGAGAAGCACAAAAACCAAGCGAGGCGAATAGGGGGGTTCTGATGATGCAATGGAGGCGGAAGGTGGCTAGGGCGAGGAGCTCCGGCGAGCGGTGGAGAGTGGAGCTCGGTGATTCGATCTGGGCGAGATCGAGGGAGATGGAGGGGTGGAGTGTGATGACGGAGCGACGAGGAAGAAGATGGAGGCAACAGGTGGTCGGGTTGATGCGTGGAATGACCAGGAACGGCGGGCGGAGCTCAGCTCCGCCGTGGGCTTTGATCGATGGAATCACGGCGATTAACCCAATCAAACGCGAAACTGCTATAGATCTAACCTATCTTAAGCTACGGCTACAAGAAAAAGAAAAGAGAAGGGGGTGAGGCTCACCAGAGATGTCGGAATGGAGGTCGCGGCGGAGCTCCGGCGAGGGCTTGGATCTCTTCGATTCAACACCAAATGGTGTGAACCCCGTACAATATATTGGGTTTGAACCGTGTTAAAAAATACTGTCAAATTAAAATGATATTTATAAATTTGAATAATATTTTTGTAATGAAAGTTGTTTGTAAAGAAAGTGTAACGAATCTTTTGATGCATCGCGTCACTCGAAACCCACACATTCAATCGTACCAAGTTATTCCCTAACTCCTTCTCCCTCGACGACTTCTGAGAGGATGAATTGCTGCCACAATGATATCATGATCGAATGGCATCTCCACGTCCACCACATTGCACACATTCATGATGCTTCGGACCCATTAGTTGGATGAATGCTTCATCCGGAGTGACATGCGCTTTACTGACGTTGGTGCTATCCAACGAAGGAATGGTTGTAAACCTCACCATATCTTCTTGAAAGGCACACACTATAAATCATTTATCTTGTATTATAAATACTATAGAAAGTCAAAATCAGAAATATAAGTTTGTCTTACATGAAGGGGTCCATATGATGGATCCACCCATTCAAAGATCCCACCGATGTTACGACTCTTGGATTTCTCAAAATCTCCATCCTATTTGGCACATGCTCGTGTTATTTAAACTAAATAAAGATACAAGACTGAGGATAGCTATCTATATAACAAAAATAATTATAAATCACTTAAATATGAGAGTACTTGCAAAGTTGTGTTTCAATTGATTTGTGTTCTTCCTACCCATCATGTGGGTAGGCTTGAGTCCCTTGTTCTTGTTGCTGGTATTCCTCCTCAAAATATCCTATAATATACAAATATTAATAAGGTTAAGAAAGTAATCAAATAAAAAACATGTGCACTACATACCACATGTTCCTCCTCTGTCCAATATACAACAAGCTCCCTCCATTGGGTGGGATTAACAACTGGTGGTGCTCTTGCAAACAACTGCTCAAGTGGAAGTTGTGGATCGAAATACTTAATAAAATGTCTTGATTTCACTCACATTGTTATTATAAAAAGCATAAATTCAATCATTATATTATTCAAACGTCCCCGAAAATGATGAAGCATTTCACACGCAACAACCAAAATCTGTGTATCAACCTCAACTCTATGATCCCAGGTGAAACTAGCCAGTACGGATTCAAAGTTGTTAATTATTACCAATGACGGTTTAAAGAAAAATTAAAAGGAAAATTGATAATGTCGAGTATTTTCTCTGTGTCACACAAAATGGCATCCTTAACAGACAGAGAAACCAACCTAGAGTCGACAATGCTAATAGGAACGTAAGAACGTGTCATCCGTCCCAACTAACCATGAAAGAGCGTAGAGTTCTCCCCCATTGCATCCCCACCAACAATCTGAACATGTAGCATCATTCCTACAGGGAGACAATCTAATGCTTTGCACTGCGAGGGTCCTCTTCGCCTAATAGAAATTGGGGTCTGTTGAGGGTCTGAGGGTGGAGAGGCTAAAGCAGGTGTCTCTCCAACACGTCGCTCACACTCATGCGGCATTCCTATATTTAAAATATAATTTAATGTAACTACTCTCCAAATAAAAAAAATTATGATGATGTACATTTAAACCAGTCACTGTATTATCACAAACTCTACGAGTTATTATGTTTACATCGTTATCCGCGAATACGGTTGAACTCTCATAAATGCCTTCCTGGTAAGCATCCTCGATATAATTGATATCTTCATCTTCAAGTACATCAAAAAAATCTCTAGGAATAGTATGTATAGGAATAATCCATTCGATGCGGGAGTTATCTGAAACATAAAAGAATTGTTCAAACTGACATGCTAATGTAAATGGTTCATTTATCTGTAACCGACCTCTCTCTTTCAAACTGACATGGACATTCTTATCTCTCCAGTAGCCAGTTCCATCATGACCAATATCAAGCCAAAGGTGTTTGAACAAAACACATCGTATATCATGTAAGAAAGTAATTTCTATTACATCAATGGTATGACCGTAGTAGCCATAAAATCTTGATTGCAGTTCTGCTTTTACAAAAACACATGACATCTTTGTTGCTTTAATGTCATCGATCGATTTCTTTCTAAAGCGAAAACCAGTAATAGTGTAACCCAAGTGATAACTAACTTGTGAGTACAGAGTTTGTGCAAGAATCTCATTTTCTTTGGTGAAACGACTATCACCATTGTCCTCTAATGTCTGAATACATGATTTAAAGCATTCAATAAATTTAGTTTTTTTTGGATATTAGAACCAGCTAACGTTTATATTCATTGAATATAAATCGACTTCATTGATCTGCATGAGTACGTAGTAATGAATAAGATGCCTTTCATGTCTGATATGGTTCTTATGAACTCTTTTAGTACCGGTCTACCACATTCCTGATATATCCATATTTTATCCCGATCTTCTACTTCTTCCATTTTACCATTGTCATTTCTTTCAAATATATAAAAATGTATTCTTCTCCTTTCATATACATATCACTAAAATTAATACATTCTTCATAAACATTAATACATTCCTCACAAAAAGAGAGCTACCGGTCGTACTAGTTGCTTGGGGCAGCGAATAGTAAAAAAAATATCACAAAGATGAAACCACACGATATGAGAATCATTATCATGTCATTTCATCAAGATCACAAACAAGTAATATAACTACTTCTTGAAGCGTGTTTGCGATCGCGCATGTCTCCAAGCGAAGAGACCTCCTGTCTCAAGTCCGATCTGACGAAGGATGCACTTGCGGACACATGAATGAGACATGTGCTTCCCGCAGTCTGAGTCGAAGATCCGAGAGCATAGTCTCCTGATTTCGTCTCACGAAATTGATGACCTTTCTCATGAGCAAGATGCACCGAAGAAGGCAGAGATCAATGAGCAATCGATCCGACAGTACAATGACGGCACGACGACTGCGAGGCTCTCTGGGTCGATATGGTGGACGACCACAATATTGAGTGAGAGAGAGAGGGTGTGCGCGAGAATAGAGATAGAGTTGTTGCTCTTGCAGTTGTTGCCGAAGAAAAATCTAGGTCTAGTATTTCTTTTATAACACATTGGATGCCTATGGATCTCAATCCATGTGCATACATAATCAATGGTGTAGATTATTTTGTGCTTTCAATCAATGATCATGATTTTATTGCGTAAATTTGCAACAACTGATAATCAATCTAAACTAAATTAAATATGTTGCAATTAATCTTCAACGTATTTAATATAGTTCAAATCAGTTTCACGTGGAACTGAAGGAAAGAAGACAAGCCTCCTTCTCTTAATACAGTGGACGCCCATACAAGGAGTATGCCTCCTTGGTTGTCCACCCTCTTAAAGAGGAAGGTGGCTCTCTCCTTCCTTAATTGAGAGATCTCATATCCCTTCAAATATTCTGCATGTGAAATAACTTTTGATGCAAAATTATTCACCAAAATATATTCAAATTATTTTATGATAATTTCAATCATACCACTAATAACTATAATTCGTATTCATACATCCAATATAAAATGTAAATTGCATTTATAAATGATTGTTGAATGTGAACCCAGTTCACATCAACATTTAATTCATATATACTATTTATAATTAAATCTCTCCGACATGTTATAAATCATATTTATAAATTTATTATTATTTTGGATAGTGATATCCACGTTATCTTAGTTGACTATTCTCATGCATCCAAATAATATGAATTATATTCATATTATTCACGATAATTAAATCGTATTTAATCATCAATTTCTTGATACTCTGATAAAGTATCAACAATTAAATTATTCTTGAACTCTTTTAAGAATAACGTGCTTTCTCCGTAGATACTTAGATATAAAGACATGGCGATTGTACATTCCATGTATAGTGACCTGGATTGAGATCATATATCAAACCCATATCACATAGACCTCTCAAAGATGTTTGATCAAATCAAACTATAAATCTAATCTTCACATTACATTTGAATCACATTCTGATCAATGTCCAACTTTTCGACTAAGATTGGATTATCGATCCTCTGAGAGGAGTCACTAAACTCCAAACATATTTCATCACTCCCTCGGAATGGAAGTATCACGGTTATACAATCGCTTACGATTACATCACCCCCGATTATTCCGAATACCTGTACATCCTGCATATTGGAAGAACTAGAATAAACCCCAACTTTAGATCATATTTGGACTGTCTTCTTCAGGGGTTTTATCATTGAGCTTCTCATTCGATCGTCGAGGGTTGATATCGATCATATGATTTCCAAAAGCATATATCATACATGCAAATTCTTGTCATACTTCCAAAGCAAGATGATCATGCATGGAATTTATTCGGTCCCAATGTCTCATGGGTGTGAGCTCATGTCATCTGGTTTAGTAATGAACCTGTATGATCTTGTTGAGAGATCAAATTACTCATATGCCCTCGTATGAATACCAGCTCGCTGGCGTATATTCCTTGATCAGGTCATCAACCTGATGGTATGCCTAATGTACATACTTAGACATATAACAGTACATATGTCTCCTGTCAGATGATGCGTGCCTATATCGTGACAGCGTACGACATAGGTCTTGGTTATCTCGATCTCGTCATGCCAACTCTGATCTAACTTATCTGACACCTCTGAATCTCTATTCCTGTACAGAGGACTTGCATCAAGAGGCCAGTCATATATCAATCTTTGTAGAAGGATCGGCATATCCTTCTCATGCTAGAGATCATCTCTTAACAATTATTTGACAATGTTTGATGAATCCTTAATCTAACTCGTTAGATATCGTATAAGCACCAACCTCTGTGATTCAACCATTGAATCAGAAGCTGCATGATTATTAAGATGGCCATGGTACATAACCCTAACTATACAAAGGGATCTTATAAGTGCATTCATTCATTTAATCTCAAACAAGGAGTGAAATAAATTAATAACCTTTATCGATATATCTAAGATTACAATAACATATATTGTAGGAATGGTTCGTCCCGAGCTCACATGGCTAATATTGATGTGGTCGGAGGAGGAGGGGTCGGAAGGGGAGGACAATCAGTGAAGGAGGAGGGACTGGAAGGGGAGGTGGAGGATGGGGCAGAGGAGGAGGAGGAAGAAGGGTTGGAGTGGGAGGAAGGAAGACCTTTCAACCATGTTTTTTTAATCTAATTCCACTTGTGTCCCCAAAGTTAATGTCCGTTTTCATTGGGGATAGACGGCAACTAACCCGAGTGACACAAGCGAGTATTGTGAAAGAACACTGGGACACAACTGATATTTCCTGAAAAGGAGGGGCATAACTGATATTGCAATATCTCAGAAGAGCACAACTGGTAAAAATCATATTTTTTTATCTTATAGAGACGTTTAAAAGAATGAATCTTGCTTTCCCGCTGTACATGTTAAATATTATATCAATACCCCTTTATTATATAAGTGGGCATATACATCCTTTAAATGTTGATTTCTTAGCATACACGATATTCTTTTATTTAACATCAAAAGACATACTACACACTAAAAGCTCATAAATGTACGCGTAACATTTGAAAGGTTACCTAATACAAAATTCCAATAACTACATTGTCTTTAATTATATTTTTTAATATTTTATTATGATTTATCCCATCTCATTATTTTTTAGATGTGAACTCCTCGTTACCAATATAAAAAACTATGTATTTTTTATAATGATATTTAGTTATCTTTCATACTATATTTTGTTATATCATCAATACAATCCGCATAATGTAGGGGATAATGCTAGTGATCTTAAATGGAGGAAGGTTGAGGGTAAACATTTTTCCTTGCATCTTCAACAATCAAATTGCATATATAGACAAATTCAATTTTATTTTTTTATTCTAACGTTGCAACCTTATATCTTTGTGGGGGCCATTGCCGCCTCCATGTACCTGCCCGTCCCATCCATGTCACCGGCCCTCGTGCTCTTTCTAGACTACGTCCTCCCTTTGTTCGCTAGTCTTACCCACATCACCTCCGCTCCCCATTTCCACTCCTCTCTTCCCGGGTTCCAATGCAGGCGGGTTCTACCAATATTGGTTATATGAGACGTGCACACTCCTTAACATCTCCGTAATTGGATGATAATGGAATAACAATGTGCTTGTCGTTGACTTCTTCAGTAGATTTCGATGAATGCTAGATTGATGCACGTTTATAAATGCTAGTATTTAAGATCGTCCACACTGATCATGCGTGGAGCTCAATGAAAAAAATGGTTGTATCGCATCTTATCAAGTGGTTGTGCTAGAACTACTTAAACATGCAGTTGACTTCTGTTGGACATGCGAGCCCACAACGAGCCATTATACAATAAATGTTATCGTAAATATCATTCCCTGATCTGAAATGAAGAATAATTAATTTGCATAATAGATCCCTTAGTACAATTAGGGTTATGTACCATGGCCATCTTGATATTCATACAGTTGTTGATTCAATTGTTGAATCATAGAGGTTGGTGCTTCGATGAATATCTAAAGAGTTAGATTGAGGACTCTTCAAGTATCATCAAATGATTATTAAGAGAGGATCTCCAACCTGAGAAGGAAATGTCAATCCTTTTCTCTAAAGGTTGATACCTAGCCGACCTCTTGATGCATGTCCTCTGCATAGGAATAGAAATTATGAGGTGTTAGATAAGTTAGGTCAAAGAGTTGACCTAACGAGGTCGAGATAACCAAAGTCCTATGTCGTATGCTGTCACGATATAGGTGTGCATCCTCTGACTAGAGAGAGATGTGTTATTATATGTTTGAGTATGTACAATAAAAGGACCTAATGAGTCCATATCAAATCATGCATTACGTAAATAAATGCATACTGAATAATAGAATAATAGTGTACTAGTTCAAGTAAAAACATAGAAAAAAAAGTACAGTATTTATGACTGAATTAGAATCTTCCTAGTATAGAACTTACACTCACATGAATTGCATAAATTAGAGAACCCCCCATTTACTTATGGCTGGATTAGGACATCACAACAACAAATGTAAAAATGAAAATCAATAGTACATATTCAAACACAACAAGAGTAAAAACTACACTACCAAATAAACCACGCAAGTCTCGTCTTGCTTACAGGGCAAATGTTTGAAGCATAATAGATGTCAAAAATAAAAATTAATAAAGGAAATAATAAAGGATTACATTGTTGGAGCTGGATAATGGAGAGCAATAAAATGGTATAAAAAACGGTGATAAAACAAGCTTAAATCCTAATGGGCCTAACCTTGTTCGTGGCAGACGGAACCAGAGAATGGAGAGTTGCGAAGGAGATGAGAGTGCAACAACGTCCGATGCTTGGCGGAGGTATCACAAAGATGGCGATGATGGGTATGAGGGGGCAATGAGGATGTGCGCTATCGCTTTCACGGTTTTCAGGGAAGGATATGGTTTCATTGTTTTCCAAGGAGGCGACGGGTTTCAAGGGAATAAGGGTTACTTCGCATAGTAACCCCCTAATCTCTTTAGTGGGTGAAATTGGGTATTCGGGTTCAGGTGTCTTTAGTAGGTTCGAAAGTTCTATGCAATCGGTCGATTACTCGAGTGCCTACCCGTATCGACCCGACTATAAGCCGATCCAGCCTAGTCGACCGACTTTTATAATAGTGTTGAAGACCAATCGAAACTTTTAAAATAACGAGGGGAAAACATTACATAACTTTTGATAGTTTTTATGAATTTTTTTATGCACCGGATGAATGATTCAAATATCACAGATCCTTTGTTGTACTGTAATCACACTTTTTGTAAATCTAATTCCGAAAAGGCAACTTTATGGATTGAATCTTTGACTAACATTATATATATATCCAAATTACGCTCAAATCCGACATAGTTTGCTATATAATATTAATAGTTAAAGGTTCAATCAACATTTAAGCATCTTAAATCCATTTTAAAAAGAACCAGTTTTTTTGACTATTAAGATAAAATAGCAAATGACATCAGATTTGGATGAAATTTGAAGAATACGTAGAACATCAACAGACGATCCAGTCCATAAGGTTTATTTTTGAAATCAGGTATGCAAAAAATATTTACCGCTCCTCGATTATATCTGCCTTCTACTTCAAATTATGTAGTCAGCCTTTTCTCATATACGAATAATGGAGATGCAAAATCTGAGATCACTCACATGATCACACATTTCTTTCTAGAAACAATAAAATCATTTACCACGCTATATCAGTTCAACTAGTCCCTATCCGTGCGCTGCGCGGGGGGACGATTATGAAGTAGTTGTTCTTCAAGTTCAAAACACATAATTACTTATGAATTATACCTTCTATGCAAATGAATAATATCATAATAGTATCCTTTTATGTATTTGCAAGTTCAATAAATATGGTAACAAATATCGTGATATAATGCCATGGACTGCAAGGAATATCATGATAGTAATTGAGAAGCAACGATTTGCGTAGAAAACACCGTGGGACAATAAGTAGATAATGCGTAATATTGAAGTTTATACTTCATGCAGATACAACAACTTCACATACCGCCACGTAAAGAAGCAGTTATTGGTGGCATAACTTCTACAACCGATCCCGTAAGTGCAATCCTCAGTCTGATCTAAGCAATGGATGACGAAATTGCAAATGAAAGAAACGAAATGATGAAATAGAGGGGAAAAATAATGACCTACAAAGAGCAGAGGGTTGATTTCCAAAACAGCTTAATGGGATCAATAGAAAAATATTGGAAAGGATTTATTGAGATGTACATGATTTCAAATTTTTATCGTAGTTTTTAACACCATGGCTGTATTGAAGGACATAGAGGGAGATGCTTTTTATGTTAACAGTAAATTTCATGGTTATAGCATTTCATGAAGTTTCATTTCATCCTCTTGTGGCAAAATATAGATATGAATATAAAATGGGGATAAACTAGGTTGGATGCGTCGGAAATGGGTAACAACCCATCGTGTTCTTCAGCTCATCACATCGTCCATTAACGTTGAAGGGAAGTCAAAAACCCGTGGTTGTAGTTATACTATCAACTTCAGGTTATCATTGTTAATATTATTATTATCTAAAGTTTTTCATCTTTACAGAATCAACTGTTTCTCCCCATTAATTCGGATTAAACTTCTCAACAATCATCACTCCAATCCTCTGCAGCTTAATCATAAAAAGCGAACTTTTAAAGTTCATGGACATTTTAATCACGAGCAAACAAATTATATAGGTAGCATAGTCCACTTCACGCAAAAGCAACGAAATGGTTAACAACCTTGATGACATGGTCCATGTCTTGGAAACTTATGTAATAATCAACGAATGTTAGCAATTCCATGCCATCCGGGAAACGTGTGTAACATGATTTATCTTATGTGTTCCCAAGCAATATATTTGGTTTAACGTGTTCCCAAGCAATATATTTGGTTCATGCATACGAGACTTGTTCCCATACCTCCATCATGGTTCCTGTATATATGGATATTTACATGCCCATGGCATGCAACTTATAACGTTACACAAATACGTGAATCATCCTACGCACATGATTTGCTCCTGTACACTGGATGCATATGAGCAGCATGGCATGATGGCTAGAGCGAGGTCCAATATGGTAGGAAGTAACATACATGAGTGTAGACGTTAAGGAAATCGCCAACAAATTGTGCAATAGCGAAATAGTCGAGAGAGAGAGAGAGAGATGTATATATAAGTTTTGAGGAAGGGACATACCTGTAGGGGACATGGTTTCTTTGCACGGTGAGCCGTCCATCTCGGAGAGTCAATGGTGTTGCCGGACTTAGCAAAGCTGGTGGGATGTGTCGATAGTGCGGGAGGAGGGGTTGGAAGGGAGGTGTTGCGCAAGTGGGAGTGGAGCTTGGTGGGGTTTCACGTATATGTAGAGAACATCTTGCAAGGGGAGAGGTATATCCTGAAGAGAACACGTAATAAGATCCGGAAAGGGACACTCAGTAACATGACTTGTGTAAAACAAACAGCGCTAAGACACTGGAGTATCCGTTGCGGAAATGGCTTTAAATCTGTTGAAATTATGTACTCACATATGATTAGACATTTCTTTACAGAAACAATATGATCATTTACCGCGCTATATCAATTCAATTACTATATCTTCAACTCACGTGGACGACGGATTAAATTTCCGAATTTCCGCAAGGGCATACGTGGGATTTCAGTCACTGAAACCTGATTCGCACTCCTCCAGGCTCGAAAACCCCACCGCGATCCCTCTCGGTACTCTCCACTGCAACGGCACCCTCCCTCCGCCACCTCGGTAAACTGTCTGCCGTGCACAGCTTCTTCTAAAGTTCTCGTCGGCCCTTCTTATACCCTTGTCGTCCTGAAACTCCTACTGTGTCGCCGCCGCCCCAGTCTCTGCGGCACACGTCCCCTCATCCGTCGCCCACCACTGCCGTATCCGCGTTGGTGATCGCCGTCATTGCCAGTCACCCCCACCGCCTTCCTCTCTGCTGCCCTCTTCTGTGCCTCCTCCCTGCCCGATTCCTGATAACCCGCCAACGCCAATTCCATCGCCATGGTTAATCTCCTCCTCTCCCTTTATCTTCAGTCGATTCCCATCTTAATTTGGAATCTGGGATAGAATACGACAACAGAGAAAGTTCATTGCCATTTCAATAAATGAACATTTAACAATGTTGAAGTTGAAAATCGCTGTGAAAATTTCGGAAGTCTAGATACTTGATACACTTTCTTCAGTTCAAGCCTTTCTAATATTTCATTAAACATGACCTTTCTAATATGAACATGCATGATCCTTGCTTTTCTTATAGCAATGACAAGTACTTGCTATCTCATGATCTTGATGAAAGTTGCACCTGCATAAAAATTTTCTTCTGATACTGTTCCAAATTTTTTAGGTGTACATGGCGTGTGTCCTACAAGGTCATAGGTATGCTTTGACTGTTTCTTGCACTTTTTGATAGGGTGCCTACAGAAAGTCTTTGCAGATTTTGAGGAAATATTTCCATTTTTATGTATATTAGAAATGGTCACTTTTCCAAGGACGTTTGTGCTATTGCAGTATTAGAAATCATGGTTGACTTGACACCATGGTAGCAGATTTCAAAACCGCTAATAAACTGGAATGTTATTCTTATTCAAAGGCATAATGACCAAGTTTTTTTATGTGGTCACTGCAATATGATTTGTATACCAGTTGCATGAAGACATTAGTTGTGAGAAGCTGGTGTACAGATAATGTGCTGTCGATTCTGATGTCTGAACTATGATATACACCATGCAATCACGAACAATCTTTTACAATGAAGCCTTGTAAATCTGGAAAGTGACCGGTTGGTCCAATTCGTTATACATAAAACCCAAATGACAGGCTACATTCATTCAAGAATCTGGATATTAAATGTAGGTAGACTCATTAAAAAAGTGCAGGCAGACTAGTGCGGTGGATTGGTGGAGTAGGTTGTCCCTCCACCTGTGATCATGCGAAATATCAGTGCAAATCCTTTATTCCTTTAAATGATGTCAGTAAACAATGCCACACATTTGCAATCATGCAATCATGACTAATCTTTTACAATGAAGCCTTGCAAAGCTGGAAAGTGACCAGTAGGTCCAATTGGTTATACATAAAACCGAACATAAAAACTATATTCACTCAAGAATATGGAGATTAAATGTAGGCAGACTCATTTAAAAAAAGTGCAGGTAGATGAGTGTGGTGGATTGCTGGAGTAGGTTGTCCCTTCATCTGTTATTATGTGAATTGTCAGTGCAAATCCTTTATTCCTTTTGAAGGATGTTAATGATCAACTCATCATATTTGCTGAATTCTTGATTCTATCAGTTTCTCATCCCTGTCTTTTTTAGAACAATTTGCAAATAAAGCGAAGCTGCAAAAATTTGAGATGAAGTTTTATGAAATTAACTGAAATCTTCTGCTTGCATCTCGAGTTGCTTATAAAATGCTAACAGTGTAATGCTCTCTCAATCATCACTACGAATCCAGAATTGGGGTGGCTTATTATGATTCTAGCACACGGCACCTCAATGTTTTGGAGGTTTGTGACGATGGGAGTGACGATTTTCCTCTAATTGATCTTGGTACGCGATTCTGAATATTTTACAAAATGCAGATTTGTTCATCATTTTTCAAATTTCATCTGCTGAATTTTTCCAGATTTTAAACCCTCACTTATTTCTTTAGTATTTATTAATCTTTTTGGCTCATGATATAATCTCCTTGCTTTCCAGTCAAGTATCAAGCTAAGCCCCATCTCATCTACGTTAGCAGTAAAACTGAAGAGACGTTTTTGTCTGCTTTGGAAAGAAGTGGTATGCAAAATCTTACTTTTGTTTAGAATTATATTTCAGCTGATCTGCACTGTTTTTTGAGTAAATTACCAGGAGACAATGACACATTCACTGTAAAGCATGTAAGAAGCTCATTATTCAGTTATGAGCAAGCATGGCATAGGTAATCGACTATAGTTACTCTCTTCTAAATGTATTTCTGATTCTAATTGTTTAAAACCTATAATTATGACAAAAAATGAAAGGCGGAACCTAGTCATTAACACAAAATGAATGCACTGCAGGGAGCTGCCATGGATGTTGACTTAACATCAACATAAGCATGGAATTTATGAAAGTTACAGTCATATATTTGTTGGAAATTATGCCTTTAGTAAGCTATTCAAAAAATTAAAGTTACGGCCCTATATTTGTTGGAAATTATGCATTAGCAAGCTATTCGAAAAATGTAATGATTCATATACCATCTAAGGCTTCATGACTAGCTGAGCCCCTTGTATGATTTTTTTAGTCAAAAAAGGGAAACATCCGCGATGGTGCCTGGTAGGATTATATTAATGAAAAAAGAAATGGTCTAAAAATACAGAAGCTGGTTCTCGAGCATAAATCTATCTAGATTCAATACATTTTCGATATAGAATTGTTCTCCTATGAAAACGATTCCATTCCGTGAAAGCTAGATAGCCCATAACATGGCTATCGGTCGCCAAACTTCCGATGCAAATCTGAATTGGTTCGCAAGTATCTAACTGCTTTGACATAGATCTAGTGTTCATACCGCCTAGCCAAGCTCTTGAGAATTTGCGGGTCCAGTCGAATCCACTTGACTATAAGACCAGGGAGACCTTGAACGAGGGAAGGTAGCAGATGTAGGAGTCAGAGTCCGAGAAGCACCCCTCACCATTAGATGTGGGATCCACAGAGGTCGAAGCCAATGTAGGAGTTTGGGTGTAGGAGCTACTTCCTTAACATATTCAAAACTCTTCAGGGGATGATTCACTACCGAGAGTCCCATCTTCATGATCACCATCCCCTTCAGGTGTAATATGGACTCTACCACCGAACTATAAATGAAGTCTAGTTCCTGGAATATTTGTAGATTACCAAACCCGACGAGAGCAAGGGCATTCATAGAACAAATGGCTGAGGTCTTCTGGAGTTGAACAACTGGTGTGACATGACCTATCCTCTTGGGTGAAAAATAGCACGATGCACCTCGGTCAATGTTTTCTCTCTCCGCTCAATCCACAAAAAATCTTTATCTCCATGGAATACAAAGTACCCCAAATGAAAGCACACTCCCTCTCCAAGACCCCTGGAAAGGGGTTGTGTGAAGCAGTGAGGGAAACATATGCCTTTTTGATCGAGAAGTAGCTGTACCACCACACCCAATGATCCCGCTCCCTACTCGATTAAAAGCCAGAGATAAAGTCCATCAATATGAGGAGATCCTCTAGGCGTTGTTTTGAAAAATTCGAAGAGAAAGTTTGTGTCCATTGGTTATTAACCTAGGTACTATGCAAATATGCCTCAAGATTAGTAGCCAAAACAAATAACTAGGGGAATCGAAACCTCAAAGGTCCTTCCCCGGTCTAGTTATCCATTCAGAATCTGAAAGAAGACTCGTCCGTACTACTGGTCGTATGTGTGGCATCAAGTCATGAATCACTGTACAGACTCCCTTCCAGAATGTTGCTGGTGATTGGCGTGATTTGGGAGGAATGGGGAGATGCATGGGGATGCCATAGATCTTACCAGGTGACAAGCCTTGTCATTTTCGCTTCCTTAAATTCTGGCTGCCCATTTGAGCAACTTGGCCTTGTTCATATCTTCAAGCCTTCGGATCCCAAATCCTTCATCATCTAATGGGAGGGTAACCGTGTCCTAGTTAACCGGATGCATTCTTTTCCCATCAGATGTTCCGCCACATGAATCTTCTTATACAAGCTTCAAGGCGTCGACGGATCCCACATGGATAAGGTAAGCAGATATGAAAAACACCGGGATCGCTGTTAAAACCACCTTTATGAGCACAAGTCTACCCACTCTAAACAAACATAACCTTTCTACCCTCCAACTTTCGCTCCAACCTTTCAACCACATGTAACTACTCGAATTGCTGTACTCTTCCTTTGCAAAGCAACAATTTTAAGTAGTTTAGATGAAGGTCACCCCTCGGGGTAGAAGTAATCACATTGCAATTTGCTATTTCTGCCTCTGAAAAGCCAATGGGGACAAAATGGATTTGGATCTGTTAATAGTAATGCTGAGATAGCTCTCCAAAATGTCAAGTAACATGCTCATGCATATGATATCTATTGAGATATTAGCTATCTCCTATCATTTTGTATGTATTCTATTTTCTTTCTGTCTACACTATGTAATTTGTGTAGAGAGCAAATGAGAACTTATTTATTCACAGGGTCCAAGGGTTCTCTTATATAAAAGAGAGAATCCCTAATGGGTGAGAAATCCTAATGGGTAAATTACATACTGTGGAAAGAAGGAATACAAAATTACAAAAAGAGGTGCTACAATATAAAACTCTTCAACACTCCCCTTCAAGCCGGAGCATAGATGTCGATCAAGTTCAGCTTGGAATAACATTTCTGAAATGGCCCTATGGCTAGAGCCTTAGTGAGCACATCTGCTGTCTGCTCATTAAAACTGACATGGGAAGTAGAAATAAGGCCCTTCTGGATCATGTCTCGGGTGTAGTGGCAATCTACCTCGATATGCTTGGTTCGCTCATGGAATGCTGGATTGTTGGCAATGGATAGTGCAGCCTGGTTGTCACATTGGAGATGCATGGGAAGTGGCATCTTAATAGCTAGATCAACCAGAATTGATCTAACCCACATCATTTCTGTGCTGCCTTGTGCCATAGCTCTGTATTATGATTCGGCACTCGATCGAGCCACCACTGTATGTTTCTTGCTCTTTCATGATACTAATGAATTCCCCACAAAATCTGCAAACCCCAAAGTTGACTTCCTGTCCTTGGGACATCCTGCATAGTCGGCATCTGCACAAGCTGTAATGGCAAGGGATGTTCCTCTAGTGAACAAAAGACCAGTGCTAGGTGAGGTCTTCAAATACCTCAAAATCATATGGACTTCATCCATATATGCCTGTCTTGGCTGCTCCATGGTCCGACACCTTTGCTTACTGCAAGTGATATGTCTGGTCTGGTAATGGTTACATATAACAGCTTTCCTACTAATTCCCTGTATCTTCTCTTGTCATCCTCATCAGTGTCATCATCATAAAACTTCATGCTTGGGTCCATGAGAGTAGTTGCTGGCTTGCATTCTGTCATACCTGTCTTAAATAGTAGATCTGTACATACTTCCTCTGGGTCATCACAAGACCTTACCGGTTCCTGGCGAACTCCAGTCCAAGGAAGTAGCGTAGGCTCCCCATATCCTTGGTCACAAACTGCTGACATAAGAAATTCTTGGCTATTTGAATCCCCTGTGCATTATCCTCTGTGATGATAATATCATCAACATATATTAATATAACAACAATACCCTTCTGAGACCTCTGAACAAACAAGGAGTGATATGCAGTAGATCTCACAAACCCCTTCTGTTCTATCACATCGTAGAGCTTCTGAAACCACGCTCTCGGACTCTGCTTAAGGCCATATATCGCCTTGTGAAGTCTACATACCTTCTGCGTCTCCCCCTCATCAGCAAACCCTGGTTGCTACTGCGTGTAGATTTCCTCCTGAAGATCACTGTAGAGGAAAGCATTTGCCACATCAAGCTGGTAGAGAGACTAGTCGTGCGTGACTACGGCAGAGAGGAGGATCCGAAGTATGGAGTGTCGAGCAACTGGAGAGAAGGTATCCTGATAGTCCACCCTGTAGGTCTGGGTGAACCCGCGAGCCACTAAACGGACTTTGGAGCAATCAATGCTGCCATTTGCTCGGTGCGTCACAGTGAACACCCATTGCATCCTAAAATAAATGCGTCTGCTGGAGCTGTAACCGTACTTCACGTGACTGTAAAGCCTCCATCTCTACTTCCGTGGCTTGACGCTATTCACTCACTTTGAGTGACTCTTGATGTGTACTTGGGATTGTAACAGAAGATAGTCCCACAATAAAATTTTTGAAGTCTGGTGAAAGTCTCTCCAGAGACACCTGGCCTGCCATGGGATATCGTGCACAAGACTATTTGCCTTTCCGCAAGGCAATGGACCACCTTAGGTCATTCTCTACTGGTTGTTCCAGCTCAATTTGTGTATCTGCATGGTCATCCTGCACACCACTAGTTCCATCAATCATAACCAAGTTTTCAGGATTTACTTGGGGTCTGCTAGATGCTACGGAAGGCGTTGGAATATGGAGAGCAGGTTGAGTTGTATGAGAAGGTGGTGATGGAATAACACCAGTATCCTCAGACTCAGAGGAGCACATTCAGTCACCTGTAGGAGAGTAGTGCATGATGGAGACATCTGCACTAACATAGTATTTCCTATGTACATGATCAAAGCATCGATAACCCTTCTGGGTACAGGAGTAACCAACGAACATGCATTTGACAGCTTGAGGAGTGAGTTTGTCATGACCAAGTCGTACTATATGGACAAGTGCCATGCATTCAAACACACGTGGAGTAAGAGAAAATAAGTCTGGAAAAGCAAGATCAAAGGGAGCTTTTTCACCCCAGGACGACATTCTATTGATAGGGTAACAAGCTGTCATCGCAACATCACCCCAAAAAGAATGTGGGGCACGGCTCTGGATGGGAAGAGTCCCAGTGATATTGAGAAAATGATGATGTTTGCGTTCAACCTCACCGTTCTGCTGAGATGTATAGGGACAAGATGTCTGATGAATAATGCTTTGTGACTTGAAGAAACAAGACAAGTGGTAGAACAGAACTCAAGTACAGAACTCAAGTGCATTATCAGAACGAATATATTTTCTTGAGGCAGAGAAGATATTTTTTATTTGAATAACAAAATTTTGAATTACTGTTCTAGCCTCAGACTTGTGCTTTAAGAGAAAAATCCATGACAATATGGAAAAATCATCAACGCAAACAAGATAGTACATATGTCCCTGATGATCAGGTACACGACTTGGACCCCACATATCAAGATGAAATAAATCAAACAGACCATGACTACTACGATTCTGACGGCTCGGAAATCTGAACCTATGACGCTTTCCGAGTAGTATAAAAAATGATGCTTTTTGAGTTCACATGACTCATAATTGAAAGTAGATTTAATAGGAACTCGAGGAATAAGACGACAAATTTTCTGCAGAGGTAGATGACCAAATCTGAGATGCCATGTACAGGGAGAAACAGATCTTGCAGAAAGAGACGTGGCACCATCTTATGGAGTCTGAGACAAATGATATAGCCCTCCATGTTCATGGCCATATCCAATCACCATGCCCATGAGTATATCCTGAAAAACAAGAGAACTAGGGTCAAATATTGCACGACAATGTAAATCTTTCGTAATCTGGCTAATGCACAATAAATTCATAGAGAAAGCCGGTGCGTGAAGAACATTCTGTAGGTGTATTGAGGGGGTTAGATGAACCTCCCCCTGTCCAGTAATGGGGGACTGAGCCCCATCAATAATGACCACTGATTGACCATGTTGCATTGGACTGTATGCGGCAAATTCTATTCTATCTCCAATAGATGATGTGAGGCCCCATAATCCATGATCCTTTCGGAAGGATCCGATCTGGAGCGACTGGTGAAAGCATGAGTAATACGTGATGTGTTCGTGGATGCAGAGGCATCGATATCTGGTGGACGGGGGCTTGTATATTCAACAGCTGGATGCATGATATCGCGCAATCGAGCAACAAAATCATCATAGCGATGATCGATATGATCTGGAGCAGTCTGTCTCTGTTCAGCAGCTCGAGCTGATGGCGGGAATCCGTGCTTTGAGTAGCACGTGTCCTTTGTATGACCTGAACGATGACAATATGAGCATATTTGAACTGGGCGTGGGCCACCTCTATCGCGAGAGCCGCCTCTGCCACGAGTAAATCTGCCTCTCCCATGTGAGGCAACCATAACTGATGAAGTCTGGGAGAGAGTGGGCAACATATTCAGATGACTCAGTCATCAGTATTCTTCCTCCGTGGGAGGTATAGTCGCATCAGTGAGTAACTGAGAACGAGCCGTATCATATTCTGATTGAGGGCTGCAAAAAATACACCTGTCACGATCGAGTCTTTATAGGACTTTAGCTGCTCTGGAGAGGTCGTAAGGGGTATGTTACTGTGAAGTTTCTTAAACATAAATCGCAAAGATGTATACAATGCATGGAGAGGCCGATCACCCAATTTGGTTGTGAATATATCATGCTGGAGCTGTAATATTTTTGATTCATTCTTTGCATGTGGGTAAGTGGTAGCGAGATGATCCCACATCGCCTTAGTTGTGGGCTGACATAGAATGTCATTTGCGATTTCCAAAGTAACTGTACCAGATAGCCATACCTTGGCGTACACATCATTAGAATCCCATGAGGCGTTGGTTTCTGTCTTGTCCACCGGTTCATCCCGCGTCAGAAGATGCTTCTTGCCATGACTTTGCAGCATATTCATGAACTGCATGGCCCATAACTCATAATTTCTACCATCTATCTTAACTATAAGCGCTGTACCCTTGAATGCACCCTTAGATGATGGATCAAACCCACTTTCTGACATCATGAAAAATCACATGAACCTTAACTACTTCATGCTATTTTTAAACAATCATATAATACGATGGTTGACCTGTTGAATTCATGTCACAACCATCGGGAGCATAGAAAGAAGTCTATTTTTGACAAAACTAAGGTAAATCAGGCCCTACAAATATGAAATCAGACCTGAAACCTCCCGTTTAGGGCCTCATCAGACCCCTAGATAGCCCTAGGACGATAGGGCACCGTTGGCGGCGTCGTTGGGAGACCATACGGCGGTGGAGGACCATACGATGGTTTCCGAGCAAAGCCGCTGAGGCTGCAACAGCTGGATGACACCAATGGAGGGGCGGCGACGGAGCCGTGGTGCTGCAGGAAGCCGCTGGAGGGGCGGTGGCCGAGCAACGATACATCAAGGGTTGCTGGTGGAGCAGCGGCGAAGCCGCTGTGCGGCAGGGGGCTACTGGAGGGGCGGCGACCGAGCCGCGAGGCTACGCACAGTGCGAAGGAGGTGGCGTGTGGAGGCAGCGCGCGTTGGGGGCTGGCTGTTTGGGCTAGGGATTTTCGGTTCAGGGCTCCGGTCTAGGACCACCGCGTAGATACCATGTAGAGAGCAAATGAGAACTTGTTTATTCATAGAGTCCAAGGTTTCTCTTATATAGAAGAGAGAAACCCTAATGTGTGGGAAACCTTAATGGGTAAATTACATACTGTGGTAAGAAGAAATACAAAATGACAAAAAAAGGTGCTATAATATAAAACACTTCAACAATTTGCCCAACATGTTTTGATGCAACATGAAAACAGATAATCAAGGCTTAATTTTTCATCTAGATATCGCTCACAATTCGGTTCTTATAGCCTTGTACAACATGGCAGATTATTGGTTATTGCTAATGGAGCACATTCTCCCATTACCAGACATGTGGAGGTCCATTTGACTCCCCCCATGTGTATACAGATTGTTCTTCATACATCGGAATTCTCAATGAATTTATAGTTTATCAGTTAGATTGCAAATTAGGATTTTTATCAGTTGTGCCCCTCTGAGATGTTGCAATTTCAGTTATGCCCCTTCCTTTTTGGGAACATCACTTGTGCCCCTAACTTCTTACTGTTCTATCACTTGTTCCCCTCCGTTACTTTGGCCGTCAGTAAGTTGAACTTAACCATGGTTTAATCAAACCATGGTGTAGTTTAGAGGGGCATATCTGGAAAAAAAATTCCCTACCTCCCCCCCCGCCTCACTCTGCCGCCTCCGCCCTGAGCTCCACCCTCCAGCTCCTATGACGCCGCCTCCGTCTTGAGCTCCACCCTTATCCCCGCACGTACCTCCCCCAGCTCCTCCACGTTGCCTTCTCCGCCCCGAAGTCCTCCCCTCCCCCATCGGTCCCGTGCCTCCTACTCCGCCCCCTACTCCTCTGCCCCCTTCCGCCGCCACCCCCCCATCTCGCCTCCCCCAGTTCCTATGTGCCGCCTCCTCTGCTCCTGCATCTCCCACTCCGTCACCGCTCCTCCTCCACCCCTCCACCCTCGTACCTCCCCCAACTCCTTCTTGCCACCTCCTCTTCCCCAAGCACCTCCCCTCCCCCTCCGTGCCTCTGCTCCTGCTCCTATGTCCCCGTGCCTCCCCCAGCTCCTCCGCACCGCCTTCTCTGCCCCAAGGACCTCCCCTCCCCCTCTACCTCCGTGTCCCTGCCCCCGCTCCTCCTTTGCCCCCTCCGCCCCCAGCTCCCCCCTTCAGCCTCCCCCCTCCACTACTTACTCCTCTCCTCCGCCCCTCTAACACCTCCCCTGTGGCTTCAACATCCTATGCACCCAGCCCATGTTTGGCCTCGAGAGCGTCCACCTCGCTGATCAGGCCTCCCCTTCCTCTACAGGAGTGGGTAAAGGCATCATAGGGCATGGCGGGGGAGGGGCAGCGGAGGAGGACTGCCTGGATGCTGAGGGGCGGCGACGAATGCGGGCCTGGAGGGGGAGGGGTGGTTGGAGGTAGAGGAGGGAGGAAGAAGAAGAAATTGGGACGATTAAGATATTTTTACCCCTAACATTTTAATTAATTACCATTGTGTCCCCAAAGTTAATGGTTGTTTAGGATGAGGATTGACGGCAACTAACCCAAGGGGCACAAGTGATCATTGTGGAAGAAGTCAGGGGCACAAGTGATATTCCCAAAAAAGGAGGGGCATAATTGAAAGTGAAACATCTCAGAGGGGCACAACTGATAAAAACCCTACAAATTATTAACATTGTCGTGCCATAGTTGACGAGTTGACATTGTTTCCTTTTTTAGGATATCTTCACATCCCGGGTGATTGGATGTTGCCGTGAGCATGGAGGGCTTTACAGGTTAATTCGGTCTCTTTATGCTGGTGCTAGCTCTTTTTTTGTTGGATCGATTTCTCCATACACTAGGTATCTCCGTTTTGGTCATCTTTCATTATAGAAGATTTATCGTCTCATCCTGGCATTTCTATCAAGTTCACGATTCAGCGTAAATCATGTCAATTTGGAAAGCATCACTGGTCTAGCTTTCCAAATCATCAAGGTCATAGTAGTCAGAGTCCTTTTGAGCTTTTTTATTTTGATATGTGGGGTCTGAGTCATGTTCTTGATCATAAGGGGCACATGCTTTATTTGGTTGTTGTGGACGACTTTTCTAGACTGTAATGAGTCTTTTTGTTACGGAATAAGTTTGGTTGTTGTGGGCGACTTTTCTAAACATTTTATTAAATTTTGGGAGAATGCGGAGAGAGTGCTTTGTCGCGTTTGAGGGGGGTTGGGTGGAGGTCTGCAGAAGGAGGGGAGTGGGTTCAGGGGTGGATGGTGGAATGGCGCTCGAGAAACGTCGGCGACGCTTCTCCAATCCCTTCGGAAGGGGTGCTACCGGTGCGGATCCATGACTCACTAGGCTCGGCAATGCCGCGAACCTATTCGCTGCTTCTGTTGCCGTCGGTTCTCTCACAGGAGCGGTTCCTGCCCCCAGCTGCGGTGGAAGGAGGGAGCGCCGGTGTTGGTGAGGGAAGGGGTGGTACGTGGGACTGATTTCATCGGCGCAGTTCGGAGGGGACATTATGCTGCTGTCCTATGGGCGGGTAGTGGCTAGGGTGCCGGAGGAGATGGAGGCGAAGGGGTTGCTGCGGTGATCAAAAGAGGGACGGTCACAACTGCGCTGGCGCATGCCAAGGGCTTCAGACAGAGTTCGCCAACCGAAGCGGCTGGATCGCGTTATCGTAAGAGGCGTCCCGCTCGTAGTGCGTGATTTGCGGAGCATTCGAAAGTTGCTGGATAACGTGGTGGAGGTCGAAACCTCAGGGAGTCGTCCGGGGGAGCCGCCTGACCCTATTCTCAGGGTACGGAACTTCTCCACAACGGGTCTGGGAGGGAGAAGCTCTTTTTAGCCAGGAAGGCAATCCGTGTCGAGATCGTCTCGGCGGAGCAGATATGTCCGATTCGGAAGAAAGAACAGATGAAGGACGAGCAACGCGAGAGGCCGACTCGCATGGACTTGGCGGCGGAGGAGGCTGACGATCCTCCGGGAAAGCCGCAAAGGGGCGCGGAAGGAGGAAAGACGCTTTCGGCGGAGATGACTCCTCGTCTACAGTGCGAAATCCGCTTTGGGAACGTTAGCGTAAGTCAGATCTTGGTTAACCCTACACAATACACGACTTGAAAAGCTATGAGGGGTGCGTGGGCGAAGTGCGAGAGGCGACGTCGGGAAGCTATCGTGCGGTCGATTTCCGATGGCGTTTGCGTTTGGAAGCGATCGGGTGAAGCGCTTGGCCATGCAAGGTCGAAAGGAGATGAAGGTTGGGAGCATGTCACGCATCGCAAACGTGGGCGACGGTGTTATAGGTGTGAGGGTTCTGGACATCTGGCACTAGAATGTTCTTTGCCGCCGCGTTGCTTTCGATGTGGTGGTGTGGGACACCGCCGTGATGTTTGTATCGCATTGATTCGGGATGTGAAATTGAAGGGTGCTCGTTTGGATGCCGGAGAAGGTGGCTCACGGGGATGCTCGCCCCTTTCAACGACGTCGGTGGCGCGATCGTTCGTTTCTGTTGTGAAGGGTGGTGACGCGGTCACGAGGAGTGGGGTACCGGAAGCGAAGGTTGTCAGATGGTTGGTGTTGGAATGGAACAAGGCGTCTCTTTCGCTAAAATCGGTCTGGGCTGGTCTGTCTCTAATGTTCGGTGCTGAGTTTTTCGGGGATGTCTCTCTGATCGGCTGTCGCAAATGCTGTGTTCGTGGTCTTTTGGCAGCGCAGGCAGAGCGGCTGCTAAACCCCAGAGGCAGAAGTGACATTTCTTGGAGGTGTCCGAACTCCTCAGAGGGGGGTGAGATGAATCTCATTTCTCGGGTTCTGCAGCTCTGAGGCGTCCCGTTCTTGTCTTGGAGGCTGGGTGTTCTTCGACACCTGCTCAGGGACTTTAGGGTTGTCAGAAGGATTCTCTCGGATGGCAGTCATCCGGGCTCGGACCCTCATTGCACTGTCGTCATGGTTGAATCTATTGAGGATTTGGATCTTCATCCTCGTCCTATCATGCTGTGTTCCGGAGAACATTTCTTCCCGATCGAAGTTCGCTATCTACAACCTCCACCGCTGCCGTCGAAGGAGGGTAGAAGTGGGTTTCTGCATGCTGGAGATACAACCGTCTATGTTGATCCGATTCTGCCGTTATCTGCGGAGGTGGTTGACGCCTCGAATTTCGCCGAGAACGTTGATGGCCTAGAGTTATTACGTACCGTTTCGTTTGGGTTACGAAACGTTGTCCTCGAATATGGCGCCTGAAGGGCCGTTCATCTCCCAGAGAGGTGGAGGCTTGTTGAGTCGGACTCTTTGTCGCGTGTAGCTCTTGTATCCGGACCCGACCTATGGGATCCTCCTAAGGGATCCGGAGTTCGGTCATCCTGTGCGTTGTTTCAGATCTTGCCAGCCTTCGTGTAGCACAGTTTCACTTGTCGACCCGGATGGGCCCGCAATCATTACTGAGCTTTGCAGGCTCTGTCATACGTTGAGATTTAGGGGCTTCTCTTCAGTGTTGGTTGAGCACTGTTCCACTAGCTTTGCTTACTTTGGGGGGGGGGGGTGTATTGGTGGGGCGATGGAACGTGTAGCGGCTATCATTGATGGAGACCACACCGAGTCTAGCAAGGCCTCTGATGCGAGATTCTGCAAAGCAGGCAACAAGAGATACAGGAGGAGGAAGAAACAAAGACCTTCGAGCTGTGAAACGAGCATGGTCTCTGACCAAAAGTTGAAGATAACAGATGCTGTGGGGGCAGTGTTTATTTTGGGTGATCAAGCTCATGCTCGATGAAGATCCTAACATGGAACATCAGAGGTCTGGGTGCCCAGAGAAGAGGCGAACCCTTGGAGCAAGGTTCATTGAATGGGGTTGTGATGTCATCTTTTTGCAGGAAACAAGATTGGGTGCTTGTGGTAGGGGTACATGGCGTTCGTTCGGTTTGATCGGGATGAATGACTTTAGGACTCTAGATGCTTATGGTGCGTCTGGGAGCCTTATTCTTGCGTGGAAAGACTCGGCCTTCTTGTTTAGGGCAGAGCTGAGAGGCTCTCACGTCCTTACAGTGTTGCTTGAGGATGCCTCCACGAGATCGTTATTTGCTTTTAGCTACATCTATGGGACCTGCCAGCAGCTGTCACGTGGTGAATTATGGACGGATATCCGGGCTGCTTGTGTAACGTTTCCTGACTGTGCTTGGATTCTTGGTGGGGATTTCAATGTGACCTTGCTCTCCTCTGATCGTCCGCGCATGCCGGGTGGGCAGGATCCAGGGTCGTTTGATTTTGTGGAGGTGATGGACGAATTGCAGATGGAGGCGGCTGATGCATCAGATACGAAGTATACATGGAGAAACTTTGGCTCTCGGTCGCGTATTGATCGCTTGTTCGTGTCTTCTGAGATGATGGATCTTTTCCCCTGCTCGTTCGTCTCTTCTAGGCCCAGGGCTCGGTCTGGTCACACTCCCCTGATCTGGGACTCAGGATCTTCGGTCTCTCCGAGGGGGTTTTTTCCGCTTTGAACGGGCTTGGATGCTTGAGGATTCCTTCAGAGCACTGGTTTCCAGTTTCTGGACTTCAATGCTAGTGGTTGGCTCTGCAGCGAGGAGATTCTCGGATAAGCTCACGGGACTTCGTCAATGGCTGCCTTTTTTTGAAATCCAGAAGCAAGGGGGAGACACTCGAAGGTGCACGCCCCGAAAGTTTTATTCATCAGAGAAAGGGAAAAGAGAGGGAAAAAATACAGCCACACCCCGACACTACAAAGCCATTACAACGCCCAATCCTCCACCAGGTTTTTAGCAAAAATCGCCACGTTCTCCTTATAGAATCTTTGGCCCGAGAACGGCTATGTCTTTACAAGAAGGAGATTAGGGATGCCAGAAAAGCTAGGAGGATGGCCACCGAACTTGAGATTCGCACCCTGGATGGATTAAAGGATGATAGGCAGTTGCTCGCTGATGAGTTACAGAAGAGGGATTTGGCTTTGAGAGTGGTCATGGAGGAGGACAGGTACTAAATGGAGGCAGCGATCGCGGATCTCTTAGTTGAAGGAGGGTGATGCTAACACGATGTTCTTCCATTGTGTCGCTAGTGGCCGCCGTCGATTCAATAGCTTTAGGTCCATTATTGTTGATGGCACTAGAGTTGAAGGGGACAGGGAGATGGGGAATGCGATTGCGATCATTTTTTCAACTTCTTGAAGGGTTGATGGGAGGCGGAGAGAGAGTGAGAGGCGGGGAGAGAGTGAGAGGAGGAGAGAGAGGTCGAGAGTCGCGCTGGTGGAGAGTTAGAGAGCGGTGGAAGCCTAAGCTTGATGCATGTGAGCATCCGGGGTGAGTGTTGGAGTCCTTTGGCGCTTGCCCATCAGTCACAACAAGAGGAAGGACTTCTAATGCAAGAGCTTCGTGGAGACCGAAGGCATCTCTCGTGGGAGTGCCTCTCTTCGTTTCTGGTAAAGGCACGGAGAGCTCGGTTAGCGTCATCAACGATGTCCGCGCGGGTCTGGCCGACTTCAAAGGAAAAGGGGTTCTCCGGGGGAGGTCTCACGATGATGCGCAAATCTCCGAGACGCATGAAGAGGGTGGAGTTTGGGTTCGAGTTTCTCACAAGAAGCCGGGTAAGCGTTGCTTTAGATGTGGCGAACGTGGTCATTCGGCTACGACCTGTGGGATGCCTGCAAGATGTTTTACCTGTGGAAGGGTCGGTCATAAGAAAGCTTCCTGTTGGTTCGGGGCTACTCGTATGTTTCCTTTGGTTCACAAGGCCTCCCTGGCAGCTGGGAGGGAGGATATGATGCATGCTGCTTCTTTCGACGTGAACCCTAGGGGGGGGGGACTTGTTCGTGCTCGTTCGCGCAGGTGGTTCGTGACTCCAAGACCCCCGGGGACCCTCTTGCGGAGGAACCTGCTGGGGATTCGGCATTCCTTTCTAATGGCGATGACATCCTAAAGAAGGAGGGTGGGAGCTGCGGTGTGGAAGATGTTTCTCTTATGAAGGGGCGGGTGATGTCGCCCGGTGTTTCGCTGCATGGCCACCACGCGAAGGGGGATGGGTGTGATGGAGCTGCTGTGGGGTTAGCCTTACGTAGAGGAATTGATTGGAGTATCGTGAGTTTGCGTTTGCATGGTTTCCTCGGACCCATGTTCGATGGCGACATGATTGTTCTGGACAACTCAAGATGCTGTGTCCGGGGTTTATCGATGGATCAACGTCAAAATTTATTGGCGAGTGATTTCTTTGAGGACATCTCTTGGAGACCTTTGCGCTACGACGATGGAGCATGCGTCGATGTGGAAATTTGTATTGTTGAGGTGGAGGGATTCCTTTCCTTTCTCGCAAGGTGCACGCTTTGGCCAATCTCCTTCGCCGTTGGGGGGAGCTGCTGGCAATTGTGGGCGATGGCTACAGGCCGGGCTCAGATTGGAAGTCAACTAGGGTCCTTCTGGAATGTGGCAGAAGCTCGCTTCATGACGTCTTGGGCAAGGTGATCTTCGAGACCTTCTCGGTTGCTCGTTTCTCGTTCCCGGTGGAGATATCCTTCTTGCAGCCTCTTGATCAGCCACAGGCGGTGGCTGGCCCGGCGCTTCCCTCGGTCGTGACGTTGGCCTCTCCGGCTACTGTTGACGCCTCGTCTCCCGGTGGCCAGCTGGCTTTGCATGGGGACGCCTGCGAAGCGTCGCACCCTTGACTTGAATGCATGCACCCCTTCAATGATTCTCCCCGCTTCCCAAGTGATTTCGCCCTACGTGGCGGTTCACATCTGTGGGGACCGTCCGAGGTCGATTCCTTTCTTGGCTCTTTTACCTGGAAGGTGGACCGTACGAAGATCGCGTCGTTTTCGGGCGCACGGACGGGTCTTTCTCCTGCGTTTGCTGGCGGATCGGGGTTATTCGGGTCTTGGTCCGATGGGGACTCTTCTTACCTCTCTGCGGATCCGGATCAGGACACCACCCGGGTTTCTGTTGGGCCCATCTCTAGGTTGGATAATATTGCGGTGGTACTACAGGAATCTCACTATGTCCTTCCCTCGGTTGGGGGCTCGAGCCTCCGTTGCGACAATGCTTTGCCTTTATTGCTGGAGTCTTCTTCGCTTTCCATCCTGGGGCCTTATTCCAGTGAAGATGTGGGATCGTCCATTCTCGCATTGCCTAGCCCCGTGTTGGGCGACTTGGGTACGGACCGTGTTATTGACCAGGGATCTCGATCTGATAAGCGATCGGGGAAGAGATATCGAAGGAGGAGCAGATCTCGTACGGGAGTCGCACCAATTCTTACTTGTGCATCGTTGAGATACTCTATGGCGGAGGCGGCTGGCCTTGCGCATTCTGGAGGGAGCCGACACTTTTCTTAATGAAATTTCTTTCTTGGAACGTGAGGGGGCTGGGGGACGACGTGAAGAGAAAGGCTCTGGGTGCCCGCTTGTCGGAGTGGGGTTGTGACGTTGCCTTGATCCAGGAGTCGAAATTGCGCGGGCTGGATGATGCTCTTTGGCGTTCCTTTGATGCGGGGATTCTGAATGGCTTTACAACGTTGGATGCGGTGGGAGCGGCGGGGGGTCTCTTCATCGCATGGAAGTCGGCTCTATTTACTCTTGAATCCTCCTTGATGGGGCGGCATATGCTTTCTGTGGTGCTGGTTAGAAGAGACTTGGCCTCTCCTATTGCTGTCTCTTGTGTCTATGGGCCCTGCTGTCATATCAGAAGAGCTGAAATGTGGGAGGACATGCGTGACGCGGGGCGTGCTTTTGCTGACCTCCCGTGGATCATTGGGGGAGATTTCAATGTCACTATTCACTCGGCTGATCGCCCTCGGGCTAGGGGCGGCCGTGACCCGGGGTCTTTGTCTTTTATGGAGACTGTGGACTCTTTGGCTCTGGAGAACTTGGTGGCATCCGATATTAGATACACGTGGAGGAGCGGCACTTCTCGTTCCCACCTTGATCGCTTTTTGGCTTCGGGTGCTTTGATGGAAAGATTCCCTTCCTGCTCGATTTCTTCTAGACCCAGGGCTTTCTCCGACCATTCGCCAATTTTATGGGATTCTGGTGAGAATCTCTCTCTGAAGGGCCTCTTTAGATACGAACGATGCGTAAGGGTGGTCAGGGGGAAGTAGGGCATTCGGAAGCTGGGCATGAAACACCCGAGGAGGAGGTGCCTCAAAAGGGGTGCGGAGAGGAAGTTTGCTGGAAAAAGGAGCTGTAGGGAGGGGAGTCACAACCCCTCATCTTGGAGGAAGGGCTGTGCAGATTTGGAACATGCTATATGTGAAAGTCAACCGGAAAGGAGCAGAGGAAACAACGGAGAGCGTCTGTGCTTAAGTCGGCAGAACGAGAGGGGAACTCTCAGGGGCCGTCGATCGCTTTGCAACTCGTCTCAAACCGCTTCCAGACACTGGATAGATTGGTGGCTGAACGCCTTGACCTCATTTCACCTAAGAAGTCGACGCTTGCTTTATGTCAATGAAGATACTTTCATGGAATGTAAGGGGGTTAGGCTGGGCAGAGAAGCGGCTGAGGGTAAGTAATTTTATCGCAGAGTCTAGTTTAGAGATTTTCCTCCTCCAGGAAACAAAACTCTCTCGTGGGGTGGAGGAAGCAAGAAGGGCGCTTGATAGAGGTGGTAGATTTGCAATGGCGGAGCTGGAGGCTCAGGGGGCGGCAGGTGGCCTGATGTCCGGATGGAATAAAGATGCCTTTTACTTACTGGAAGAGACAAAATCGCTATTCTGTATGTCGATTTTGCTGATACGGCGGTCGGATGTCCTAAACTTGCTCGTTACAAATGTCTACGGTCTGATTGACAGTGAGAGGGGTTCCCTGGCGATGGAGCTGGAATTGATGGGCAATGCCAACGCGACAGGGGTTTGGATTGTGGGAGGTGACCTCAATGTTATGCTACTCCCTGATGATCGCCCGCGGGGAGCTGGTGTGGGGGACCCGAGCTCGGAGGACCTCCGACGAGTTCTGCACTCCAAGGGCCTTTATGCCTTTATATTATCGACGCGACTGGCTGCGCTTACACGTGGCGAAATGTGAGATCGCGTTCTAGACTGGATAGGTTCCTTATGTCTATGGAAGGGGCATAGATGTTTCCGCTTTCGAGGGCGTGGGCGCTTCCGAGGTCGCACTCAGACCACACGCCGATTCTGTGGTTGTTTAGAGAGGAGGGAAGGCCCAGATTCTTCTTCCGCTTTGAGCGGAATTGGCTTTTGGAAGAGGGTTTCAGACAGGCGGTTGAGGCAAAGTGGAGAGGATACACGCCGGAAGGCACAACGGTGGCGAGATTGGCGGCTAAGTTACAATCGTTGAAGGCTTTCCTTACGGCTTTCGGAAGGGATCTGAAGGCAAGGCGGAGGACTAAAAGGGCGGATGTACAGGCTGAAGTCACTAGGTTGGACGGGTTGGACGATAACAGAGGGTTGGATCGGGAGGAATTCAGGACAGGGCCTGCTAGAGGAGTTGCTGTTGGAGGACAGAAAGGAGGAAGTGGAATGGCGACAACGATCCATGCAAAAGTGGCTCAAAGAGGGGAATGCTAACACAAGATTTTTCCATTCTATGGTCTTTAGTCGGTGGAGAGAGAACTACATTCATGAAATAGAGGTCAATGGTGTACGGGTGTCCGTAGAGGCGGCGATTGGAGGTACGCCAAGGGGTCACTTCGTTCAGGCGACACAGAGGAAGAGAGGAGGAGGGTGGGGTTGGATGGGGAGAGGTGTGTCACCCTTGTCGTCAGAGCAGGCTGAAGGTCTGCAAACTCCTTTCTTGGAGGAGGAGGCGAAGAGAGCGGTCTGGGACTTGAATTCGGATGGTGCCCCGGGCCCGGACGGCTTTCCGATGTTGTTCTATCGCGAGTTTCTGGGAGCTTTTGAAGGGGGAAATTATGGAGGTGCTGAACGAATTCAGGGAAGAAAACGGTGGTTTCGAGAAGATCAACAGGGCGTTGCTGTTCCTTCTTCCAAAAAGGAAAACTCCTATGAGGGTCGATGATTTTAGGCCCATAGCGCTCTCCAATGCGATATATCTCATTGTGGCTAAGTTTCTGGCGAACAAGCTGAGGGGGTTTTGGACCCAGTGGTACTACAGAGTCAGTCAGCATTCGTTCTGGGGAGGCATATAACAGACGGTTTAATCATGGCCTCGGAGATTGCCTGGACTGGAAGCGGATGAAGACGAGAGGGGCAATATGGAAGATAGATTATGCTAAGGCCTATGACTGTGTGGACTAGATGTTCCTTTGGGTATCTCTAAGAAGGAGAGGTTTCCCAGAGGCATGGGTGAGCTGGACGAAGAGATGTGTAGCCATCTCTTCCTACTCTATCTTGGTGAATGGCAAGCCCGAAGGGGTTTTTTCAACCACAGAGGGGGGTGAGACAGGGGTGCCCATTGGCACCTATGCTGTTCGTTCTTGTGGCGGATGTGCTGGGCGTGCTTTTCAGGTAGGCGATTGAGGTTGGATGGAGCGAGGGGTTCAGGAGGGGGGACATCTCGGTCCCCCTTTTACAGTATGTTGATGACACTATCCTGCTGTTGGGGGGTACGGAGGTCCATAATACAAATGCCATGCACGTGGTCGATTGAGGTTGGATGGAGCGAGGGGTTCAGGAGGGGGGACATCTCGGTCCCCCTTTTACAGTATGTTGATGACACTATCCTGCTGTTGGGGGGTACGGAGGTCCATAATACAAATGCCATGCACGTGGTCGAGATCTTTGGCACTCTCTCTGGCCTTGAGATCAAAAAGCACAAGTCGGTGGTTATTACTTTCGGGATGAATGAGGCGGAACAAACCGGCCTTGCAGAGCTGACTGAGTGTCCTTTAGGGGACCTCCCTATCACATATCTGGGGTTGCTGTTGGTGGCTGGGAAACTAAGGAAGGCAGATTGGGACGGGCTGGTACAGAAGATAGAGCAGAAACCAACAGGGTGGAAGGCAGTCACTCTCTCCAGGGGAGGAAAGTTGGTTCTGTTAAAGCACGTGCTCTCGGCTATTCCGATCTTCATCTACTCCACGTGGCTGATGCCGGTCGGAGTTCGAAGGAGGATAGAGACTATGATGAGGAGATTCTTCTGGTCTGATGGGAAACAACAGAGGGTTGGGATGCACCATTTCAAGTGAGAAGACATTACTAAAGGGAGCAACGATGGTGGCCTTGGAGTGCGTGATGTGGAGTGCATGAACAAGGCACTCATTGCAAAATGGGTGACTCGCGTATGGGGTTCCTCAAACTCGCTGGTGGTCAGGCTGTAACGGCTATATATGACGTTAGTGGTGAGCTTGTGGCTAGAAGATGTCGATTTGAGTCGCCTCTATGGGCTGGGATTCGTCAGGTCTTACCGTTGTTGACACATAAACTCTGGCCTATGGTGGGAGATGGCCACTTTTTCAGATTTTGGCGTGATGATTGGACTGGGGATGGTGCGCTGGAGGGAAGATTTTTGCACCTTTTCTCTTTGGCAACAACAAAGGAGGGTACATTGTTCCAGCGTAGATAGAACTTGGGCACAACAGTTTCTGGCAGACCTTTCAAACCAATACACGGAAGACTATCTCAGGCTGCATGCCTAATTGCTAGAACCAAGGGAATTCTCGCTAGACATCGATCACTTTTCCTGGAGGGATGCACGCTTCTCTGTCAAGAAGGCATACGACGGACTTAGGAGAAGGGCAGAGGAACGTGATACTGACCTTTGCATGAATGTCCAAATCATTTGGCATCAAAGGTACCGAGTAGAGTCAATTTTTCTGTATTGCTTGAGAAGGGACGTCTATGGGATAAGGCAAGGAGGGGACGGTTGCTAGGCCTCGATGACATGATATGCGACAGGTGTGATGGCATGGAAGAGGATTCAGAGCACTTGTTCTTTAAGTGCTCGGAGTCCGAACGAGTATGGAGGGAGGTCGGCGTTCACTGGGTCAGGAGCGAGGGGGCGACATAATTCTGGAGATCTATACGGACGGTCGAAGGCAACTCAATGGATGACTGCTCGAAGACTTTTGCGGCTTTATGGGCAATTTGGATGGCAAGAAATGACTTGATTTTCAACAATCAGAGGTTTTATCTTGAAAATGTAGTTTCTCACCGTAACACGCTCTACGCTTTCCGGAGCTCACGTTAATGTACTCTTAAACTTTTTTAATGAAATACTTCGGCAGTGACCCCTGCAAGGGGGAGTTTACCCGTTTTTCAGATAAAAAAAAGCATGATTCAGAATTTTGTGATTGAAATAGAGAATCTTTTCTCTACTTCTATACATCCATTCTAATAATTCTCTGGACTTCTGTACTGTTCAACTTTCCCAGTTCTTTAGCTCACACAACATTATCCATCAGACGTCATGCCCTTATATCTCTCAGCAGAACGTCGTTGCTAAACGCAAACACCGTCACTTTCCGGACATCACCATGACTCTTCTCATACAGAGTCGGGCTCTTCATTCCTTCTGGGGTGATGTTGTGACGACGACATGTTACCTAATCAATCGGATGCCCTTTACCATTCTGGTTGAAAAGGTACCCTTCTCTCTTGTTTTTCCCGAGAAGGACCCCTTCTCTCTTACGCTACGAGTTTTTGACTGTGTGGCATTTGTTCACCTTCTACATCTAGGTCATGACAAGCTCGCTCCCGGAGCTGTCAAATGTATGTTTGTTGGGTACTCTCGTATCCAAAATGGATATAGGTGTGTTTTGATCCTGTCCAGGGAAAATACTATGTCAATGTTGATGTTACTTTCTTTGAGTCTATCATGTATTTCACTCCTACAGATGACATGTTGAGTTCCTCTGAGTACGAGGATGATGTTGTTCATTCACCTCCTCCTACACATATACCTCAACCTGTTCTCCATGCTCCAATGCCTTCCCAACATCCAGGACGCTTCAGGTAAATTCTGAAATTTTGGTTTCAACTGACGACACTGGTGGTTTGGAGGGTAAACATAAACATTTACAAGATGAGCAGGAAGATACACATGAAGAGCATGAACCACCACAAGAGGATGATTTGGAGTGGCCTATTGCCTTGCGTGAAGGAAACATAGTTTTGCGAGATAATCCCTCGTTGGACATGTGTCTTTGGAACGACTTTCGACGGATTTCAGGAGGTCTGTTTGGATTGTCTGCCATTGAAACCCCACGCACATACCAGGAGGCTCTGTAGGAGAGCAAATGGTGACTTGTCATGGAGGAGGAGATGTCTACGTTACTGTCATGTGCACGTGGAACATTGTTACAGCTCCTACAAGAGTGCCTGTTGTGGGATGTAAGTGGGTTTTCACAGTGAAGTACGAGCAGATAGCAACATATGTCGCTAAAAGGCGAGGCTTGTGGCTCGTGACATATGGGTGGACTATCAGGATACTTTTTCTCCAATGGCTCGTCATTCTACAATGCAGATCCTTCTCTCTGGGCTTAAAAAAAAGATCCTTCTCTCTGTTGCAGTAATGCGGGATTGGCCCCTATATCAACTTGACGTAACAAATGCGTTTTCTATGTGACCTACATGAGGAAGTCTACTTGTGACAACAACCTGGGTTTATTGCTGAGGGGAAGTGTCAGAAGATGTGCAAACTTCATAAAGCTATCTAAGCAGAGTCCAAGAGCATGGTTTCAGAAGCTCTCGGACTTGATAGAGCAGCAAGGATTCATGAGATTGATTGCAAATCATTCAATGTTTGTTTAGAGGTCTCAGAGAAGTACTATTTTGGCATACTGGTTTATGTTGATGATATCATTATAGTAGAGAGAAAATAATTAGTTGCTTATTCACGAGGCCATAGGGTTCTCTTATATAGAGGAGAAACCCGTTGGTCAAATTACATAATGCAGAAAGAACGAAAAGATAATACATAAAAGTGATAAAAGTTAACTAATATGAATATATCAACACTCCCCCTCAAGCTGGAGCGTAGATATCAATCATGCTTAGCTTGGAACAACATCTCTGGAGTTGCTCTCTGGTTAGGGCCTTGGTGAACATGTCTGTTGTCTGATCTCCCGAGCTGACATGAGAGGTAGAGATGAAATCCTTCTGAATTATGTATTGAGTGTAGTGATAGTCTACCTCGATATGCTTGTTCCTCTCACGAAACGTGGGATTGTTGACAATCAATCTCAAAGTTAAGTCACCTTTTGAACTCCCTAAGAGACGTAGATTGCAAAGAGTAGTGATACCACATGTACGATTTGATCTTTCTTTTGGAAAGTTCTCTATGGAGGAACACTCAGAAAGAATGGAATGAATGAAGTTACCTGATGATGGGTTGTGCAGGAAGGGAAGCAGCTCCCTTGTCCCACTCCTATCTTCATGCATATGAAGATGGTAGAGTTTTTTGTCTGTCCACTTTCCTTGTTCCCTCGTAAGTTAGTAGCCAGGGTTCTCTCTGTTATCTATTAAAACCATTCATCTCCTGGAATGTGCTTTTTAAATTACTGGAAGTGTTTTTTTGTAGTAATTTTTACAGTATAGCTGAATTTAATTTCAGAAATCCCTGAAGATCGCCAATATCTTGACATTTTATAGAAGTTTTTTTTGGATTCAATATTAGGTGAATTACATGTTATCAGCTATTTTAGAATAAATCTGGCACTTCTTTAGAGATGTCTAGAAAAGGTAGTTGATTAAGTTATTATATTTTATTTGCAGGCTGACGTACTTAAGAGTTGAAGGCATGGATGCTGGCCTGACTGTTAAGGAGCGAATAAATTATGTAAGAATATAAGTTTTGGGTGGCATTTTTCTACTCTTAAGAGTGTCAAAATTCCAAATAACAATTACTTCGCACAACTTTTGGTCAAACCGTTCATAAACTCTGTAGTGGAGATTGGATAAAAGATAATGTTAAGAACCAGTTTATTTCTGTTGTTTTTCGAGTCTCTCTAGACCTGCATCACTTCCTTCCAAGTAGTTGTACTTGTGTATTTTTCCCATTGACGAACCTATACAGAGAAGGGTCTTAGATGAATTAACAAATTTCATTTTCATTAATAAACTTGTATCGGAGCTGGTTCCAAACGGAAACATGTAAGAACAAAAAATAATGGTGAGAGAAAGAATCCGATAACTAATGCAGGGTTTTTGTGCCAATGACTTGCTGTCCTGATGGAGATGTGCAACAGCATGCTGAATATGCAAAACCTTGCTGACATTCTTCTTTTGGGAGCACGTCTCACGTAAAGTGTCCCACATACTTGTGGCAATTAATGATACATGATTTTTTGATTATCCCTTATAACGGTCGAGATGGTACAAGCTATTATCCACAACCATACTATTGCGTTATCCATGATCATTAGTATCATCTGATTTTAACCCTCCCATAAAGGCATTTTGGTACATGATCAACAACAATACCAACAATCCTACCTGGGACATCCATGTTGCTTGACTTAACAAGTCTCCTCCACGTGGCCTTGTTTGCCATAATACACATTAAAAGGTTGAACCCCTTTGGATCCTCTTCCGCAACCATGACCATGGTGGATAGAGAAGAGACGGCGATGGGTGCGAGAGGTAGCGGGCGTTTTGAGGGCGGTGCGAGTGGAAGCGGGAGTTTCGAAGGCGGTGCAAGAGGAAGCGGGCGCTTCGCGGGTGGTGCCAGTGGGAGCGGCTTCTTCGAAGGTGGTGGCTCGCGGGCGGTCGTCGTGGGAGCTTCTCATGAAGGGCGCTCGAAGGGGTTATTTGATGGGTCGAAGGCGGTGCTAGTGGGCTCGGAGGTTCACATCAATGGAGCGAAGGTGGCGGTCAGCAGTGCGGTGGTCTCGGCTGGCGCTTCGAAGGGCAAGGACATCATCTCCACCCATGAGGGTTCTGCGGACATGGCTCACGATTCGACGGCTGGGTGGAGGTCGGTTACTCATCGGAAGGCTGGGAAACGTTGCTTCAGATGTGGGGAGCGAGGTCATATTGCCTCTGCTTGCCCTCAACCTCCTCGTTGCTTTGCATGCGGGGATACTGGTCATCGTCGTGCCTCATGCGGGTGGCTTCGTCAGCGCGGTGAGCTAAGGTCCGGGAGACCTTCCTTCTCGGTGCGTGCGGTGCTTGATCCTCCTCCTTCCCGCCCCTCCATCCAGGGGCGTTCGTACGCGCAGGTTGTGGCTCCTCGTCCACCTCAGTTTCCTGTTGGGGTGGCGGCGGAGTCCGGTGGCCACTTGGGTGATGCTTCTGGTGTTGGCGGTAAAAGTTCGACGTCGGCTTTGGGCAGTGGGTCATTTTCTTTGGTGCTTATTGGGGTCGCTCGTCACCCCATCGTCGGCTGGGAGGCGGTGAAGGAGCTGGTTCTTGGCGCGTTAGGCCCCTCGTTCCTTGGGGAATTCTGCATTTTGGACGCCTCCCATTGTTGCCTACGTGGTCTCTCTCCGCAGCTTCGGGACTTCATGCTTTCTCATGGCTCTAACGATGTTGTTTACTGGCGTCCACCCCGGGTGGCTGATGGAGTCTCGCTCTCGACTGAGGTTTGCATGGCTTCCATTTCGGGGGTTCCTTTTCTCTCAAGATCTATTCCTGTGCTCAACAAGGTATTCCACCGGTGGGGATCGATTCTCTCCATCTTCGACGACGGCCTCTCCCCTTTGGCCGATTGGCAGACCATGAAGGTGTTATTCGAGTGCAGCCCGGCCTTCCTCCGCGAGTCGAATGGGCGCTCCGTCTTTGGGTCTCTCAAGATAGGCTCCTGGAGTTTTCGACCGATTCTTACTGTTCTCCCGCCTCCTTCGACGGACTCTGATGCTCCGTTGCTGACTGACGACCAACTTCCTCCAGCCACGGCGGCCGACGACCTGCCGGAGTTCGTGGACGCTTTGTCTTCGCCGCCCTACGTGGCACGTGTCGTTTCATCCCCCTCTTGCCACGTGGAGGCGTCACCGATTATTTCTTTGGAGGCGCCGTACTCAAATGATGTTGTGGGCTTTTCCGAGACGCCCCTTCAGGTCTCGCGTCTGACACGCGAATCTTCGGATGTCGCTGGCTTGGGGGGTATCGAGAACGATTCGACTTCCTTTCCTATTAGATTCGGTTCGGCCCCGGTTGTGCGGGTCGGTTGTTCGGACCCGTTGGCGGATCTGTCTCATACTCGGAGCGCCTTCTCTTTCTTAGGCGGATCGTGGCCGCGGGCGTCGGTTAGGGGGTATCGGATGCCCCGCCCCGACTCTGTGGTGATTCAAATAGAGCCCTTCGGTTGGATGTTTGTTCCACTTTGATAACTTCGACTCCGCTACGTGACCCCCCTATCCCCCCTATGGCTTTCTCTCCCCAGGTCTCGGGAGCCCTTCTTACAGGTGCAGGGACGGCCTCCTCCTTCAGACGGTACAGGTCCACTTACAGCAGGCGTATCACCTCCTCCCGTACGCCCTCTGTTGTTCTTTCTTGTGCGACCTTTCGTCAGGCTGTTGCCGAGGCAGCGGGCGTGTGCGTCATTGTCGCAGGCACGGATTCTACGGATGAAGATGCGCAGGGGGTGCTTCCGCAGGGGTCGGAGGCTTCCGATTGATGTCTGGGGTGTGCGCGAGGCTAATCCTTTATCGGGCCGTTCTCTTTGTTATTTTAATGAAGCTTCTGTCATGGAATGTTCGTGGTCTGGGTGACTTAGTCAAACGACGGTCTCTGGGCTCCCGGCTCTTGGAATGGGAGTGTGATGTAGCTTGTATTCAAGAAACTAAACTCGCAGCTCTTGATGACTACTCGTGGCGTTCTTTTGGTGCTGGCTCTTTCTCTGAATTCCGTGCGATTAACGCGGTGGGCGCTGCAGGCGGAATGTTGATTACGTGGCAACCACGCTCGTTCTCCTTTAGATCTATGCTTGCTGGCCACCACGTTCTCTCGATTGTACTGGAAAATGTCCGTTCGGGCTCTCTCCTCGCTATCTCCTGTGTTTACGCTCCTTCTTGCCACATTCTTCGTCGGGAGTTATGGGATGAATTACGTGCTGCGGATAACTCTTTCTCCGGGATCCCGTGGATTATTGGCGGGGACTTCAACGTTACCATCCACTCCTCCGATCGTCCTCGCGGTCGGGGAGGTCGCGATCCGGACTCGCAAGATTTTCGGGACTTAATTCATGAGTTGGCGCTTATTAATTTGGTACCGAATGATATCTCCTACACGTGGCGGAACAACTCTTCACGATCCATGATCGACCGATTCCTTGGTAATGGTTTGGCTTTGGACTCGTTCCCTCTTTGCTCTGTTGGCTCGCATCCCCGTGCTTTCTCGGATCATTCGCCTATCATTTGGGACGATGGCGCCGGCCTTACTCCTCGTGGGCTCTTTCGATATGAAAAAAGCTGGCTATTGGAACCCTCCTTTAAAGATATTGTCATGAACCACTGGAATCATTTCCCAGCCTCGGGCTCGGCGGCGGCTAAACTCTCTCAGAAGCTCTCCTCTCTGCGTCGGGTTCTTGCTGATTTCAAAGCTACCATTAGACATACGCGTAAGGCTATTCGTACCGATGCGGAGAATCTTATTGTGCTCCTTGACTCCACGGAAAACGAACGTGACCTTTCTATGGACGAGCTTCATGAGCGCTCTAATGCTATTGCGCGGGTTCAGACCGAGGATAAAAAGCGTTGTATTGAATGGCGTCAAAGGTCTAAGGAAAAATGGATCAAAGAAGGCGACGCCAACACGTCCTTCTTCTATCGGGCGGCTAGCAACCGGAGGCGCATTAATTATATCCGGTCTATCTCCATCAATGATGAAGTGTTCTCTGGTGATCGTGCGATGGGTATTGCCATTACTGACCAATTCAGACGTTCTTCTACTGCTCTCCCTCCTCGGCGGTGGCGTTGGCTCGGGGAGGGGGCCCCACGGGTTTCGGACGCGGACTCCTTTCTTCTCACTCGCCCTATTTCCATGGCGGAACTTAAGACTGCTGTGTGGGGCCTGAATTGTGACTCCTCCCCGGGTCCGGACAGTTTTCCCATCTCCTTTTACAGGGATTTCTGGGACGTGGTCTCGGGGGACGTGCTCGCGGTGGTCTCCGAGTTTTGTTCAGGCAACCATGGCTTTGATCGTATCAACAGGGCTCACATCGTGCTTATTCCTAAGAAATCCCCCGCTCTTCGCTTCGACGACTTTCGTTCTATTGCCGTCTCCAACGCTATTTATCTCATTGTGGCTAAAATCTTGGCCAACCGTTTATCGCAGATCTTAGACGGCCTCATCTCGCCGGTCCAAGGTGCGTTTATTAAAGGTAGACATATTGCGGATTGTATCCTTGTGGCGTCGGAAATTGTAGCTGATTGGAAGAGGGAGAAAAAGAAAGGAGTTTTATGGAAGATCGAATTTGCTAAAGCTTACGATTCGATTGATTGGCGCTTCCTATGGTCTGCTCTACATCGGCGGGGATTCCCGAATGTTTGAATTTCTTGGATGCGCAGATGTATCTCCACGGTCTCTCTTTCTGTGCTTATCAACGGCCGTCCGGTTGGCGGGTCCTTTCAGCCGCGCAGGGGGGTTCGTCAAGGCTGCCCTTTGGCTCCTCTGCTCTTCGTTCTTGCCTCGGATGTCTTGTCACAGATGGTGCACGGCGTCATTGATGCTGGCCTCACTTCGGGTTTCAGAAGGGAGGTTTATGCGTGCCTATTATTCAGTTCGCGGACGACACAATTTGCTTCATAGAGGGGGGCTCCGACGCGGTGGCTGGGATGGCGCATACACTCTCTATATTCTGTGAGCTTTCGGGGATGACGACTAATGTTGATTGTTAGGAAACGCGAATAAGTTCAAAGAAATATAAAGAAGACGGGATTTTACGTGGAACCCTACTCCGTGAGGAGCGGGATGAAACCACGGGAGAAGCCCTCTAAGGGGCAGATATTCTATTGAATTTCTCATCTGTTACAGGAGGCCTGGGGGTCCTTATATAGCTTGCACAGGGCCTCCAAGTCCCACCACTAGGCGGTATGGGACTAAACTCAGTGGTGGGGTAAATGGATCTTGGAGGGATCCATTTACCCACCTATTACATAAGTGACGCATGCTCCAAATACTCTAACACTCCCCCTCAAGCTGGAGCATGCAATGCTCAGCTTGGACAAACAGGAAGAAACTCAACTCACAGTACATGACACTACAGACAATATCAACCCAACGCGCACAACTGCTGCAGTCGAGGACGTTGCTTCTCATGGCGTGCATGTGAGGAGGACGAACGGGGCTGGAGTGTCTATCTGGCTCAGAGAATGGAACTCTACTGTGGAGTCCCTATGATACCACATGAAAACCCTTGCCGTCAATGGCATAGGGAATGGTCCTCTGCTTTGGAGTCCCTATGGCTCACATGAAAGCTCTGGCCGACCAACAAGAATGACAAATGATTGGCATGCGTCATCGTCGAGTCTGAATCTGGAATTTGTAGAGTCTGAACATCTGACCGGTCTGGAAAATCTGACATCTGAATCAAGACCTGTGACTCTACATATACTCCCCCTTTCTCCCATACTGGTCGGAATGACATTATATGACCACGTTGGGAGAAGATAAAATAATACATAAACATGGGGATAAAACATCACTTAGCCGATAATATATATATATATATATATTTTTAACATAAGCCGTTGCAACCTTTTTTTTTACGGCTTTTCAAAAACTTTGCGTACGGCTCCTCTTTTTTTTTTTTTGTACGCGCCTTTTCTTTTTCTTTCCCTTTTTTTTTGCAATTGCGTACGGTTTTTTTTTCTATATGTACGCACCTCTTTTTTTTTCCTTTTTTTTTCTTTTTTTTTCTTTTTTTTTTTAACAAAAAAATACTTGACCCATTTGGGCCTAAAAAAAAAACTCACCCCTCATTTTTTTTAAACACCTCTATTCTCTAATTTTTTTTTAAACAAACTCCTCTTCTTTTTTTTTGTAAGCCTCTTTTTTTTTTCATACAGCTCTCTTGAGACCCTTCGTGTTTTTTTTTTCCTTTTCAGCCCGCGAGACCCCCTCCTTTCAATATTCTCTCTCTCTCCTTTTTTTTTTAATTACACGTGGCCTTTTAGGGTTCCCAACTGCGAACCCTCTTTCTCAAAATAAGAACGCCGCCCCCGATGGGGAGGCCTCGCGCGGATCGTCTGGATCGCCTGGGACTTGCGCCTCGTTAGGTTGATCGGAACTCCGCCTGGGATCGCCGCGTGATGATAGGAGGTGCGGCCTGGAAGAGGTGCCGCCAGCCACCTGGAAGAGATGCTGGGATTTGCGGAAGAATCAGAGGTGCCGCCTCCTGAGGGGTATCGTGGCCTGGGGCTGCCGCTTATCGGGCGGAGAAGAAGATGTCGCCGCCGCTGGCTGGAGATGTGAGGCGCGATGGTGTCGATGGGCCCTGGGTGCCATTGCGATGTGGCGCTCCGCGTGATGCCGCCTGGAGATTGGCGACCAATATCGGGCATCGCCATTTTTTTTTTCTTTCTGTTGTGGTGCCTCCTGCACCACATCGACCATCGATTGCAGGGCTTCTCCAGATCGCAGAGGGCAGGAAAGTGCACGGCCTGCATGCTTGGAGATCTTGCAGGGAGATGAAAATGGATGCCGATGCAGATCTGAATATCACCACCATATGTGGTCAAGAACAGGACTAGAATACGGTAGAATCCTTCGTGTGGTGACGATCATGAACAACGAGAGACATCTCTTGTGGAGGATGGCAGCGAGAAAAAAAAACAAATGTCTATAGTTGAAAAATAGGGTTTTCAAGAAAACTCAAAAACATAAACTCGAACTTGGAATGATAAAAAAAAATTTCAAGCCCAAACTTCAACCAAGAACGAACCCGCTCTGATACCATGTTAGAAAATCGGAAGCGGAAGCGATAACATGGAAAAGATAAATAACAAGAAAGAACAAGCGGGATTTCGAAGGAAGCTACGCCGCAGCGTGTCATGCGTCGTAGAAGGCGCCTGGGAGAAGGACTGCGCAACACGATCGGGCTCTTTCTGTCTAAAAATTTGGCTGCTGGAAGGAGCATCGTGCTGCCCGTTGCGGTTAGAGCTGCTAAAGGAGATGATCTCCTTGAGCAACCGATGGAGAAGCGCCATCTGAAAGAGTTCGCGTGCCTCCCTGGAGTCAGGAGGATCGGGAAGGAAGGCGGCTCTGCCATGGGGCTCCGCGTGAGGTTGTCCTTCGATAGGAAAGGGCTGCTGCCGCCCTTCGAAAGGGATGATTTGGGTTTCCAACGAAACCCTAGAACTCAAAATCGCCTGGAGGACAGCAGCGTGGAGATCTTCGGATCTTCAAAAAAAACTGACGATCTTTGAAACATGCAGAGATTAAGGTTGCAATAGAAACCTTAAAACTTGGACAGAACTTGAATACTAACAATCATCTTCAAGAACATAGAACTTCAAACACGAATCTCGAATAAAAGTAAACATAATGAAAAACTCCGAGAATCGACCTGCTCTGATACCATGTTAGGAAACGCGAATAAGTTCAAAGAAATATAAAGAAGACGGGATTTTACGTGGAACCCTACTCCGTGAGGAGCGGGATGAAACCACGGGAGAAGCCCTCTAAGGGGCAGATATTCTATTGAATTTCTCATCTGTTACAGGAGGCCTGGGGGTCCTTATATAGCTTGCACAGGGCCTCCAAGTCCCACCACTAGGCGGTATGGGACTAAACTCAGTGGTGGGGTAAATGGATCTTGGAGGGATCCATTTACCCACCTATTACATAAGTGACGCATGCTCCAAATACTCTAACATTGATAAATGCAGTATGGTGCCCTTTGGCTTGTCGGCGACGGAGGAAGTTGAGTGCAGCCGTATACTCGGCTCTCAGATTGGGGAGCTTCCTCTCCCATACCTTGGTGTCCCTCTTTCGATTGGGCGGAACCGTTCTAATGACTGGAGGACTATTCTGGAACGGATGGAGTCGCGTTTGGCGGGCTGGAAGGCTTCTTTGCTATCCCGGGGCGGACGTCTTGTCCTTCTTAAATCGGTTCTCTCTGCTATTCCGATCTACTTCCTTTCGGTTCGGAAAATGCCGGTGGGTGTTCGCGTTCGATTGGAAAAATGCATGCGAAGATTTTTGTGGGGACGTACGGACGACAGTGGCCGAGGGATTCACTTGATTGCTTGGGATGTGGTGACCCTGCCTAAGAGGTTAGGCGGACTTGGCGTTCGTCACTTGGCTCGCGTCAATGAGGCTCTTCTCCTGAAATGGGTGCATAAGATTTGGGGCAAGGATGATTCCTTTTTTGGCAACGTGCTGCGTGCGATCTTGGGCGAGGCTTGGAATACCTTCATGCGCGGGAGTTGCCCTGTGCACTCCTCTCATTTTTGGCGGTACGTCTTTGATGCTTATCAAAGGAACTGCTCTTTGTTCACTCCGGTGCTGGGGTCGGGTTCCGTCTTCAAGTTCTGGCAGGACGACTGGTCGGGGGGTGGCGCCTTCCAGAATCGCTTCCCGCGGCTTTTCGCCCTGGCGGCTAATCGGTTGGCCTCTGTTGTCGACTACTGGATCAACGACGGCTGGTGCCCTTCTTTCTCGGGCATTCTTTCGGACCAACGCGCCAACGACCTTGCCTCCTTTCTGGAGGCTCTTTCCTCTTCCGTTTCCCCTACTAGTGGGAGGGACCACTGGGCTTGGAAGGACGGTCCCTTCTCCTCTCGCAAGGCCTTCTGTGCTCTGCTTCCTCCTCCTCCTCCGTTGGCTGCTTCCTTGGTTCGTGACTGCGCCTTCTTATGGGGGCTGCGCTTGCCCGCTCGGATCACCTTCTTCTTTTGGGTCTTTCGCCATCGGCGGCTGATGACTCGCGACTGTTGCGCCTCTTTCCTTCCCACCCCCAACGTCCAATGCCAGCTCTGTGGGGTGTCGGATGAATCGGCCGACCACCTTTTCTTTCATTGTATGTCGGTGACTCGGATTTGGGACAATGTTGCTTGGGCTCGTGCGGCCAATACTGAGGACTTCTGCGATATCCTTTGGGTCAACAGAAAGAGGTCCCGTTCTGATCTGCTGGGTCCCATTGCGCGCCTTTGGTCTATCTGGAGGGCCCGCAATGAGACTATCTTCTCAGGGACGCGTTTCTACAAGGAGAATGTGATATCCGCGGCAATCAGTTTAATTTCAGATTGGTGTATTTAGTTGGGCTACGGGGTCCGGTTGTCGCGTTTGTATTTTGTAACTTTGGTTTTCCCTCTTCCCTCCTTCATTCCCCCTTAACCCTGTAAGTATCTCTTTCTATACCATTCGTAGTATATAATACTGGGGCGAACACCAACGAGTGTCTCCCCCTTTTTTTGAGCCTAAAAAAAACCATGACCATGGTGGCAAAATGCACTATGCTTGCAACTCTAAGACACAACCACAATAGAAGTTTGATGTGCATTCCACTTAGCAGACAAAGTTAGGAAGAACTGACTTAAATGGATATAAGCAATTAGGCATGTTTAAACTCATATTCTGGATCGAGCAGGAAGTGATCCATTACGTGTTGTGCATAATAATTTCTTTGCTTTGGCAAGATATATATCAGGTGAAGGAATTTAACCCCTTGAGAGCAGTCTTCAGAGCAGAGTAGTAATACACTAAAGGCTTACCATGTTGACAATGATGTGCAATAGTATAATGAATATGCAAAACCTTCCCGCTATTCTCCTTTTAGGAGCACGTCTCATAAAGTGTCCTACATCTCTTTAGACTTAACAATGCATGATCTCCTATATGATCCTCGGGATGGTAAACACCATAATACACGATCATACCATTGCATAATCCAAGATGCCAATTTTTGGGAGATCCTTCTCTTTCAATACTAGTGCCAAGAGAAAAAGAGGATACAATAATGTTAATGAGATGTTTGGAATGAAGGAAATTAAATAATTAAACACCTCCCATCTTTGGGGATGGTCGATGGAGAGGTTATTGCATAGCTACCTCCGGTGATTGGAGGTAACGATATGGTCACATGTACCCCACCACTTTGTAGATCAGCTTGAGATTACGGGAGCCAACGAGAGAGAGAGAGAGAGAGAGAGAGAGAGAGAACCACCTCTGTCCAAAGCAATGCGAACAATCGAGGAATATGCTCTCACAAAGGCCTGAGACGGAGAGAAAGAACCACCTCTGTCCAAAGCCCAATGTGAACAATCGAGGAATATGCTCAAAGAAAGGCCCATCCTCGATCTAATCATCACTCCAGAAATGAAAGCTACTCCCATAACCCAGAATTGGCTACCATGGGGGAATGATCTTGGGAAGAACAAAACAAATGCCTCTTCAAAAAGATTAAGAGTATCTTACAGATCCAAAATGCCCTTGAAAGATCGAGAGTAATGCCATATATGTTATGCATCAAAGAACTATCAAGTCAGATCCATCCCCAAAATGGGACGGGTCCATTTCAAGGGAAGAGCCATATTCATCTCCTTCAAGCTCAGAACACCATGCTCACCATCAACCTTCTGTAAAGTGGCCGCCTTTTAATCGACCAAAGAGAACCCCAAAGAGGCCTCTAACACCAGCAGGAAGGAATTCGGAGGAGAGAAAGGAGAGTAGAATATCATAGGAGAGAGATCTAAGCATCACCGGTTGACCATATCTAGACAGGCATACCGAATTCTAGCTTGCCAACCTCTTAATTTCTCAATCAATGAAATCCTATAAGCTTGCCTTAACCTCCCACAGACCAAATGCAACCCAATGTATTGCAATGGCAAGCACTCAATGGGAGTCTTCAACCAAGACTCGGTGAAAATTCTCCTCTGTACTCAAGTCAAAGAGCACACAAGCAGACTAAGCCATGTTGATCTTTAATCCTGACACATCTGCAGACAAATCTAGTACTATAGAAAACCCTCTGCAACTCGTAATACCTACCTCAACATATTGCAAAAGTCACTGATATCTCCTCCCAATTATAACCCATGTAGAAGCCACCACTCAACCCTATAAATGGTGCAACTATAACACTTGTAGTGATTTTCTTAATAGAAAAGGGTGGGCTACGATCTCATGTACTATAGCCAACTCTGCCATTACCTCTGCACTTGCTTGGATTATCGACTCCGGAGCTCTACTCATTTGATGAGAGAAGTTAGTCTGTTGACCTCCTCCCAACCTTCTTCTGTGAAGTCGGTTTAGGTAAGAAACATGGATCATTCCTCCGTTACCACTATTGGGACTATGGAGTTCTCCTTCAAGCTCTGACTCACTAGAGTTCATTGTGCCCCTGACTTTCCTTTAAGCTTATTGTCGGTTCATAAGCTTTGTGTTGAGCTAAATTGTTGTGTGATTTTTGACAAGCTCTACTGCTATTTTTAGGACATCTGGATGATGCAGCTATTTGGTGGGGAACATGAGAAGAGCAATCTTTATTATCTTGACATCTCTTTTCATTCCACGTTTGCTGGTGTTGCGTCCATCTCCACTAATCCGTTTCTTTGGGATCTTCGTCTTAGGCATCCTCTACCAAATCCCTGTCCATGATGTTCCTTGAACTCTTTACACTTAAAAAAGCCTTTCGAGTATGAGGCGTGTGAGTTTGGCAAACATCATCAAGCCTCCTTTCCTCCTCGGGTTTAGTCATGTCGTACTTTTCCTTTCGCTTTAGTCCATTGTGATGTTTGAGGATCTTGTTTAGAGTCTTTGTCAAGTCCATTGAACGGTCATAAATATTTTTTGATTTTTTTGTGTGATTATAGTAGATCTTCTTGGGTCTATCTAATAAAGGAACGGTCGAGATTAATAAAATTATCAAGTCTTTCTTTCAGTTATCAAAACATCCTTCTCTGCTTGCGTTCAAACTATACTGATTGACAATGCTCTTGAATTTACCCAACATGACTTGGCATCTTTCTTTGCCTCTCAGGGGATACTTCATCAGACCTTCTTCCATATACCTCCCAACAAAGGGATAGCGGAAAGGAAACTCCAGCACCTCCTTGATATAGTACTGCCATTACTCACTCACATGAAGATTCCCAAGACCTATTGGGAGATGCCATTCCTACTGTCATTCATTTCATAAACAAGGTCCCATCGTGGGCAACTCCATTCTTTTTATTGTATCATAAAGACATACCGTTCTTCCTATTGTGAGATTATTTGGTTTGTCTCTTTTCCTACATGAGCTTGGACTTCCTACTGCTACTCCCGTACCTTTATATTGTGATAACAAGTTTGCCAATTTCATGAGCAGATTAAGCACATTGAAGTTGATTGTCCCTTCATTTGAGATGCAGTATTAGGAGGGAAGATTATTCCTCACATCTCCATAGATCTTCATATTGTGGATATACTCACAAAAGCACTACCAAAGAAACGTTTCTCGTTGATGATTTCCAAGTTGGGCTTGATCGATAAATATGCTCCAACTTGAGGGGGAGTGTTAAAGTTATTTTTGGGTTCTCTCTCTTTACTTATTGAGTATTGTAACTCTTCCGGGTCCTTTATGTAATTTCTCTCTTTTGGTTCTCTAGGGTTTCGCACTATATAAGAAATCCGAGACCCCTTGAATAAGACTAGTCATTTCATTCTTTCTCCACATCCCCAAATCAGGTGGAGAGTTGCTACTAAAACATTAAAACTCCAGAAAAATGCGAAGATAAGAAAAAGATACAGAACATTCCTGAAAAGAATCAAATCAAATGGCATTTAGGTTAACAATGTTGATATATCATAGGAATTTAAATTCCATTTACGTTCACCATTAGGAACGCCATGAAAATATATATGAGGACAGTAGGCGATCAAGGTTAGAACACTAATACGTTGACAATGTCCGTTCAGGTTGATTGTCACTGTTTTTAATATCTTATGATTTTCTGCTGCCACCCATGACCCAGTCCCTGTTTCTCAACACAGCTAAATTCCATGATGAACATTGGGAGTGATGTTGAAGTGCGTGCTAGTGGGGGTCTTCTTGCTATTCTTGAGAGCGAGAGGCTTGTAGACATTGCTGAACAAGAATGTGGAAGCACATCAATAACTATCACAGGCCTGTCGGAAGTTTCATTGTATCCTCTTAGTTCTCCATTTTTTCCATTGGGATCTTCATTTTATATTTATCCCTAATGTTCAGGCATTGGTGGGCATTATTTGAGTCCCGATTTACCATTTTCCGCTAGATCTACTCCTAAAGTTGTTTCCTGAACTCTTGCCTATTCATAGACATAAATTCCTTAAGCTTGATGCCTCAGCTCATGAAGCACTGCAGATTTTTCAGACTGATAAGCATCCAAGTCATATGGGTATTGGAAGGTCAAAGGAAGGGTACGTAACCAGCTTGATTTTTGAATTATGTATATCTGCTAATTACATGTCGTCCTTGTTGCAGGTTTTCAGTTTTTGGTATATTCAACAAGGTAGATATATGGTATTTGTTTGTACGCATCACCTAATTTGGTCCACAGATTACAAAAAGACATGAATTTGTTGCTTGTGCCACAACTGACCAAATTTATAAAAACAAATATATATGTGTATTGGTGTTCAATTTAAACATCCCGGACCTTTGGTTCATCTTATGAGATGCATGGCTACAGCAGTTTGTTTATATTTGTCACTCGTACCAACTTTCTTGATGTATTGCAGTGTGTTACACCAATGGGGAGACGTCTTTTAAGGTATTCCCTCTTAAAATTGTAACACGCAGAAGATTCCCGGACTCGATAAATGTTTAGATATCTTACCTTCCAGGACATGGTTTTTGAGGCCTATACTGGATATTGAAATATTAAATAATCGTCTGAATACTGTATCCTTTTGAGTTTCTGTGCTCTTGCTCTGTAAATCTGTACTTCACAATTGTAGTACCTGATCAGAAAAATAGATCTCATTCTTCCTTGGCTGTGAAGATTTAGTCTCTGCTCTACGCGAAACACTGAAGTCTGTCAAAGATATTTCATGCCTGCTTAAGGTGCACGGACCCTTTTCTTCTCAGTACTCAGCAATGTTTTTGGCTAGCCATCTTTGGTAGCAATGCGACTTTTGCATTCGTTATTTAACTCTGAAAAGAAAAAGGAAATGTAAAACTGATGTCAGTTCGCGATATTGAGGAAACGAGAAAACTCAGGATGGAAGGACACTTTTTTTGGAAGAAGAAAAATGGAACACCCAAATCGATATACAAAAGAGTACCGAAAATCATTCCATTAATAACAAGGACCATGCCCCCAACAGTTTCTTAGCATGCTCAGTTATGTTGTGTATAAATAAAACCTCTTAAGTGCTTAGCATGGTGACTAAGGCCCTTGGTTAGATGCTTTGGCTGGTGGGAAATGGTGTGATCAAGCGGCCCAAAAAGAAGCCCAGATTTCTGCCGCAATGTTGAAATCCACTCTCCTAGTCTCCCTCCCATCGCTCTAGTTAGTTGACTACACCATGAGTGCAGCTCCATTTCCCCCTATATAGATATATTCATGTATCACATGAGAAGTGCATATGATTGCTGGTTCTAGATCACTCCTCTTCTGGAGTAGGATGGTCAATATGCCATAAAGAATTTCTTTAATCTCGGTCTATCTGGTATTCAGTTGCTGTTTATATTATATTTTATTATCTTCAACTGAGCCTACTTTCACCAAAATATTTAGCACAACAACGTATCAACTATTTCAAGTTTGGAAATTTTGTGTAGGATATGTTGGCATTTTGTTTGTATCTTTAGCTTTTAATATACTGTTTTTCTTCCCAGAAATTCAATTCTTCAAGTTCGTATTGCTCAAGCACAGACTGGAACATGTTTTTGAAGGTAGCGTGGCTTTTGGTATCTCCGGCCATTAGGTGAAACCGGAACTGTTTCTCCAGTTTGATATATAGATAATTCTTCTACATAAATTTCTTCCAAATGATATAGACGCGTGCATACCCGTTGCCATATTTTTGGGACTACTAGCATTTTCTTTTAATAAGGAAATATGGGATGCAAACCATGAAGATGTACACCCTAGCCCGTCTTTGTATTGTAGTAAAACCACACAAAGATAAAACGCTACAATGTCTTACAAGGACCACTCACTAAATTTTTTTTCACTGTAAAAGCGATCTTGCTTAAAAATGACCCCGTTCATGGCCAACCAATTAGACCAGATGGTGGCAATGACTTTTTGCCTACCGTCCTTTGAACCCCTCCAACCTTCACCAATTGAAGCCCACAAAGTTTCTTTGTGCTTAAAAGATGCGCTTGGTAATATCAACTTTTCCCATTTTCTTTTAAAGTAACATAATTTTATTTGAAATGCGAATTTCAAAGCTTAATAGAGTTATTTGAAATGATTCATTCCGATTTTGGAAAGAGGGTTGGACCAGGTCTGGTGTTTTTACGGATCACTTTCGACGGTTATGTGTACTTGCTGTGGATCTTGACTCTCAAGTTGTGGAAGCGTGGGATATTGGATTATGGTGCCCTTCGTTCAGTTCGTGCTACTCATAGCAGTGCCTGCAGGATTATGTCGGTGTTGACGAAGTTGGGCGACATTGAGGATTCGTCTGTGGGTAAAGGATTCTGAGTATGTAAAGATGGCCAATTCTTAGTTGAGAAGGCATACAAAGCCTCACATTCATTGCAACCTCAGGTCTGGGTGCTGAAATAGAGGATTATAAATTGATTTGGCACCCATCCATTCCTCTGCCGGTGAAGATTTTTAATAGCATTTGAAGTAAGGTTGTTTGACAGCAAAGGCGTTTAGGGCCAAATGGAATCAACGAGGAGACGCTTCATATCTGAGATATGCAAACGCTTTGGAAGACATCGAGCATCTTTTCTTCATGTGTCGCTTCTTGGTTGAGTTCTAAAGCTAGATAGGTCAACCTTGGTTAGTTGCACGGTTTCTAAGACATTTTGGTCTTCAACGTAGTCTGCCTGCTCATTATCACAGTTGGGCTATCTGTGTCCTTTTATGGCGCTACAGGTGATTTGGTTGTCATATCATGGAGTTGTATTTGGGCAAGAGTGTTGCTATGTGGAAAATATGATGCAACCTTCTAGGACCTTGTTTTTTTTGGGAGTAAGTAGGGTGATCCCTCGTTGTGGGGGTCACCGCCGAAAATATTTCATTAAAAGAGATTTAGAGTACATTAACGTGAGATCCAGAAATTGTAAAGTGCATCAGTGTGACAAAATATTCCCAACATAAAAACCTCTGGTTGTTGAAGATCACATCATTTCTTCTGGCCCAAATAGCCCAGAGCACAACAAACGGCTTCGAGCAGTCATCATTAGAGTTGCAACCGACCAATCTAATTGATCTCCAAAAATCCGATGTGCCCGTACTCGCCACCCATGTTGGTGCAGCCTCTCTCCATACTCTTGCCGAGGTCGGGCATTTGAAAAACAAATGGTCCAAGTCCTCATCTGCCTCCCCGCATCTGTCACACTGCGTATCTGGCAGGCCCAAAATTCTCCCCCTCCGCGCTTTATCACATAGGCAGTTCCTTCTTAAGCACCACAGGAAAACCTTAACTCTATTCGGGATCTTCGCCGCCCATATAACGTTCACATCCTGGCACAACCCTTTGTCCATCTCCTCTCTCGATCTCAGCTCCTTGTATACTTTCTTCACTGAGAATTTGTTGCCCGTTCACTGAAAATGGTCCCTGTCCCCCGAAAACTCCTCAGGAGGGGAGATCTGATTGCATCCTTATGAAATCATCCAATCGCTGATCGGAGAGAAATGTCGGTGACCACGTTCCCCTTCCCGCCACCTGCGAAATCGTTGCGTCCTTCATCTTCGCCAAGGGAAACAGACGCGGGAACCTAGTTTCCAGCGTACCTTCGCCACTCCAGTCGTCACACCAAAATCTGAAAAGGTGGCCATCCCCCATCTTAGGGAATAGCCTGTGAGACAGCATGAGTAAAACCTCATGAATACCGGCCCAAAGCGGAGACTCAAAGCGAACTCTTCTCGTCACACGGTCCCCTCCCACACCATAGATCCTCCTCAACAGTCTAGCTGCCAGCGACGCAGAGGGACCCCAGACACGGATGACCCATTTGGCGATGAGCGCCCTGTTCGTACACTTAATATCCCTAACGCCAAGACTGCCTTCCTTGCGCTCCCTTGTGATTTCTTTCCACTTAACCAGATGCATCCCATGACCAAGCTGCTTCCCATCGGACCAGAAGAATTGCTTCATCAAGGACTCAATTTTCTTTCTAACTCCAACATGCATAATTCTAGTAGTGGAGAAGAAGATAGGAATAGCCGAGAGGACGTGCTTCATGAGGACCAATTTCCCCCCTCTAGATAAAGTGATCGCTTTCCATCCTGCTAGTCTCTGCTCTATCCGCTGCACCACCTCTGCCCAATCTGCATTCCTAAGTTTCCCTGCCACCAGGGGAAGTCCCAAGTAAGGGATGGGAAGCTCCCCCAAGGCGCAATCACATAGGCACGAGACCTTGTTTGAGGCACATGCCTTGTCTCTACCCGAAATAATACATAGTCATGTCACCGTTGCGAAACCCGATCCCCTCCTCCGGTGCCTAGTTTCATATCGCTAATAGATATATAATTAAAATACTGATATCCTACTATTGGCATTCCATCATATGCCAACACTATTGTGGTGTTGTCCTGCAGTCCTTTCGTACAACCTTGGTGGTGCTCTCGCTACTACAACCCACACCTAGACCTATGCTTCAGTCACAACCTTGCATGCTGATTCTTACGTATTGTAGCCCACATGCAAGTATTTTTTGGGTGGAGTTGATTGAACATCTTGCATAGATTTGATATTCTTTGGATTCATGTATCATGACCTAAGATTATAAACCTTGTCTTGTTCGTCACCATAATAATAATTCCTCTCACTTCCATGGAGATGAACTATATACTCGGTAGCCTTTATCTAACTTGTAGGTGCTATGAACTATATACTCTAATATGAGATTTGAATGTCTTCATTAATGATAAAAATGAGCTCCATGTTCTTATGAAAGGGGCTTCTATGTGGAACCGACAAGGAACGTGAGATTTGGCTATAAGACAACTATCATGTGGTGAATCGACTCACTAATTCCGTATCTGATTTTATCGTGCTTGATTTTCTTTTTAACATGACAACTACACCGATGTGGGAGAAACTTACTCCGACTTATTCTCAATAGTTTATCAAATCCCATCTCGCTATTGTTTATATGAGGATTTTGATCTATCACTTAGGGAAATTCTATCCTTATTCACTCTGATTATATGACTGTATGCGGAGCTCTCTTTTTAAGCATGTTTATTGTCGTGAGCATGTTCATGAGCGTGTTGAATGGTAGACCTACAAATTCTTGTTTGAGTTGCATCCTCCATATCATTAGAAGAGTACTGATTTTCTCTTTGTATTATCTCTTTGGAGGCCTCCAAAAACTCAACTCTACTCTTGGTACATCTGTCACCAAATGTTTTTCTTGTCACAAAGGGCGTGGTCAACACTCTTGTTTTTGTGATAGAAACCACGAAACTGGTCATGATTATGGACATAACTAGGGTTGCTAATCGAATGGAACTGTAACGAACGAACCTATGTTCGAGTTCGGTTCGATAAGGAAGTTCGAGTTCGAGTTCGGTTTAATAAATGTTCGATAGGATATGTTCGAGTTCGAGTTCATTTAGAAAAGGAACGTTCGAGTTCGGTTCGATAATAGTTCGTTAACGATTTAACTTAAATAAAACTTGTTTATATGAACAAGTTTGAAACTTGAGTTCGATAATAAGGTTCGATAATCAGTAAAATTAAGGAATTATTTAAATTAAAGTGGTGCAAAGCCCAATAAATACCACAATATCTTTAACCTTGAAATTTATCATGTGTATAAATACGAAGTTACACACACAAATACACACATATACATATATTGAACTCGAACTTTTATCGAACGAACATATGTTATGCTCATGTTCGGTTCGGTTCGGTAAGCTATCGAACTAAAATTTGAAGTTCATGTTTAATTCGTTTAGAAACGAACAAACATTTTTTGAACTATTATTGAACGAAATCAAATTGAATACGATCAGTTCGATTAGCTGCCCTAGACATAACTTCCCTCTTTGTATTCATTGCCATAGATCCAACCATTCATTTGATATGTGTTCTATTAAGTTCGGTAGAACCTTCATTTTCATAACTCAGCTTGCTGTCACTCCCCACGTTGTCCCCTTCCCCTTGATCTCACTTAACCTTCGCAGTCGGTCCACCATATTGAACATGGTTCTAGACGTTATCAGAGGTCCTCGAGAGCTTTATAGTCTCTAGATTCTCATCAAAACATTCTCTGTTTGTACGGGAGATGAGAAGAGTTATTGTGACCAATTGTTAGATATGTGATAGATGTGTAATTGGATCTCTCATGGATTCAATTTCCCTCTCTTATTTAGTCTCGCATCATCTATACTCCAGTCTTTTTGTAGGACTATATAAGAAGCTCCACAACCCGTGTATTCATTGAGAAACTTATATGAAGTATTCTGGCCCTCTGAGGCCTTCTCCTATGGTTTCATCCCGCTCCTCATGGAGTAGGGTTCCACATGAAATCATGAGCGTTCTATTTTATACTTTTTATGTTTTTCAATTCACTTCCGAATTATTTTATTTCCCTGGTTTCGTTTGTCAATTTCAAGATTTTATTCAGTTATCAATTTTATTGTGTTATGAAACTTCTTGCTGCGAAGTATATTGTTTATAAATGAATCTCGAAGTTAGTGAGTGATAAGATTAGAGGGTTTTTCTTCTTTCGAAACCCTAGTTCATGGGATAGTTTCCTAGAATATTACTTGAGGTGCAATCTCCAACATCGCACACGACATCTCCAACACTGATGCCTTTTATGTTTCACGACACAATCAACTTCCAGTCCTTCTACTCTGATCTCCAAACGATCTACCAAGGTGAGAAAAAACCATCTACACCAGCACCTCTAGGAGTAGGGTTCGCGACTCCATCTCCGTTCGCGACCCCATCTCGATCTTCGTTCGCGTATATGCTACCGATCCATCGATTCAGGTCCTCGTCTTGTGATGAAGACTTGATCTCTTCCAGCACCCCTTGTGGCGGCAATGAGAAACCCAAACTCCAGGCGCAACAACCCACTACGGTCTGCAACTTGAAGATGGACCCCCACCATCTTTGGGAATCTCCTCACTGAGATAGAAAAAAACAACCCCTGGTGAACCCCGATCTCTGCCGCAGTGACCCTACGACGAAACCTCTGCCTGACGATCTCCGCACGTGACCAGATGCCCTTCGCCCAACAGGCCTTGATTGCCACTCCTCTCTAGCTCCAGGATGAGGCGGCACTACTTCTCAAACGACAACTCCTTCGGCATGCCCCTTCTCCAAGCAATCATAGGCAGTGACTATGGTAGAAGCCTAGTCCGTGGGAGAAAGGGGGCCGATACCCCTTGATAAATAGGTCTCCTCTCTCTTCTCTTTATTTCTATTGGCTCAATGGGCCCTATGTAATCTTTTTTTAAAAGAGGCCTAGTGGGGGCAGCTGCAATATGAGAAAAAAATGCATGAAAAAAGGAGTATGTTTAAAGAGAGAGAGGGGTAACAAAGAAAAAAAACGACTTGTCTTATAAAAAAAGGAAGACGACTTATGGGAAAAAAGGGAAGAAAGGAATTTATGTTTTCAGTTATTTTCTCCCAACTTAGTTCTTTATGTCTTTATTCTGACAAGTATGGGAGAAAGTGAGAGTGAGAGCATGACACATTCTTCTAGTTGAGATGTACTCTACATGAAATCTATTATGTCCATCATCTTTTACTTGTGGCTCCTCAACAAAAGTAATCTCATCTCCAAGGTCCCCATAAAAAAAGAAACCATTCTCAGGGTTCTCTTATAGGAAAGGCACGACTTTAGAGTTCTGCATATGAGAGATGACAACTCTACTTTCGATTTTTGACATCAACATTGACATCAACTGCTTCAGATGGATTTCTATACATGGGATTGTCCCAGACTTTTACTTCCCATCCACGACATGAAGATCAACACTCTTGACTATTACTGCATTTCAACCATCATCACCGAGTATTGACTACTTACGCACATGTCTCCTCCTAGTGCGACTACTCTCCGCACCGACTTCCTCTAGGTGACTCTACTTTAGGCACGACCTGATCATCGCAGCGATTCTAGTACAAACACATCCTGATCGTTGTAGACCTGTCCTCTTGTGAGGTCTTCTCCTAGAAGTGACTACTCTGAGGAGGTCTCCTTTCATCTCTTTCAGATGTATCAAGTGAAGAATTGTTGTGCTATTGTGTATATTTTCTTTTGTTGCAACCTGCAACTTTCTCAACTCTAGCTTGATGGGGAGTGTTCAAAATCTTGGACGTTCCACTTTATATTTTTTTATTTTTTCGATTATACTTCTACATTATTTTTTCGATTATACTTCTAGTGGTAGTACAGTGTGTCTACCACACAAAAGACCAGGGTTCAAATCCCACTGTTGCAGTGGTTGCGTTAGGTAGTCGACGGCCAGCGTAAAAAATAGTCAAATCTTTCAACATGGATTTGAGCAAGAATCCATGTAGCCGATCCTACTTATAGTGGGAGAAGGCTTAGTACATTATACTTCTACATTATTTTATTTCAACATTAGGATATATGGATGATATTGTCCTCATTGGTGCCAACTCAATGAGGGCATTGTAGAAGTGAATAAGTAGCTAATAAGGTAATTTTGTGATCAAGGATCTTGGACCAGCAAAACTTTCTTTGGATTGAGATTATCTGTTCCTGATGGGGTGTGGTTATTGTTGAGATATTTTATATATCTTTAGTATTATCTTGTAATTTTTCCTTTTCGTTGTCTCTCTATGTAATTTTCCCTTAGAGCTTCTCGTATATAAGAGAGCTCTAGAGCTACGATAATTCTATTCCTTTCATTTCAATCCTTTCCACATGGTATCAGAGCGACGATCCTAGATCGGAGCCTGTGCCCTAGAGACCCACCCCTACCAAAACCCTAGTGCACGAACATGCACCGTGCAGCCCGCAGCGCGTGCCGTCGACCCTCGTCGCTGCTCCTCACCATGCCGTGCGTGCCTGCCTGCCATCGACCCTCGCTGCGCCGTGCTCCTCACCGCGCCGTACGCCGTGCACCGTGCGCACCCTGCCCCCTGCCGTGGCCGCGCGCCTGCCGTTGAGGGTTGTGGGTGCTTCTACCATGTTCTTGGGTGATTAGGCGTGACATGATTATCTAAATCACCCTAGTTACCCAAAGGAGCCTCCAAAGAATGGAAGAGGGTGTGGTATGAGTCTACACCCACAACCATCTTCCCGTATGTCCGTGTAGATGCAAGTCTTTCTCGTTGATCACCCAATCTTGCAAAATAGTTCTCACCATGTCCGACAACAAAGCTGACGTTCCATCCCTTGGTGCCTTCGAAGGTCTCGCACCCATCGTCAAGATGGATGGAACAAACTATGAACTGTGGGCCATGTAGTTCATGAATCTAATGCAATGCAATGGCAAGAAGCAGATTCTCACACATGCAGAGCATGCTGACAAGACTGAGATTAATGCCTCATGGGAGGCAGACGACGCATATGCATGCGTGTGGCTTTCAAGGACGGTGGCCATGGAGATAGCCAATGATATATTGAGTTTGAAGGATACGGGGAGATCCTCAAGCGCATCACGGAAGCGTGGGCGTCGTATCGAATACTATGAAGAACGACTAGTCACACTACTTGTTCTATGCAGCGGAAATTAAAAATTTTTCATGTGACGAAACCACATGATCCAAGAACGATTCTCGGATCGTTTCGTCTAAACCACAAACAAGTAATGGGATTACCTCTTGAAGCGTGGTTGCGATCGAGTCTCTAAACAAAGAGACCTCCTGTCTCAAGTCCGATCCGACGGAGGAGACGCTTGCGAGCGTGTTGATGAAACACGTGCTTCTCGCAATCCATGTTGATGATCCAAGCAACGGATCTCCTGATCTCGACACACGAGATCCGACATCTTCTTCACGAGCGAGGCGCACTGAAGGAGACAGAGATCCACGAGCAAACGATCGGGCAGCATAACGACGACGTTGCGGTGATGGAGACTCTTTCTAGGGCATCCATGGTGGACGGCCATGAGAGAGGATGAGAGAGGGCTGACGTGTAGAGAGAAAGAGAGAGAGAGCGAGACTTATGTTCTCTTGTGTGTAAAGAAGAGCAAAGGGGTGCCCTTCTATTTATAATATTTTGGGATCCATGGATCTCAATCAATGGGCAACACAAATCCAATGGCTCTCATTGATTTGTGTTTCTTTTAATGGCTAAGATTTGTGTTGGTAAAACCAACAACAATTAATTTAATTGAGATTAAATATATATTGATAAATCAACATAATTTAATCCTCAAATTAAATCAACTAATATTGGAGATAATGGAAAGGAGAATCTCTCCTTCCATATAGGAGGGGTGGACGACCACCCTTTCCTTATAGGAATTGGTGGCCGTTCCTTCTCCTAATAGGAAGGGGAGATTCCAATGCAATCTCCAAGATTGCATATATCTCCAATATTTACAACAACAATTGTTGTACATTATTCTACAAAATAATTCATAATTATTTTGTGAATATTGCAGTCTTGCCATTGGAAAATTGTGAATCACATTCACAACCCAAAATAAAATGTGAATTACATTTTCAATTTAATGTCCAATGTGAATCCAATTCACATCAACATTTAATTAACAAATGTAAATTAGAAATATCTCTCTTATATATTATAAATCACATTTATAATATATATGATTAATATGAATATTTCTATCCACATTATTCATATCCATGATAATTAAATTACATTTAATCATCTTGGATCTCTTTTCTCTTGTGCCCAAATAATATGAATCACATTCACATTATTTACATCTTTGATAATCAAATCACATTTAATTATCTAAGATATCTCTCTTTATAATATGAATCGAATTCATATTAATCATGATAATTAAGTCACATTTAATTATCAATTTTCTCAATGCTCGGATACTTATGTCAACAATGAAATTATCCTGAACTCTTTCAAGGATAATGCGCTTTCTCCGCGAATACTTGGAGATAAGGACATGGCGATTGTATTGTTCCACGTATAGTGACTTGGATATTGAGATCACATCTCAAATCCAGATCTCGAGCCTCCCATAGATGCTTGCTTAATTCAAGAACGCAAATCTAATCTTCTCGTTGAATCTGAATCACATTCAGATCAATGTCCAACATTTGGACTAAGATCAGATTACTTCTCAACTGAGAGGAGTCACTAAAATCCAGACCAGTTTCATCACTTCCTAGGAATGGAAGCGTCGTGGTTATACAACCGTTTATGATCACATCACCCTCAGGTATTCCCAATACCTGTATATCCTGCATACTGGAAGACCCAGAATAAACCCGAAGTATAAGATCAATTTTACACTGTCTACTTCAGGGTTTTATCATCGAGTTTCTCATTCGATCATTGGGAGTTGGTATCGATCATATACTTTCCAAAAGCATATATCATACCCAGGTGTTGATCATATACTTTCCAAAAGTATATATCAAACCTACAAATTTAGTCAAGCTTCCAAAGCGAGACAACCATGCATGGAATTTGATCTTCCCAATATCTCATGAGTGAGCTCATATCTTCTGGTTCAGTAATGAACCTGTATGATCCCTTTGAGAGATCGTATTACTCATATGCCCTTATATGCACACAAACTCGCCGGTGTATAGACCTTGATTAGGTCATCAACCTATTGGTCTGCCAAATGTACATACTCAGACATATAGTAACACATCTGTCTCCGGTCAGAGGATGCGTGCCTATATTGTGACAGCATACAATATATGACTTATTTCAATGGCATGGTTGATATTTTCCACAAGATAATTTGGAATTATTTTTGTAAAAATATTGTCAACAAGAGATGGTGATATATATATTATGAGATAATGAGATCTCATGATAATTTGAAGAGATAGAGCAAGTCCACCAAAGAGGAGTGGACGACTACAACTCTCCATGAGAAGAAGAGTGGCCGTCTCCTCTTATGGGCAGATTGGTTTATTCTCTCCATTATCTTTTCTCTTATCAAAGATGATTTAATTTGAAATTAATTTTGTTGATTTATCAATGAATATACATTTAAATTAAATCATTAGTTGTGTTTTTACAACAACATCTTAGCCATTAAAAGAAACACAAATCAATCTCCACCATTGATTGTGTGTTGTCCATGGATTGGGATCCATGGACTCCCAAAACCCTATATAAGAAGAGGCACCCCTTGCTCTTCAGTAGACAGATCAATGAATGCTCTCTCTCTCTCTCTCTCTCTCTCTCTCTCTTTTCTCTCTACACGCCCACTCTCTCTATCTCTCATGTGGCCGTCCACCATGGATGCCCTAGAGAGATCCTCCATCGCCGCAGCGTCGTTATTATGCTGCCCAATCGTTTACTCGTGGATCTCCATCTACTTCGACGTGCCTTGCTCGTGAAGAAGATGTCGTATCTCGTTTGTCGAGATCAGGAGATCCGTGGCTTGGATCATCAACATGGATTGCGAGAAGCATGCGTCTCATCCACGCGCTCGCAAGCGTCTCCTCCGTCGGATCGTACTTGAGACAGGAGGTCTCTTTGTTTAGAGACTCGATCGCAACCACGCTTCAAGAGGTAATCCTATTTCTTGTTTGTGTTTAGACGAAACGATCCGAGAAGTGTTCTTGGATCATGTGGTTTCGTCACATAGAAATTTTTAATTTCCGCTGCCTCGAGCAACTAGTGCGACTAGTCGCTCCCGATCGCATACGATGTGATCCTCACGCTTCCGTGATGTGCTTAAGGATTTTACCCATATCCTTCAAGTGGTATCAGAGCCAGGTTTACGAAGGTCTTGGATATGATCCATGAACCTACGAAAATTTGGGCTCGTTTGGCTTCGTGAAGATTTTAGCATTTCAATTTTCGCAGCCTTGTCTTGTGATAAAATTTCGGCCCTGTTTAAAATGTTTAAACATGAATTTTTAAATTGGATAATGTTCCTCAATAAATAAGGAAACCGTGGGATTTGAGTTTGCGTAATTTGGATTCCGTTTGCTCAAGATATGATCGTTTTATTGACCATATGTCCACTGTTTCGGGGATGGCAATTAGAGACGTAATTAAGATGTTAATTACGGTTTTAAACGCTTGAAAATGCGTGTTTATCCAATGGTTTCGTTTTTAAATCAAATTATCAATCTCTGAAAATTGATTTTGCTTAATTTGGATTTAAAATGAATGATATATGCTATTTTTAGTTAGTGAGGGTTAATGCTGGTATTTGCATCATTATCCAAAAGCTTGCGATTGTCGTTTAAGAAAATTGCGAAATTAATAGTTAATTTCCTGGAATAATTGTGGATAATATTTGAGAAATATTTGAACAATAATTATTCCCTTAAATGACATTGCCTCAACTAATGAATGAGTAGATTAGATCTAGATCACCAATTGGTTGCTTGATATACTTTCAACAAATATGTTACTTGAATAGGCTTTGGGAATTTGTCTAGCAAATTTCCTTATAATCAAAATTGTTTTGATTATTACTATATGGTATAATTTCGGTTGAAAAAACGATGATTATCTCAAGTACAAAGTGATTGACTCGGCATTATTTTTTCTCGAGGCGGATATGGTGTCTAGTCGGGGAGCGCTGGGGTAGCAGGTTGCACCGTATGCGGTCTGTCCCACTCCCGTCGGTACTGGCCATGACAACGGGTAGGGAACGAATGATGCGTGAGAGATCATGATGTATTTTCTAATTATTAAAATTCGAAATAATACGTATTTGAGATAATACCATAATTCCAGTGACAACTAAAGAATGTTTGTTGGATCATTAATTTAATATGATTAGATTAATTGGAATCCAATTTAAATTAAGACACTCTATCATAAATAGATGTGTTATTTCCCTTGGAAGAATTGATCATAATGAATGTGATTCATGATGATTAATTAGAATTTGAATATGATACGGAGGATCACATAAGTGACATCCATTGTCTCCCATCAAGGCAAAAAGTTCCGTCGCCAGATATTGTATGTAGGAGACGCCTGTCCGAAGTGACAGCTCCTGCATACAATCCATTTAGATCGGGCTCTTCGCTTCTCGAAAGAGTAAGGCCGTATATGTAGTGACCCCAATATCGAGTCCTCATATTATTGGGGCGATATTGGATTGCGTATAGCGAGTATTAAGCCTGTTGACGGTTGGTTCAATTAATTACGGGTCAACATCACCTTAGGGGTGGTGGGCCCGGGTGTTAAAGATCGAATTGGGAGATACAAGTTGGACTTGCAAGGTGGAATGTGTTCCCGCTTCTTTTTATCGGAGTCACAAATTCTCATATTATTGGGATGTGACAAAGATAAGGAAGGAGATCCCAGATCTTGCTTGAGATATAATGGTAAGTATGTCTCTTACATTGAAAGTGATTAAGTGAATGAACTTTCAGTGTTGACAAGGCACGACAACTTTGATAGAAAACTTCTAAATCAAAGTAGAATATGTATATATATAAATATATACACTTATGCAAATTTCTTATTTCAGATAATCCTTCATAAAACCCACTCAATGTTATACTCAATAATAACCAGTAAAGTATCATGGATTGGACTCATGATCCAGATATTGTACTTGCAATTGGACACATAATGTATGTGGTTGCAATGTGCAAGTTTCCTCATATTAATGAGGAATAACAATTAAATAAGACAATAAGACGTCACCTTAGGGTTCGTATGTCTCTATAGTCTTGATCTTTCATCGAGTGTACTTTGGAAATGACATGTCGATGATGATCGTAGTTGTCAAATTAATCCTTATAAAAATCTAAGAAGATATTCTGGCATACATATGTGCTCTTGACATTTATCATGAATGACATGGCTCACTGCATCATGCAGAATGGTAGCTCTATAAGAGACGATGTATTCAAAATGTCTGAATACCTACCTGAACCAATGTTTTAAGAGTTTAGATGGATGTAGATACGATGAATATCATCATTCTACTATCTATACTCTAGTCATTCATGAAGCTTCATATATTTATATTATATGAATTTAATGAAGCATGTATAAATGTTGAAATGCTCTTACATTGAATTCTTTTGAATTTAACATAAGAGATCCTTAGTCTTAAGCAATGGTTATTTATAGATAAAGGGAGCGCAGTGGAAGCATGGGTTAGACCCAAGATGAGAAGGATAGTCAAAGAGTTGATCGTACTTCTTTGACTTCCATATGACATCCAAAGAGTTGGATGAATGCCAATACTGCAATAAGTTGGTGTGTTGATAGTATGACTATCAAGTCTGTCTAGAATCCTTAGAGAAGGACTCGGATAGAGCACCGGAATAATCTACATAAATCATTGATATTGACTTGCTTATTGAATAAGATAAAGTCTTATAATTGTATCTCAATCTTCTAACAACACTTGCAATATGTTGCATATGTTTTAGAAGACTGGAGAATTTGATCTTCAGGTTTAATAGTCATCTACATGGACTTTGATGCAATTGTTGCAACAATCTCTATTGGATAGATGAACTTCATATTCTCAGTGGGAGAGCCCTTAGTCTTAGAGAATGTCTCTATGACCTAGATATCAGAATACACTCATTGTTTGTTTCTAAGTATTGGAAATAAACATGAATTCTTGAATAAACCTATCATAAAGAGTAATGAATGATATATTTCAGATAGTAATCTAACATCTAGTGGACTCCACAAAATTAGAAAATTAATGAATGGTTCATTGAGATTTCTAAAACTGAAAATTAAATCTTTAAAAGATCAATAGGAGGATGAAGATCATTTAACAATAATCTGGCATCAAGTTTTGGACATATGTCTGTTGATGAGATTAATGGACTAGTAAGATATGAAACTTTAGAATGTCTAAAATTTTAAATCTTACATACTTGTGAATATAGTATTCAAAGTAAAATGTCCAATACACCCTTCTCTGGGAATGGTATTAGATGTCAAGGTATTCAGGATCTCATACATATTGATGTATGTGGATCATCTATATCATAATGAACATTGATGACATGTAATATCATTTAATGATTATTTGTGATATGAGATTTCTCCTCTTCACCTTAGAAAGCTTTGAAATGTTCAAAGATTTCACAATTTTGGTTTAGAACCAAAGTTTGAAGGAAGATGGAATGAATTTGATCTAACTTAGGTATTAAGTACCTGTTAGATGAATTCAAATAATACCCTAGGGAGATATGAATTTCATTCCTATCTCAATCCTCGTAATGTACATAAATCATTGATATTGACTTGCTTATTGAATAAGATAAAGTCTTATAATTGTATCTCAATCTTCTAACAGCACTTGCAATATGTTGCATATGTTTTAGAAGACTGGAGAATTTAACAATAATCTGGCATCAAGTTTTGGACATATGTCTGTTGATGAGATCAATGGACTAGTAAGATATGAAACTTTAGAATGTCTAAAATTTCAAATCTTACATACTTGTGAATATAGTATTCAAAGTAAAATGTCCAATACACCCTTCTCTGGGAATGGTGTTAGATGTCAAGGTATTCAGGATCTCATACATATTGATGTATGTGGATCATCTATATCATAATGAACATTGATGACATGTAATATCATTTGATGATTATTTGTGATATGAGATTTCTCCTATTCACCTTAGAAAGCTTTGAAATGTTCAAAGATTTCACAATTTTGGTTTAGAACCAAAGTTTGAAGGAAGATGGAATGAATTTGATCTAACTTAGGTATTAAGTACCTGTTAGATGAATTCAAATAATACCATAGGGAGATATGAATTTCATTCCTATCTCAATCCTCCTAATGTACCTAAACTCAATAGAGTTATAGGAAGATACAATTGATCATGTGTGACATGATTTGATCAATGATTGATATTAGCATAATTACCTCTTAGTTTCAAAGGTATATATATAGTAGAGACTACAATATATATCCTCATAAGGTTCATGCTGGTAAACTGGAATCTAGCACCAGAGAGTGCTACTTCATTAGGAAAATAAAGGATGGTATTGGATACCCTCTTTATGACCTTGAGATTCTTAAAAGATCTCATCTCTAAGGATGTGATACTTAGAGGATGACTCTCTTGAGAATCAAGATAAAAATGAAGTAAAAGGAACTCATTTAATCTTGAGATAATAATGAGGCTCCTGAAATCGAAAACTAAAAGGATAATTAAAGATGAAGCAATAATACTTCTTCAAATAAGTTTGAGGATGTATTACATGTGTCAGTTAAGTCTGACAATGATCGGACTTCATGTGATGAAGCTCCTAAGGATCATGACATGGAAAGATGGATGTTAGCAATAAAAGTCTAAGGTAGACTTCATATACAAGTGTTGTATATGGACCTCGAGGATCCACCTATAAGGGTTAGACCCATTAAGGTGTAAATGGATCTTCAAGAGAAAGAGGGAACCTGATGAGAAGGTAGAGACCTTCAAAGCACTGCTTGTAGCCATGAGCTACACACCGAAGAGAAGACATCGCTTGCGATGAAACTTGCTCTTCAGTGACCATGCTTAGACCCATCAGAATATTGCTAACTATAGCTGCACAACTTGACTTCGACATCTTCGAGATGGAAGTCAAGATTGCATTCCTCTATGAATGCCTCTCCAGGGATATTCACAAGTCGTAGCCCCAAGGCTTCATGGTTGAGGAAAGCAATGTGTGCAAGTTGAATAACTCCATCTATGGACTCAAATAAGCTTCTTGTAGTTGGAACATAAGATTTGATGAAATTATAAATGTTATGATTTCAAATAGAATCTTGATGAACCATGTAAAGCTTAGTGGGAATACCAATGTGTTCATCGTGCTAAATGTAGATAATTTTCTAATCATTTGGAATGATATAAGGATGATATTAAGTGTTTTATAGACTGGCTATTCCATATCTTGAAATATGATTTCATGGATATCTCTTAGATCTTAGTTCTGAAGTTGTTCAGAAGCAAAGAGAAGAGGATATTGGGACTGTCACATTTGTAGTACACCTTGGACATATTCCATTCTTAGAAATTCTAAGAAAGGCTTCCATCCCTTAAGATATGGTACTGACCTATCTAAAGGGATATCACCTCAAAGAGTTGAGGAAGTGAATGCTAGAAATGCTTGCACTTGTGCATCAGTTACGAGAAGCTAAGTGTATGCTAGATGTGTACAAAAGTGTTGCTAATCCTAATATGGAGAGAAAACACTTGATTGCAGTAATAACAAAATCTTCATAGATGACAAGATTTTTTGAGATAGTGATCTCAAAGTCTTATCTTCAAAAATTTAAGACTTTATAGATAGAGATCTAAAAGGTCTTAACTGTAGATGCCTTAGGAGATAGAGATCTCCAGGAATAAAGGTATTCTGATAAGGATTATGAAAATACTGGTTATGATAATTATTAAGCTGCAGTGTCAAGGACACTATAACTAACAAGATTGAGTATTGGTTGCATAAGATGCAACATTCGCATTGGATGCGAGCACTGTTACTGGGGATATGCAAGTGTCGTAAAAGGACTTGGCGTAGTCTCGCAGGAACAGAGTGATTGATAAACTTACCTAGCTATTTTCTAAATAGCCTATGATCGTCACATGAGTGTGGGTTTAACTGATTAGCCCATTGATGACTCTTTGGGCTAGTGGGAGATTGTTGGACATGCGAGCCATTATACAATAAATGTTATTGCAAATATCATTCCCTGATCTGAAATGAAGAATAACTAATTTGCATAATAGGTCCCTTAGTACAATTAGGGTTATGTACCATGGCTATATTAATGATAATACAGCTGTTTCAATTATTGAATCATAGATCTGGTGCTTGGATGAATATCTAAAGAGTTAGATTGAGGACTCATCAAGTACCGTCAAATGATTGTTAAGAGATGATATCCAGCCTGAGTAGGAGATGGAAATCCTTTCTCACATAGGATGATATCTGACCGACCTCTTAATGCATGTCCTCTGCATAGGAATAGAGATTCGGAGGTGTCAGATTAGTTAAGTCAAAGAGTTGACTTAACGAGATCGAGATAACCAAACTCCAATATCGTATGCTGTCACGATACAGGCACGCATCCTCTGACTGGAGACAAATATATTACTATATGTCTGAGTATGTACATTTGGCAGACCAATAGGTTGATGACCTAATCAAGGTCTATGCACCGGCGCGCTGGTGTGCATGTAAGGGCATATGAGTAATACGATCTCTCAAAGGGATCATACATGTTCAGTTACTGAACCGGAAGACATGAGCTCTCTAATGAGATATTGGGAAGAATCAAATTCCGTGCACGGTCGTCTAGCTTTGGAAGCTTGACTGAATTTGTAGGTTTGATATATACTTTTGGAAAGTATATGATCAAGACCTAAGTATGATATATGCTTTTGGAAAGTATATGATCGATACCAACTCCCAATGATCAAATGAGAAACTTACTGATAAAACCCTGAAGTAGACAATATAAAGTTGATCTAATACTTCGGGTTTATTCTGAGTCTTCTAGTATGCAGGATGTACAGGTGTTGGGAATACCTGAGGGTGATGTGATCATAAACGATTGTATAACCATGACGCTTCCATTCCTAGGGAGTGATGAAACGGGTCTGGATTTTAGTGACTCCTCTCAGTAGAGAAGTAATCTGATCTTGGTCCAAATGTTGGACATTGATCTGAATGAGATTTAGATATAATAAGAAGATTAGATTTGCGGTCTTGTTTAATCAAGCATCTATGGGAGGTTCGAGATCTGGATTTGAGATGTGATCTCAATATCCAAGTCACTATACGTGAAACAATAATACGTGAAACAATACAATCGCCCTGTCCTTATCTCCAAGTATCCGCGGAGAAAGCGCATTATTCTTGAAAGAGTTCATTGATAATTTCACTGTTGATATATGTATCCAAGCATCGAGAAAATTGATAATTAAATGTGATTTAATTATCATGGATAATATGAATTTGATTCATATTACAAGGAGAGATATCTGAGATAAATAAATGTGATTTAATTATCAAAGATATGAATAATGTGATTGTGATTAATGTTATTTGGGCACATGAGAAAAGAGATCCAAGATGATTAAATGCGATTTAATTATCATGGATATGAATAATGTGGATAGTACTATCCATATTAATCATATATATATATTATAAATGCGATTTATAATATATTAGAGGGAGCATATTGTGATTTATATTTGTTGATTAATTGTTAATGTGAATTAGATTTACATTGAACAGTTAATTGAAAATATAATTACATTTAGTTTTGGGTTGTGAATAAGTTCACATAATTTCAACGGCATGGTTGATATTTTCCACAAGATAATTTGGAATTATTTTTGTGAAAGTATTGTCAACAAGAGGTACCCACTTAATGGTCTAGTGGTAGTACAGTGTGTCTACCACACAAAAGACCAGGGTTCAAATCCCACTCTTGCTGGGGTTGCGTTAGGTAGTCGACGGCCAGCGTAAAAAATAGTCGAATCTTTCAACATGGATTTGAGCAAGAATCCATGTAGCCGACCATACTTATAGTGGGAGAAGGCTTAGCACATTTTTATTGTCAACAAGAGATGATGATATATATATATCATGAGATAATGAGATCTCATGATAATTTGAAGAGATGAACCAAGTCCACCAAAGATGAGTGGATGGCTACAACTTTCCATGAGAAGAAGAGTAGCCATCCCCTCTTATGGGGAGATTGGTTTATTCTCTTCATTATCTTTTCTCTTATGAAAGATGATTTAATTTGAAATTAATTTTGTTGATTTATCAATGAAAATAAATTTAAATTAAATAATTAGTTGTTGTGTTTTTACAACATCTTATCCATTGAAAGAAAAACAAATCAATCTCCACCATTTATTGTGTGTTGTCCATGGATTGGGATCCATGGACTCCCAAAACCCTATATAAGAAGAGGCACCCCTTGCTCTTCAGTAGATAGATCAATGAATGCTCTCTCTGTCTCTCTCTTCTCTCTACACGCCCACTCTCTCTATCTCTCATGTGGCCGTCCACCATGGATGCCCTAGAGAGATCCTTCATCGCCACAACGTCGTCGTTATGCTGCCCGATCGTTTGCTCGTGGATCTCCGTCTACTTCGGTGTGCCTTGCTCGTGAAGAAGATGTCGTATCTCGTTTGTCGAGATCAGGAGATTCGTGGCTTGGATCGTCAACATGGATTGCGAGAAGGACGTGTCTCATCCACGTGCTCGCAAGCGTCTCCTCCGTCGGATCGGACTTGAGACATGAGGTCTCTTTGTTTAGAGACTCGATCGCAACCACGCTTCAAGAGGTAATCCTATTACTTGTTTGTGGTTTAGACAAAACGATCGGAGAAGTGTTCTTAGATCATGTGGTTTCGTCACATAGAAATTTTTAATTTCTGCTGCATCGAGCAACTAGTGCGACTAGTCGCTCTCGATCGCATACGATGCGATCCTCACGCTTCCGTGATGCGCTTAAGGATTATCCCCATATCCTTCACTACAAACCTCCTGAAATCTCATGTCAGACGCTCAAAGGTAACTTGAGAGGCAATCGGATATGAAGCACATGATCTCTTCTGCTTCCTCAATGCAATCGGCAAATCAAGATCTGCATCAGTCGTACCAACATCTGTGTCATCAGCTGCTTGCTCCTGCTGAGAAATGTCGTTAGTCCCATCATTAGAAATAATGTTATCCGAACAAACCTGGGGCATATGCGATGATTGACCATGGTCATGAGCAGGGGCTGACCGTCGACTGTAGTGGCGTGGTAAAGGAGGAACCAAAGATGTGGAGGGTGGTAGAGGTGGTGGCGATGGTGGAGACGGTGGTGGTGGTGGAGATGTAGGAGCAAGCTGTGGTGCATACAAGGGTGGAGGTGGAATATAGATTTCATCATTTATATTAGATGGCACCAACCTGTCACCTATAGGAGAGAAAAACATGACAGACTCAAAAACGTGACATCTGCACTGACATAATATCTTCGACGTAGCGGATCATAGCAACGATACCCCTTTTGAGTCCTGGAATACCCGAAAAAACACGTTTGACAGCCCTAGGAGAGCGCTTGTCAATCCCTGGAGACAACTGATGAACGAATGCCACGGACCCAAAGACACGAGGAGTTAGAGAGAACAACTCTTTGTTAGGAAAAACGAGGGAGAACGGTACTTCTCTCCCAACACAGACGAGGGCATGTGGTTAATGAGATAACATGCAGTAAGAACCGCATCGCCCCAGAATGAGTTCGGAGCACAACTCTAGATAAGAAGCGTACGAGTGACATCAAGAAGGTGGCGATGTTTTCTTTCTGCGACACCATTCTGTTGGGATGTGTAGGCACAAGACGTTTGATGAAGAATGTCATGGGATGAAAGAAATTGAGATAGTGTTCGAGTACAGAAGTCAAGGGCATTGTCAGTTCTCACAATCTTGATAGCAACAGAAAACACATTCTGCACTTCTTTAATAAAATTCGTAATAGTGATGCCCACTTCAGATTTATTCTTTAACAAAAAGATCCAAGACAAACGACTAAAATCATCCACAACAACTAAATAGAACCTGTGTCCCTGATGATCGGGAAAATGACTCAGACCCCAAATATCAATATGGAAAAACTCAAATGGAGAGCTACTGCTCCGACTCTGACGACTAGGGAAGACAGACCGATGATGCTTCCCTAACTGACAAGCTTCACAATCGAACTACGAGAGGGGTAAGATCTGAGAAAGGACTTGACGTAGTGTCTGAAACGGAAGACGGCCAAAGTGCAGATGCCATAAGTAAGGAGAGGCATGTCCGATAGAATGAGATGATTCTCCAGCGTAAGGTGTATGGACCAGTTGATACAGCCCGCCTTGCTCACAACCATTCACGTTGCCCGTGAGAATGTCCTGAAACACAAGAGATGATGGGTCAAATATCGCACGACAATGTAGATCCTTAGTAATCTGACTAATTGATAGTAAATCCATTGAGAAATCTGGTGCATGAAGCACATTCTGCAACTGCATAGAAGGTGTTAAGGCGATCTGTCCCTGTCCTGTGATGGGAGAATGTGTCCCATCTGCTATGATAACGGTCCTTCCTGGGGAAACTTGCCTGTAGGATGTGAGTTGGTGTCTATCTCCACACAGGTAATGTATGACACCTAAATCTACAATCCATTCTGAGGTACGCGAACCCTGGTAGAAAGCTGAAGTATGAGCACTACCTGAGGAACTAGCTTCTACAGTAGTAGCAATGTCCAGGCTGCTCTCTGAAATAGTTGGAGGAGTACTGGCTGGTGGCATGATATCACGTAGACGAGACACTAGGTCATCATATCGTGGATCTGACGCTGGTGTAGTACCATGATGCTGGACCTGTTCTGCTGCACGGGCAGATACTGGGAAACCATGCTTAGAGTAGCATGTGTCTTCTGTATGACCAATCCGACGACAATAAGTGCACTGTAATCCACGACCACGGCCAACCCTACCACGTGGTCCTCCTCCACGAAAATGAGATGAATTGCCTCTTCCTCTAGAGGCTGCCATAGAAGAAGAATTTGGCACAGTAGTAGGGCTTGAGATGTTGATTCTGCTCAATTGTCGAAAGGCCTCCTCCATGGGAGGAATGGTAGCATCTGCCAGAATCTGAGAAGAAGTCGCCTCATACTGTGAGTTAAGAGAAGCTAGAAAGACTCCCATCATCGTAGCATTCCGATATGTCTTCAACTGTTCTGGAGTAGCCGTGAGAGGCATGAACTGTGGAGCCTTTCAAACATTCCCCTCAATGCAGTGTAGTGAGCATGTAGGGGTCAACCATTCTGCTTTATCGTGAAGATGTCATGTTGGAGCTGTAGGATTTTTGTCTCATTCTTGGCTTGTGAATATATGGCAGCAAGAATATCCCACATGGCTTTGGCAGTAGGTTGATGTAAGACATCATTAGCAATATATGGAATCAGAGTACCGGATAACCAGACCTGAGCATATGCGTCATCAGCCTCCCATGAGGCATACAACCCTGTTTTCTCCTCTGGCTCATCCTCGGTAAGAATATGTTTCTTACCCATCGACTTCATTAGGCTCATGAACTGCATGGCCCATAACTTATAGTTGGATCCATCCATCTTCACAATAGGCGTAGGACCTTTGAAGGCACCTGTAGTGGGGATCTTGATCTTGCTTTCTGATATTTTAACTAGAGAAAACTAGGGTTATAGACAGGATAGTCTTTGGTCTACACTGACATACTTAGGTTCAGTTGCACGTGTAATCCTCTATGCAACTAAACCCATTAATGTGGAGACGCGGGCGAAAGTCTCCTAGATGACGAAGATACCCTAGGGTTGGCTGAACCCTAGGGTGTGGAGATGCGCGCGAGACCTAAGAAGGCCGAAGGGAAGGCGGCGCACGAGGCGTAGGCGGCGCACAGCACGCGAGGCCTAACACGCGTGGTGCATGAGTCCGAGAGGCGAGGGCTCGCGAGGCCGCAGGACCGAGGAGCGGCGAAGGGGGGTGTCGAAGGAAGACGCGAGGTCGAGGGGCGACACTCGGGGCCGAAGGCGACGCCGAAAGGCGGAGAGAGAGAGAGAGAGAGAGGGAGGGAGAGAGAGGCCGCACGCAGGGCTTGGAGGTGGAAGGCTAGGGTTAGGGTTTGGTTCGCTCCGGTCTAGGACCGTCGCTCTGATACCATGTTGGGAAAAATAAGAGTTCTGTTTATTCCTTGAACTCTAGGCTCTCTTATATAGGGAGAGGTCTATGGGCAAATTACATATGGTAGACAAACGGAAAGAACAATAAATAAAAGATACAGAAACATAAACTAAACTTCTACATACACATATTCGACAAACCCATGTTTATGAGCGCAAGAAGGATGTGGAGGTTGACTGTCATTACACTCGAGAACGAGCAAGTGGCTTCGTTATATCTTAGACGCAAGAGAACACGACCTGGCTATAGCTCTTATGCGAGCGACGTCTAAAGCTGAAGTGAGAGAATAATACAACAATGGGTTGGGCCTAAAATCAACACAAATCACAAATTGAAAGGAAATGATTCATCCTATTTTAAAGATGGGTCAATTGAAGAGCCCTCAAATCATGATAAACAGAACAACACACCATCAATGCCCGCTATAACAAGTGGTTGCTCAGCGAGTGATACCACCATCATTGGGGTCTTTGCAACTTCTGCTCCAATCAACGTCTACCACACTAGATTGCCTGCATTGCCAATTTGCCAATGATCTCTACCACTGTCATGACCCCCCTCCTAAATTCATCACCTGAGAGAGCCATACAAGCCTCTACCTCTTTTGACTCAGAGGGAAAGAGGTCCAGCAAACTAAGAGCATTGGATTCACAAGCAATGAGTTGAATTGCCAATGCTCTCTACCACTGTCGTGACCCCCCTCCTGACTTCATCACTTGAGAGAGCCATACACGCCTCTACCTACTTCGACTCACTGAGTGAAAAGAGGTCCGGCAATCCAAGAGCATTGAATTTGCATGCAATGAGTAGAAGTCCCCGATGACCCCCTCTTCGTGCTTCCCATCACTCTCATGCCTTCTTATATTCCCCATCATCCCTCTTTAGTCTCACATAAAGTACAATTTATAAAGCAAGAAGCAACACAATGTTTTTGATTTAGTGCAGAGGCGGAAAACATAGTTATGACATGAGTCAATTGTGAGACAAGTTGGCTGGTCTCCTTCATACAAGAATTTGATATTTCTATCAATATATCAGTTCCCTCCAAAAGTCTGCCGCATATATTCCCTTTAATCTTGCCATTCATGATTGTACCACCTATAGATTCAGTGCAACATTCGCATTGGATGCGAGCACTGTTACTGGGGATATGCAAGTGTCGTAAAAGGACTTGGCGTAGTCTCGCAGGAACAGAGTGATTGATAAACTTACCTAGCTATTTTCTAAATAGCCTATGATCGTCACATGAGTGTGGGTTTAACTGATTAGCCCATTGATGACTCTTTGGGCTAGTGGGAGATTGTTGGACATGCGAGCCATTATACAATAAATGTTATTGCAAATATCATTCCCTGATCTGAAATGAAGAATAACTAATTTGCATAATAGGTCCCTTAGTACAATTAGGGTTATGTACCATGGCTATATTAATGATAATACAGCTGTTTCAATTATTGAATCATAGATCTGGTGCTTGGATGAATATCTAAAGAGTTAGATTGAGGACTCATCAAGTACCGTCAAATGATTGTTAAGAGATGATATCCAGCCTGAGTAGGAGATGGAAATCCTTTCTCACATAGGATGATATCTGACCGACCTCTTAATGCATGTCCTCTGCATAGGAATAGAGATTCGGAGGTGTCAGATTAGTTAAGTCAAAGAGTTGACTTAACGAGATCGAGATAACCAAACTCCAATATCGTATGCTGTCACGATACAGGCACGCATCCTCTGACTGGAGACAAATATATTACTATATGTCTGAGTATGTACATTTGGCAGACCAATAGGTTGATGACCTAATCAAGGTCTATGCACCGGCGCGCTGGTGTGCATGTAAGGGCATATGAGTAATACGATCTCTCAAAGGGATCATACATGTTCAGTTACTGAACCGGAAGACATGAGCTCTCTAATGAGATATTGGGAAGAATCAAATTCCGTGCACGGTCGTCTAGCTTTGGAAGCTTGACTGAATTTGTAGGTTTGATATATACTTTTGGAAAGTATATGATCAAGACCTAAGTATGATATATGCTTTTGGAAAGTATATGATCGATACCAACTCCCAATGATCAAATGAGAAACTTACTGATAAAACCCTGAAGTAGACAATATAAAGTTGATCTAATACTTCGGGTTTATTCTGAGTCTTCTAGTATGCAGGATGTACAGGTGTTGGGAATACCTGAGGGTGATGTGATCATAAACGATTGTATAACCATGACGCTTCCATTCCTAGGGAGTGATGAAACGGGTCTGGATTTTAGTGACTCCTCTCAGTAGAGAAGTAATCTGATCTTGGTCCAAATGTTGGACATTGATCTGAATGAGATTTAGATATAATAAGAAGATTAGATTTGCGGTCTTGTTTAATCAAGCATCTATGGGAGGTTCGAGATCTGGATTTGAGATGTGATCTCAATATCCAAGTCACTATACGTGAAACAATAATACGTGAAACAATACAATCGCCCTGTCCTTATCTCCAAGTATCCGCGGAGAAAGCGCATTATTCTTGAAAGAGTTCATTGATAATTTCACTGTTGATATATGTATCCAAGCATCGAGAAAATTGATAATTAAATGTGATTTAATTATCATGGATAATATGAATTTGATTCATATTACAAGGAGAGATATCTGAGATAAATAAATGTGATTTAATTATCAAAGATATGAATAATGTGATTGTGATTAATGTTATTTGGGCACATGAGAAAAGAGATCCAAGATGATTAAATGCGATTTAATTATCATGGATATGAATAATGTGGATAGTACTATCCATATTAATCATATATATATATTATAAATGCGATTTATAATATATTAGAGGGAGCATATTGTGATTTATATTTGTTGATTAATTGTTAATGTGAATTAGATTTACATTGAACAGTTAATTGAAAATATAATTACATTTAGTTTTGGGTTGTGAATAAGTTCACATAATTTCAACGGCATGGTTGATATTTTCCACAAGATAATTTGGAATTATTTTTGTGAAAGTATTGTCAACAAGAGGTACCCACTTAATGGTCTAGTGGTAGTACAGTGTGTCTACCACACAAAAGACCAGGGTTCAAATCCCACTCTTGCTGGGGTTGCGTTAGGTAGTCGACGGCCAGCGTAAAAAATAGTCGAATCTTTCAACATGGATTTGAGCAAGAATCCATGTAGCCGACCATACTTATAGTGGGAGAAGGCTTAGCACATTTTTATTGTCAACAAGAGATGATGATATATATATATATCATGAGATAATGAGATCTCATGATAATTTGAAGAGATGAACCAAGTCCACCAAAGATGAGTGGATGGCTACAACTTTCCATGAGAAGAAGAGTAGCCATCCCCTCTTATGGGGAGATTGGTTTATTCTCTTCATTATCTTTTCTCTTATGAAAGATGATTTAATTTGAAATTAATTTTGTTGATTTATCAATGAAAATAAATTTAAATTAAATAATTAGTTGTTGTGTTTTTACAACATCTTATCCATTGAAAGAAAAACAAATCAATCTCCACCATTTATTGTGTGTTGTCCATGGATTGGGATCCATGGACTCCCAAAACCCTATATAAGAAGAGGCACCCCTTGCTCTTCAGTAGATAGATCAATGAATGCTCTCTCTGTCTCTCTCTTCTCTCTACACGCCCACTCTCTCTATCTCTCATGTGGCCGTCCACCATGGATGCCCTAGAGAGATCCTTCATCGCCACAACGTCGTCGTTATGCTGCCCGATCGTTTGCTCGTGGATCTCCGTCTACTTCGGTGTGCCTTGCTCGTGAAGAAGATGTCGTATCTCGTTTGTCGAGATCAGGAGATTCGTGGCTTGGATCGTCAACATGGATTGCGAGAAGGACGTGTCTCATCCACGTGCTCGCAAGCGTCTCCTCCGTCGGATCGGACTTGAGACATGAGGTCTCTTTGTTTAGAGACTCGATCGCAACCACGCTTCAAGAGGTAATCCTATTACTTGTTTGTGGTTTAGACAAAACGATCGGAGAAGTGTTCTTAGATCATGTGGTTTCGTCACATAGAAATTTTTAATTTCTGCTGCATCGAGCAACTAGTGCGACTAGTCGCTCTCGATCGCATACGATGCGATCCTCACGCTTCCGTGATGCGCTTAAGGATTATCCCCATATCCTTCACTACAAACCTCCTGAAATCTCATGTCAGACGCTCAAAGGTAACTTGAGAGGCAATCGGATATGAAGCACATGATCTCTTCTGCTTCCTCAATGCAATCGGCAAATCAAGATCTGCATCAGTCGTACCAACATCTGTGTCATCAGCTGCTTGCTCCTGCTGAGAAATGTCGTTAGTCCCATCATTAGAAATAATGTTATCCGAACAAACCTGGGGCATATGCGATGATTGACCATGGTCATGAGCAGGGGCTGACCGTCGACTGTAGTGGCGTGGTAAAGGAGGAACCAAAGATGTGGAGGGTGGTAGAGGTGGTGGCGATGGTGGAGACGGTGGTGGTGGTGGAGATGTAGGAGCAAGCTGTGGTGCATACAAGGGTGGAGGTGGAATATAGATTTCATCATTTATATTAGATGGCACCAACCTGTCACCTATAGGAGAGAAAACATGACAGACTCAAAAACGTGACATCTGCACTGACATAATATCTTCGACGTAGCGGATCATAGCAACGATACCCCTTTTGAGTCCTGGAATACCCGAAAAAACACGTTTGACAGCCCTAGGAGAGCGCTTGTCAATCCCTGGAGACAACTGATGAACGAATGCCACGGACCCAAAGACACGAGGAGTTAGAGAGAACAACTCTTTGTTAGGAAAAACGAGGGAGAACGGTACTTCTCTCCCAACACAGACGAGGGCATGTGGTTAATGAGATAACATGCAGTAAGAACCGCATCGCCCCAGAATGAGTTCGGAGCACAACTCTAGATAAGAAGCGTACGAGTGACATCAAGAAGGTGGCGATGTTTTCTTTCTGCGACACCATTCTGTTGGGATGTGTAGGCACAAGACGTTTGATGAAGAATGTCATGGGATGAAAGAAATTGAGATAGTGTTCGAGTACAGAAGTCAATGGCATTGTCAGTTCTCACAATCTTGATAGCAACAGAAAACACATTCTGCACTTCTTTAATAAAATTCGTAATAGTGATGCCCACTTCAGATTTATTCTTTAACAAAAAGATCCAAGACAAACGACTAAAATCATCCACAACAACTAAATAGAACCTGTGTCCCTGATGATCGGGAAAATGACTCAGACCCCAAATATCAATATGGAAAAACTCAAATGGAGAGCTACTGCTCCGACTCTGACGACTAGGGAAGACAGACCGATGATGCTTCCCTAACTGACAAGCTTCACAATCGAACTACGAGAGGGGTAAGATCTGAGAAAGGACTTGACGTAGTGTCTGAAACGGAAGACGGCCAAAGTGCAGATGCCATAAGTAAGGAGAGGCATGTCCGATAGAATGAGATGATTCTCCAGCGTAAGGTGTATGGACCAGTTGATACAGCCCGCCTTGCTCACAACCATTCACGTTGCCCGTGAGAATGTCCTGAAACACAAGAGATGATGGGTCAAATATCGCACGACAATGTAGATCCTTAGTAATCTGACTAATTGATAGTAAATCCATTGAGAAATCTGGTGCATGAAGCACATTCTGCAACTGCATAGAAGGTGTTAAGGCGATCTGTCCCTGTCCTGTGATGGGAGAATGTGTCCCATCTGCTATGATAACGGTCCTTCCTGGGGAAACTTGCCTGTAGGATGTGAGTTGGTGTCTATCTCCACACAGGTAATGTATGACACCTAAATCTACAATCCATTCTGAGGTACGCGAACCCTGGTAGAAAGCTGAAGTATGAGCACTACCTGAGGAACTAGCTTCTACAGTAGTAGCAATGTCCAGGCTGCTCTCTGAAATAGTTGGAGGAGTACTGGCTGGTGGCATGATATCACGTAGACGAGACACTAGGTCATCATATCGTGGATCTGACGCTGGTGTAGTACCATGATGCTGGACCTGTTCTGCTGCACGGGCAGATACTGGGAAACCATGCTTAGAGTAGCATGTGTCTTCTGTATGACCAATCCGACGACAATAAGTGCACTTGTAATCCACGACCACGGCCAACCCTACCACGTGGTCCTCCTCCACGAAAATGAGATGAATTGCCTCTTCCTCTAGAGGCTGCCATAGAAGAAGAATTTGGCACAGTAGTAGGGCTTGAGATGTTGATTCTGCTCAATTGTCGAAAGGCCTCCTCCATGGGAGGAATGGTAGCATCTGCCAGAATCTGAGAAGAAGTCGCCTCATACTGTGAGTTAAGAGAAGCTAGAAAGACTCCCATCATCGTAGCATTCCGATATGTCTTCAACTGTTCTGGAGTAGCCGTGAGAGGCATGAACTGTGGAGCCTTTCAAACATTCCCCTCAATGCAGTGTAGTGAGCATGTAGGGGTCAACCATTCTGCTTTATCGTGAAGATGTCATGTTGGAGCTGTAGGATTTTTGTCTCATTCTTGGCTTGTGAATATATGGCAGCAAGAATATCCACATGGCTTTGGCAGTAGGTTGATGTAAGACATCATTAGCAATATATGGAATCAGAGTACCGGATAACCAGACCTGAGCATATGCGTCATCAGCCTCCCATGAGGCATACAACCCTGTTTTCTCCTCTGGCTCATCCTCGGTAAGAATATGTTTCTTACCCATCGACTTCATTAGGCTCATGAACTGCATGGCCCATAACTTATAGTTGGATCCATCCATCTTCACAATAGGCGTAGGACCTTTGAAGGCACCTGTAGTGGGGATCTGATCTTGCTTTCTGATATTTTAACTAGAGAAACTAGGGTTATAGACAGGATAGTCTTTGGTCTACACTGACATACTTAGGTTCAGTTGCACGTGTAATCCTCTATGCAACTAAACCCATTAATGTGGAGACGCGGGCGAAAGTCTCCTAGATGACGAAGATACCCTAGGGTTGGCTGAACCCTAGGGTGTGGAGATGCGCGCGAGACCTAAGAAGGCCGAAGGGAAGGCGGCGCACGAGGCGTAGGCGGCGCACAGCACGCGAGGCCTAACACGCGTGGTGCATGAGTCCGAGAGGCGAGGGCTCGCGAGGCCGCAGGACCGAGGAGCGGCGAAGGGCGGTGTCGAAGGAAGACGCGAGGTCGAGGGGCGACACTCGGGGCCGAAGGCGACGCCGAAAGGCGGAGAGAGAGAGAGAGAGGGAGGGAGAGAGAGGCCGCACGCAGGGCTTGGAGGTGGAAGGCTAGGGTTAGGGTTTGGTTCGCTCCGGTCTAGGACCGTCGCTCTGATACCATGTTGGGAAAAATAAGAGTTCTGTTTATTCCTTGAACTCTAGGCTCTCTTATATAGGGAGAGGTCTATGGGCAAATTACATATGGTAGACAAACGGAAAGAACAATAAATAAAAGATACAGAAACATAAACTAAACTTCTACATACACATATTCGACAAACCCATGTTTATGAGCGCAAGAAGGATGTGGAGGTTGACTGTCATTACACTCGAGAACGAGCAAGTGGCTTCGTTATATCTTAGACGCAAGAGAACACGACCTGGCTATAGCTCTTATGCGAGCGACGTCTAAAGCTGAAGTGAGAGAATAATACAACAATGGGTTGGGCCTAAAATCAACACAAATCACAAATTGAAAGGAAATGATTCATCCTATTTTAAAGATGGGTCAATTGAAGAGCCCTCAAATCATGATAAACAGAACAACACACCATCAATGCCCGCTATAACAAGTGGTTGCTCAGCGAGTGATACCACCATCATTGGGGTCTTTGCAACTTCTGCTCCAATCAACGTCTACCACACTAGATTGCCTGCATTGCCAATTTGCCAATGATCTCTACCACTGTCATGACCCCCCTCCTAAATTCATCACCTGAGAGAGCCATACAAGCCTCTACCTCTTTTGACTCAGAGGGAAAGAGGTCCAGCAAACTAAGAGCATTGGATTCACAAGCAATGAGTTGAATTGCCAATGCTCTCTACCACTGTCGTGACCCCCCTCCTGACTTCATCACTTGAGAGAGCCATACACGCCTCTACCTACTTCGACTCACTGAGTGAAAAGAGGTCCGGCAATCCAAGAGCATTGAATTTGCATGCAATGAGTAGAAGTCCCCGATGACCCCCTCTTCGTGCTTCCCATCACTCTCATGCCTTCTTATATTCCCCATCATCCCTCTTTAGTCTCACATAAAGTACAATTTATAAAGCAAGAAGCAACACAATGTTTTTGATTTAGTGCAGAGGCGGAAAAACATAGTTATGACATGAGTCAATTGTGAGACAAGTTGGCTGGTCTCCTTCATACAAGAATTTGATATTTCTATCAATATATCAGTTCCCTCCAAAAGTCTGCCGCATATATTCCCTTTAATCTTGCCATTCATGATTGTACCACCTATAGATTCAGTGCAACAAGGGAAGAGGATTTTTGCATGTTGCATGCCGACATGTTGCATGTAATGCTTGACAACAGCTAGTTTAAACAGGTCTTGAATAGATTTTTGGAGGCGCTGGATGAGAGTGTGCGAGGGCTCGGGCGACCCAGGAGGGTTGCGGCTAGTTGTCTGTCGCCGGAGTTCGAGGCGTGGGTTGGGATCTCGGAGGGCGCGTGGGTCGCCTCAGGAGTCCCCTTTCGGCCGTGGGTGCTTCCGGTGTGGATGCTTGGATCATTGGGCGCGAACCTGTCGTGAACCTCTGCGTTGCTTCATGTACCGCCAGTTTGGGCACTCTCGGCGGAGCTGTCCGGGGGCTGCTTCCTACCCGTCTGTGCTGATCGGTGAGGGAGGCGGGACGGGGGCTCTGTTCTTGGTGACCTCCGATGTGGGGCTCGTCTCCAGGGCGACTTTTAAGGGCGACGTGGCGCGCTTCTCTCCCTGGAAGGTGATGGCGAGGGTCCTCCTTGCGTCCGAGGCACGGGATTTGTTGCGAGGCTCGACGATTGGGTCCTTGCATCTGAGGTGGCGTGTGCCAAGGGACGCGGACGTCGTCGTGAAGCCGGGTTTGGTGATGAGGGTCATTGTCAAGGGGCTCCCGGTGAGGGCTAGGTCGAGATCTTCCATCTCTGGGCTAATGCGGGGTGTAGTCGCCATCCTCTCTGTCGAGAGCACTGGCTGCCAACCTGGCCAGTGCTTGGATGTGGTTCTTCGGGTGTGGCCGGTGGGTGTTGACAAACTTGGTTGGTGGGAGGTGACCCTTGATGGCAAGCGTCTGCTGCTCGAACTGCTGGAAGCTGACCCTGTGCCGGCTAGGTCGGCAGCGGGGAGTCGGCGGTGGGAGGTTCAGGCGGTGCAGATGGAGCTTCCGGGTGGCAGCGTGGTCAACGAGCAGCTTTCCGGTGGGCAGCAACTGGCCGAGCGGGCTCGTTTCCCGGAGAAGTCGCAGCCTTCGGATGGCGGAATGCGCTCGAGCGTAGCGCGATCCTCGAGGGAGAAGATACGGTTCGACGCGATTTCCGTGGTTGGGGGTTCGAGGTTGCCGTCGATATCCCTGCCTTGGCGTGTTGCGGAAGAGGCAGTTGCCACTGCCAGGGGTGGTGGGGCCCGGTTCGGAGGGCATTGGGAGGGCTTTTTTACGTGTCATTCGGATCCTGAAGGTTTGCGGGTCGAAGGGGCTGTGAGTTTACCGGGTTGTCGGGTAGAGGGTGCTGCTCTGCAACCGGTTGATTTGGAAGCTCCTTTGGCGGGTGATCTGGCTGGTTCAGGTTCTTCAGACCTTCTCGTGGTTTCGGACCCGGGCGGTGTCAGCGTTTCTGGCGACGGCCGATTCTCTGCTCTACTGGGGATTCCCTTGTTACCTGCGATGGCGGAGGCAGGTGGAGGATCTTTCGTTGCGGTGCCGAGCGTCGATCGGCTGGAGTCTTTGGAATGGGCGAGGGTCGAAGCGCGGCTGGAAGGTTTAGTTGGGGGCATGTTTACTGAGTCTGGGGCAGGGTTTGGGGTTCCGAGAAGGGAAGTGGGAGTACCGGCCGATGTAGGGGAGTAGAGGCGTCCCACCGGTGTTCGGGAGGTGGATTCTGAAGCGGAGGCCGCGGGGGGCTCTTTGGTGTCCATGCGTGGGACACCTGCTATGTGTGGGGGGAGGGTTTCAGGCCCGGCTCCCTTGGAGAGGGGGGCGGGGTCGTGGCAGAGGCGGTTCGGGTTGGCTTATGAGAGGGGGGGAGGGGGGTGGAAGGGGTATGGGAAGGTGGCGAGGGCTTTGCTTAGAGCAGCCTTGGCGGCAGGGTCTCCGATGGTAGCTGACTGTCAGGGTGATGCAACCGTTGTGCCAGTGCGGAACCGATTTGCAGCCCTGGATAGGGATTTGGTTCGACGATTGGGAGTCATTCCTCCTAAGAAGTGGGCGGTACAGGTGCCTAAATGAAGCTGCTCTCTCTGAATGTAAGGGGCTTGGGTCGCCTCGATAAGAGGTTTAGGTTGGTAAACCTGGTGAGAGAGGTGGCTGCAAACAATGTCTTGCTTCAGGAGACAAAGCTGCAGGCCCTGGATATTTCGTTGCGCCGTGAGCTGAGTAGAGGAGGCGTTTTCGCGTTGGCGGAGAAAGGGGCAGATGGTGCGTCGGGGGGAATCATTTCTGGGTGGCGAGCCGATTCCTTCGACTTGCAGGGGTGCTTCGTATCCTTATTCACGCTGACGATCCAACTACTGCGGAGAGCGGATGGTTATTGCTTTTGTGTCACCAATATATATGGTCCGTGTAGGCGAGAGGATGGTACCTTGGCTGCGGATTTGGCAAATGTTGCGCCTGAGGTGGGAGATGCTGTCTGGATTATTGGTGGCGACTTGAATGTCACCTTGCTTCCGGGAGACCGGCCGGGGGAGGCCGGGGGTAGAGATCCAGGATCCGAGGAACTCAGGTAGGTAGCCAATTCTCTGGGGCTATTTATTGTGGACGCGGCTGGGTGTAAATTCACTTGGAGGAATTCGAGATCCAGGTCCAGACTTGACAGGTTTCTGGTGTCCGTTGAGGCGGGGGAGACTTTCCCGCTGGCGTGGGCGTGGGCACTTCCGAGGACGCTCTCTGATCACACTCCCATTCTCTGGAGCTCTGGGGAGGACCGGCTGGGCCGTTTCTTGTTTCGGTTCGAGAAGAAGTGGCTGCTGGAGGAGGGATTCCGGGACTTGGTCATTGAACACTGGCGGAGCTTTGTGGGGGAGGGATCAGCGATGTCACGATTCGCGGCCAAGCTGGCTTCCCTAAGGCGGTTGCTGTTGTCGTATGGGAAGGATGTCGCACGACGGCGGACGGCGGTCAAGACTGAGGCTGAGGGGGGATTAGCAGGTTAGATGGGCTAGATGATGAGCGGGGGCTGACACCGGTAGAGTTTGAGAAGAGGGCAGCGTGGCTGGAGGCTGTATACCTGGAGGGCAGGAAAGAAGAGGTTCACTGGCGACAGAGATCGAGGCAGAAGTGGCTAAGGGAAGGCGATGCGAACACACGCTTTTTCCATTCCGTGGTGTTCGGGAGAAGGAGAAGGAGCTTTTTGCACGAGTTGGAGGTGGGAGGGCGAACGGTGTCGGGCGAGAGGAACATCGGGGCCGCCTTGCGGGAGCACTTTGTGAGGGCTTCCAGGAGGGTAAGGGGCAACAATGGCTGGGGTTGGTCTGGCTTGGGTGCTGGTACTTTGTCTGGAGCCCAGTCTGATTCGTTGGTGGTCGCCTTTTCAGAAGAAGAGGTCCGCAGAGCAGTTTGGGACCTGAATGGGCACGGGGCTCCTGGTCCCGATGGCTTCTCTATTTCTTTTTACCAGGAGTTCTGGGAGCTGCTGAAGGGGTATATTTTGGAGGTTTTGGATGAGTTCAGGAGTGCCAACAAGGGTTTTGAGAAAGTTAACAGGGCCTTGATCTTTCTACTGCCCAAGAAGGAGACTCCTGTGGGGGTTGGGGACTTCAGGCCTATCTCTATATCTAATGGCATATA